>JAFEMH010001229.1:0-511866 GCA_022495995.1 Adenophora triphylla var. japonica | reverse complement strand
TACCTCTATCCCGAATAGTGACGTATGCTATGTTCTCTTAACTTAAGCTACCTCTATCCCGAATAGTGACGTACGCTCAAGTTTCTCTCAACTTAAGCTACCTCTATCCCGAATAGTGACGTACGCTCAAGTTTCTCTTAACTTAAGCTACCTCTATCCCGAATAGTGACGTACGCCGTATGCTAAGTTCTCTTAACTTAAGCTACCACTATCCCGAATAGTGACGTACGCTCAAGTTTCTCTCAACTTAAGCTACCTCTATCCCGAATAGTGACGTACGCTCAAGTTTCTCTCAACTTAAGCTACCTCTATCCCGAATAGTGACGTACGCTCAAGTTTCTCTCAACTTAAGCTACCTCTATCCCGAATAGTGACGTATGCTAAGTTCTCTTAACTTAAGCTACCTCTATCCCGAATAGTGACGTACGCTCAAGTTTCTCTCAACTTAAGCTACCTCTATCCCGAATAGTGACGTACGCTCAAGTTTCTCTCAACTTAAGCTACCTCTATCCCGAATAGTGACGTACGCTCAAGTTTCTCTCAACTTAAGCTACCTCTATCCCGAATAGTGACGTACGCTCAAGTTTCTCTCAACCTAAGCTACCTCTATCCCGAATAGTGACGTATGCTTGAGTTCCTCTTAACTTAAGATACCTCTATCACGAGTAGTGAAGTATACTTAAGTTCTTCTAGCTTTAGCTACCTCTATCTCTGTCAAAAAGATAGCGCCGTAAGCTCTAGTCTTCGTTATTTCCGTCATAAAGAAATAACGTCATCCAGCCTTTAGCTACCTCTATCTTCTCGATAGTGACGTAAGCTCCAGCTTTGTGTGACAGCCTCCATTAATTGTCAAAACCTCAAGGATCCTAGACATCGTTCCTAACTATCTAGTGATGCTCGAACTACGATCAAGGCTTCGATTCCTCCGGGATACGTAGGTAGCCTTTATAAAAGGTCCACCATCCGACGACTCTGGTCACCCTTTTTTCCTCCGTCACTCCTCGTTGATGAAGTAGTCTCTCATAAGAGACTTTGTTATCCGACCACCTTGGTCACTCCTAGCATATCCCCAAAAGAGGATCAATTGCTTGACCTCCTAGGTCATTTTCTCTTCTATTTCCCAAAGAAGAGACCCGCTTTCTCTTCTCCATTCCTCGTAGGATCTATTCCGAACTACGGCCCGGCTTGATTCCTCCGGATACGTAGGTAGCCTTTCATAAGAGGTTCACCCACTCGACCACCTTGTTCACCCAATCCGTCTCGGCATTCGCCAGCATCGGGATCCTTTTCTATCGACAACCCCACTCGCCTTGCAAGTGACGTTGCCGAGGGGCTTCGTAAGTACCCAAATCCGGCTCTTGCCTTCCTAAGTTAAATTTCCCGACAATTTCGGTAAGTTTTCCGATAATTCTCCAGACCTTCCTAGTGTTCCGGAAACATTCCGTAACTGTTTTTAATTAATTTAGGGCTGAAGAGGATCCTTCCTAATTAAGAAACACGTTTTTCTTGATTAGGAGGAAATGTTCTAGAATTTGTCACCTTGCATGGTTCTAGAATGCTGAGTCATTGTGGATAATGCCGCACGGCTGCATTAGCTCGTCATTGCCCTTAGCCGCACGGCCTCATTAGCCTTATCCAGCATCGCCTATAAATAGAGCCCTCCTCTACCCATTTCAACACACAATTAACACAACAAATCACCCACAAACACTCCAAATACGTGAAGAATATCGCTGGAAGCTCAAGAAGGTGAAGAAGAAGGCCAAGAAGCTCCCTCCCTCCTCCTTGAAGATCCAAGACCAACCTCTCCTCCTAGCTCCGCCCGAAGAAGAAGGAAGCCATTGGTAACCTCGCACGCCCTAACCTCGCATCCTAATTGCTTTATAAATTGCTTATTGCATTACCTTTATATTGCTTGGGACTTGGTAGATTAAAGATCATATCTTCATATTCCCCTTCCCTTTTGCATGCATTAGACATCATTTGTCATAAAAATGTAGTCTTTTCCCATAAAGGTGCATCCTTTGCACCTAAAACCCCCATTTTCAAATAAAAATGTCATCTTTATGCATCCTTTGCATATAAAAATCAAATCTTTTCAATCAAAATGCATCCTTTGCATTCAAAATCCCTTTTCCAAGCATCATTTGCTTTAAAGACCACGTCTTTACCATAAACTAGCATCATATGCTTTTCAAAATGCAATCTTTATGCATCATTTGCATAATGAATGCCAATTTCTTCAACAAAAATGCATCATTTGCATAAAAATCAAATCTTTATGCATCATTTGCAATAAAGATCATTTTTTTTGAATTAAGTGCATCATTTGCAACCCAAAAATGTCATCTTTTCATTAAAGTGTCATTTTTACATACATTTCCCCCATTCCCCCATTAGCAACCTAGGAACGGACCGGTGTAAAAGATCATATCTTTACATCGTTCCTTCCATAAAGGTTTCATAATCTCTTTAGAAAAGGGACACCTTCGAACCCTATATCTCCGATTATCACTTAAGATGAGTATGAAGCATCTATACAAGCTCGACCATCTTAAAGTGTAGGATTGATGGGCTAAGGACCCTCCTTTTCTAAAGAACCTCATCTTTGACTACAAAAGAGAGTCATTCTCTCGATCACGCAAGTCCCAAGGTCTAAAAAATGCGATGATCACAAGTCCAAGATGAGGGCGGGATCATAATCCCGAACACATAAATTCCAAGGAATCCCGAGCGACAACCAACAAATGGTTTGTACGTCCGGAAGACGACTTGGGACATTCCCTCCTTATTTTCAAACACATGCACACAAGAAAGCACGCAAGCAAGCACGATTAATGAAATCTTGGGAGACTTGCTCCGGCAAGGCACCTTGGGTGAACGCCAAACGTTCTTCCCAAGGGGTAACTTAACCTCCGAACCCATAAAACCCTTTTTTCAAAGTTTTGAGGTAATCAAAATGGCGTGGCGACTCCGTTTTTCAAATTAAACCGGATGTCTTCAAACTCGCGTGAATCCAATAAAAACAAAAATTTGGGCACACATTCACAGTGCCGAACCTGATTGACCTGGGCTCCGAAAACAGCATGATTGCCATGGTTGGGACAGCAGAAGCCAAGCCTCTCGATCCCCGAACCCTTATCAAGCATCCAGCAATGCCACTGAAGAACTGGGTAACTTTCACCGGACCATGGGCAAGCCAGTCAGAAATGGATGACAACCTGGGCCTGTACCCACATCTCCCTAAACCCGGTCTCAAACCCTCTCGAGCCGGGCCTGTAAAAGTCCAGCCTCCTTCCGAGTCGTCCAACGGCCTTACGCCGGAAGACTATGATAATGTAGCCAACCATGTATCTCCGTTCTCGTTTAATGAAAAGTCTGACCTTTTGGAGTATCCTCTCATTGCCACTTTAACAACTGATAAGTTAACAAACAACTTAAAAGACGTTAATAACTCAATAGATAAAGAAGCAGACACATTAAATGAACAATACATTAGAGAAGTTCTCGAGCGTGTAGTCGACCAAGAGGACAACAGAGCCCAAGCTGCCGAAGAGGTTATGACCAAAGTGAACCTGGGGTCAGTGCAAGAGCCTAAAGAGACACAAGTGGGCAGTTTCTTCGCCGATGCGTAAAAAGAAGCCCCGATAAGCCTCCTCCGGGAGTATGTTGACGTGTTTGCCTGGTCATACCAGGACATGCCAGGACTCGATCCCTCGATCGTGGAGCACAGAATCCCCCTGGATCCCAAATCCAAGCCTGTCAAACAGAAGCTGGGCAAGATCAAGCCAGAGTGGTGTTTGCAAGTAAAAGAAGAGATTGAGAAAATGCTCCAAGTTGGTTTCATCAGAGTGATTGAGTACCCGACTTGGCTCTCCAACATCGTGTCGGTCACCAAGGACAATGGAAAGGTCAGATGCTGTGTAGATTTTCGGGATTTCAACAAGTCCAGCCCTAAAGATGATTTCCTACTGCCTAACATCGACATGCTGGTCGATACCACGGAAAATTTCAAAGTGAAGTCCTTCGTGGACCGGTTCGCTGGATACAACCAGATCAAGATGTCCGAGGAGGATCAAGCCAAAATCGCTCTCGCCACTCCGTGGGGACATATCGTTACACCTGGCCATGCCGTTTGGTCTGAAGAACGCCGGGTTATTTACCAGCTGGCCGCAACAGCCCTCTTCCATGACATGATTCACAAGGAAATCGAAGTGTATGTCGACGACATGATCATCCACTCCAGAGGATCAGACATGCAGCACATGACAGATCTGAGGAAGTTCTTCAACAAACTCAGAAAACACTCCATGTGATTGAACCCTGTGAAGTGCACCTTCGATGTCAAGCGCGGCAAGGTACTGGGGTACATGGTTACAGAAAGGGGTATCGAAGCCGATCCCAAGAAAATCAAGGCCATCATCGACATGAAGCCGCCTCAGACTCTGACAGAAGTGAAAACCTTCATGGGAAGACTTCAGTACATCAGTCGCTTCATCAACCAGTTGACATCTCTCTGCGAGCCCATGTTCAAACTGATGAAAAAGAACGCCGACATCAACTGGGACTCCGAAAACATCTGTAAAGGTCTTCCCCGCAAGACATAGTCAGCTTCCGACGTCGGAAACGACCACCTCAGCATCAACATGCTCCAATTCGATTCTACTCCCAGCCGTCACGGCCCCGGATTCAGACATCCCGCCAGCAGACTGCTAGCTCTGATAGACTTGACGATCGAGCGAGATCACGAGACTGTCAACATTGCAGAATTCAACACCCCCGTGGGGTCAATCAAGCAGATATGGGCAAATTTCTTGGTAATCGAGATCAAGGAAGGCCGCATGGAATGTCCCAGCCCGACTTCCTTCGTTAACGTAATCCAGGTGTTTCCACCATTCGGCGATTTGGATGTGATCACGGTTCTGGACACTAGTCAGACGGCACGCACCTATGGACACTGCTTAGCTCTCGCAAGGAAAGCCCTCATGGAACTAGCTGCTCAAGAAAGCTGTCTTTGGGACGAAGACCAAGCTCAAAAGACCGACAGGGACCGAGCCCTTAAAGTGTCACAGGCAGCTTCAGACAGAAAGCTAGAGGCCACTCTAGACCAGTTCGACCTCAGGGGTTTTGCTCACGGACACTTCCTCGACTACCGTCTGTTCTCATCCAACCCCCTCTGCCACACGAGGGTGGTCAACGGTCCCGATGACCTAGGAGATGGAACGGCACAGTAGACCAAATCCCAGTGCCTACCTCCCCGAGGAAAGCAAGTTCTCCATGAAAGCGACGATGAAGACGATGAAACCATTCTCTTCCAATCCGGTCATGAAGTCAACGAAACCGGACTCCCAAGGGTCCTGGGAGGATGGGGACGGATCATTTCCACACTCAAATTGAAAGGCCAACTCAGGGAGGAAGGACTATTCAAAAGAAACAAGGGGAAGTCGTCTCGAGCAACTACTCAGGGAAATTTCACAGACCGCGGCATTTGTTTATAGAAACGATCAACTGGGACAGCAACCAGTCACATGGGCAGATGTTCGGGAAGCCGTGTACTCACCTTCTGACATACCCGCCACTCAGATAAAGCAGAAAAGAAAGCTTTCCCCGATGGAAGTTTATCTAGACTGCCGCACACAGTTCGAAGAAGCACTGGCTATTCTCACATGGGAGGAAACGCAGGCACTAACTCTCGACGCAGGCTCCGCTGCAAGAAAGTTGATTTGGGCCAAAAGCGGAGGAAAATTAGCAAACCATGAGTATCGCCAGACCCAACTCCAGAATGCCCTGAGTATGCTCAGCAAGAAGGAAAGGAGCGCGGTATATCGTGAGGAGATCAAGGAGACTGTTCGCTTGAGCCAGGAACTCTCCAAACTCCCCCGGAGGGTCAGCAACGCACAGTTCAGTTCAGGCAACCACTGTTGTGCACTGACGTTCGAACAGCTACGGCAATCCGTAAACTACCTCCCGCAGAGGCGCCCAAGCCGCATCCCGGGACGTAATCCGTCTGCCGCCGAAGCTCCCGGGAATACATCTACAGTCAATGAGCTAACGGAAGACATATGGCCCTATGCTACGAGGAATCCTCCTCTAACTATGGCTCAACTCAGAGCGGCCTGTTCAGAAGGGACCAAACCTGATGTCAGCTTTCTAACCCGATCGGGTCAAATCCATGCATTACCACCTAAGGCCACCAAAAAGCCGACGGAGCCAGAACTGCAACCCAGTCTGCCCGAAGACGCAAGTTCCGCGAAAGAGGACCCGATCCTCACTCAGCTCAAGCAGACTCAGGCGAACATTTCCCTTTGGTCTCTGCTCACCTCTTCATATCCTCACAAGCTCAAGCTAGAGGAAAGCCTGGCCCGTACCATGGTCCCCGTGGATGCAACCCCTGATGAAGTCATTCAGATGATCGGCAACATCCACTATGGCAACATTATCACCTTCACAGATTTGGACCTTCCAAAATTTGGGGCTGATCACAATGAGCCGCTCTACATCACAGTCCAGCTAGACGAGCGTCGCCTTCCCCGCGTGTTGGTAGACGGAGGTTCCGGAATGAATGTCTTGCCCGCCAAGATGATGGACCTGCTTGACATCAAGCCCACAGATCTGAAGCCTTCAGTCCACACTGTCAAGGCCTATGACTCTACTTCCCGTACAGTTCTCGGGGTTGCTACTCTTAATATATGGTTCGGCAAGCGGATGATCCCCACCGAATTCCAAGTATTGGACATTCCAATCACTTTTACAGCCATCCTGGGGCGTCCCTGGCTGCATCAAATCAATGGCGTGGCATCCACCCTTCATCAGTGCCTCAAGTTCATGCAAGGCAACGAGCTAACCACAGTCTACGGCGACAGTGTCACCACCGAGGGGACCAGCACCAACGACATTCCAGTGTTAGAAATCAAGCATAGTGACGACATGGCATTAACTGGATTCACTCTGAAAACCTCCAAGATCCAAATATGCAACGTTGACCTTCCACTGTCTCACGACAAGATCCCTCCTGCCATGAAGATGATGAAACGCATGAACTTCATCCCAGGACTGGGGCTTGGCAAAAGGTTACAGGACCAGCATCAAGTCATCGAAGTCAAGGACCACACCACGGTCCAGGGGCTTGGCTACGTGCCAACACCGGCTGACATCAGGGAGCACAAAAGGCTCGCCCGCACCAAGGCAGCAGCCCACAAAAGGGGAACCTCCGACGGCACACCCAACCTCCGACCTTACAGTTTCGACCTCGCTCATTACTTCACCAAGGGAACCAACAGCAGAACTAAGGGGACCGACAGGGGAACCAATAGCAGAATTGAGGGGAACAACAGGGGAACCAACAGCAGAACTGAGGGGACCGACAGGGGAACCGACAAACAGAACCGAGGGACCGACAATGAACCGACAGCAGAATCCGAGGGGACCGACAAAGTGGAACCGATGAAGATGAGAAAGAAGCAGGACAGCCAAGACCGAGACTACGTAAAGAATGGAAAAGCTAGCACGGGACCTCAAGCGTTTCATAGGACTCAAGGCTAATCCGATTAGGGAGCGTCTCGACAAGATCGCTTACTGCAGACCAACCGCCACCACAGCCCAAAGATGAGTAAACATTCAAGGGAATCCTGCACTTGGAGGAGCAACTCAAGATACTCTCCACGGGAAACATATTGTTCGGATCGCCCGCCGAGGCCACATTCGAGACAAGAGCTCCAAAGCGTAAGGAACCAGAATTCATAGAAGACGCTCTAAGTGGACCGGCTCTACAGTAGTCTTTTTGAAGAAGTCATGGAGGTGCCTGAACCCGATTGACTGGGCTCGAAACAAAGATGATTGCCATGGTTGGGACAGCGAAGCCAAGCCTCTCGATCCCCGAACCCTTATCAAGCATCCAAAGAATGCCACCGAAGAACCGAGTAACTTTCACCGGACCAAGGGCAAGCCGCCGTAATCGGAAGACAAGCTGGGCCTGTACCCACATCTCCCTAAACCCGGTCTCAAACCCTCTGAGTCAGTCCTTGTAAAAGTCCAGTCCTCTGAGTCGTCCAACGGCATTACGCCGAAAGACTATGATAATGTAGCCAACCATGTATCTCCGTTCTCGTTTAATGAAAAGTCTGACCTTTCGGAGTATCCTCTCATTGCCACTTTAACAACTGATAAGTTAACAAACAACTTAAAAGACGTTAATAACTCAATTGATAAAGAAGCAGACACATTAAATGAACAATACATTAGTGTTGGGTTTTATGGTTCCATGCGCAGCGGAATTAAGCATCAAATTAACACAAAACCCAAGCCCTAAGATCCGTTCAATACGATTAAATTGAATTCCTATGAGATAGAATTTACCAACCTTAATTGCTTTCCGGTCTTGAGCTATCGAACGGATAATTATGTGATTCGTAATCACAAACTTTTTGATCTTCAAATCTTCGAATCTTCAACTTCTTTGGATCTTCAGATTTGAACTCTAGGCCTTTGATTTGTTTGAACAAATTAAGACCCTCTTTTGGTAATCCACACAAATATGAATGTCGAGAACGATTCTCGGGTTGGGAATTGCTAGATTCCTAAAACTTATGGAAGAATATTGAGAGTATTTTGTTATGATTTTCCCTTGAAAATTTCGGCCAGACCATTAGGGTTAATGCACCTCTCATATTTATACTACTTTAGTGTAAATATGTTTCCTAATCGAATTAGGAGAACAAAGCCGTCAAAAACGCGCGGTGGCTAGTTATGTCGCGTGACATAACTAGCTGGGCTAGTTATGTCGCGTGACATAATTAGCGCCTTACGTAACTTTCAATCATTCTTCCTTTGTTCAACCAATTCATTCTATTTGTGTGTGACCCAATAGGATTGTATTATGTTGGCAATGAGTCCGATCATATCGACCCTCATAAGACATAAGCGGACTCTAGCAAGCCATTATGTCTACCCAAATAACACAACGTAAGAGTTCACGTTTCCAATGGTACACTTCCATTTCTCCCTTTGTCTCACGATGTTATATTGAACACAAGTCATGGTCCACGTCAACTTGTATCTGTTCAATGCTTTCTCGATCTTGAGTATAATGATAATCCAATCACATTGGGGTGTGGCCACACTCTTTCATCATTATCACTCATCGAGGGGCCCAAGCAAAACATCTCTCTTTCGAGGGACAAATTCCATCTTGACTTATCATCCTTCCCATCATGAATCCGATCATGCCAAAGATAGCCTTTATAGATATCGTGTTAAGATACCGTTTGACTAAAATCAAATATGACTTTCATCATATGTAAGGTCATGATAATCTCAAGTCTAGGGACTAAATGAAGTAACCATATGAGATTTAATTATGACATTTGACCATGACATAAATCTCATACGGGTCAAGTCCAGTCACTTGTTCTCTAGCAAGTACCCATAATTTCAATGTGCATCTCTATGCATATAATCATCATATGATTATCCATTGACAATTATACTAGTTATTTACAAGTTTGTAATGTGCATCTCTATGCATATGATCATCTCTATGATCATCCATTACCAACTTTACACTAAATGACTAGGGACACAGATTAATATAATAAACATGCAAAACATACATTAATCAAAATAAAATTTCTCTTTTATTAATGATAAAGACGATACAACAAGGTTTATAGAAACTATAAGCCTAGGGCACACACACTAACAGCTCCCACTTGCACTAGGCTCCATTTATGTATCGAATACTCATGGATCTAACATGACCATCATGCTTCTGCCTGTGCGAGGGTCTTTGTAAGTGAATCCCTAATGTCATCATCGGTTGATACTTTGTATATCTTAACTTCTTCTCATTCTTTATGAATTCCTCAAAGAACGTCTAAGTGAGTGTTTGGATCGTTGTTGTGACCTTGGTTCCATTGTTTGCACAAGTGGTACTACTATAGTCATAACAAGAGTTTCACCGATTAGTGATACTTGGAACATTTCCAAAACACTAATGAACTTTTGATCCAAACTGCCTCTTTTAGCCACATCATATGTTGCTAAAATTTGGCCTTAGTAGTAGAATTGGCTACAATTTCTGCTTGGAACTTTTCCAATCAAAACTGCACCTCTAATAAGCATAAACATAAATCTTAATTGCGATTTTAAAATAACTTTGTCAGTTTGGAAGCTAGCATCTATGTAACCCTTACAACAAGATTAACTTCCAATCTTTCAAATACCAAGAACATATCCTTAGTTCTTCTTAAGTACTTAAGGATCATCTTGACTCCCATCCAATGGTTTAAATCAGGATCAGATTGGTATCGACTCATCATGCTCAAAACATATGAGACGTCGTGTCTAGTATAAATCATGGCATACATGACAGATTCCAAATGCCGAAGCATATGGAACTTCATTCATTTCCCTTTTGCTCATCAGTTGTCATAAGACAATGAATATTGCTAGGAGAATTACCATGACCCATTGATAAGCTACTCTTCTTAGACTCTTCTAAGAATCTTGTCAATGTGAACACTTTGACTCAAACCAATTTATCCTTCTAGATCTATCTCTATAGATCTTGATGCCAAGGATGTAAGCGGCTTCACCCATATCTTTCATTTAGAAACCTTTCCTTGACCAAGACTTAACAGTCTTAAGTGTCGAAACTTGTTTTTCCAATGAGTAAGATATCATTGTAATAAAACAATAGAAATAATACTACGCTCCCACTGAATTTCATGCATACCCAAGATTCATCTTCGTACTTGATGAAGTCAAACTCTTTGGCCAATTCATCAAAACAAAGATTCCAATTCCTTGAAGCTTGCTTCAACCCATCTCATGGATCTTTGCAACATGCATATTTATTAGAGTTTCTTGGATCGACAAACTATTCGGGTTGTGTACTATACACATCCTTAATGATCTTTCTATTTAAAGAAAGTCGTTTGACATCCATTTGTCATATCACATAGTCACAATATGTGATAATGGCAATTGAAATTCTAATAGACTTTGGCATTGTAACTGACGAAAAAGGGTTCTATCATAGTCGATACTATGAATTTACCTATATCCCTTTGTCACAATCCTTAGTCATGAAAATATACATCTTCCCATCCATGTCGGTCTTGAAGACCTACTTGCACCTTTTAGTTTTTACACCTTCAGGTAGCTCAATCAAGTTCCAAACTTGATCATCAAACATGGATTATAATTCGGATTTCATGGTTCCTAACCATTTATCCAAATTAGGAGTGGACATCAACTCAAGATAGGAAGTAAGATTGTCATTCTTAATGACTTTCACTTCATTACTTTCCGATATAAGAAATTAATATTTCTTGGGTTCGGATTGTAACCTATCCGATCTACGATGGACTTGTGCATCTTGAACCGGTTCCACAACTCCTTTGTGAACTTGGTTCCGTCTCTACTCTTGGTTCCATATTATTTTCGGGTTCTTGAACTTCTTCAAGATTAATTTTACTCCCACTAGATTCTTTATTGAGAAACTATTTCTCAAGAAACAAATCGTGTAGAGCAACAAACGTTTTGTTCTCTTTGCGGTTGTAAGATTAATTTCCGAAAATAACTTTGTCAAATTTGGTGCTAACTTATAAGAGACAAGTCTCTTTACATAAGATTTGCAACCCCAAATCTTCATGAAAGACAAACTAAGTTTTCTTCCATGCCACATCTCATGTGGGGCCTTAGGAACTGATTTAGTAGGGACTCAATTCAGTGTAACCACATTATTTCTAATGCATATCCTCAAAAGGAATTAGGAAAGTCAACTTGACACATCATCGAATGAACCATGTCTAACAAGGTTTAATTCCTCCTTTCGCATACACACCATTCATAGTGGTGTTCCTTGTGGAGTCAATTCTTGAAACGATTTCATAGTTTTGAGATGATTGTCAAACTCTTGGCTCAAAAATTCACCACCTCGATCCAATCGAAGTATTTAATAGTTTTACCAAGTTGTTTTTGTATTTCATCTTGAAATGTTCGAAACATCTCAAATGATTCACCTTTGGACTTCATCAGATAGACATCGTCACATCTAATAAGTCATTGGTGAATGTGATGAAACACCAAAATCCTCCCCTAGCAATGCTGCTTATGGTCCACATACATCTCATGTATAATGACCAATAAAGCACTAGCCCTCCCACTACTATTAGTGTAGGGTGGTTTGGTCAATAATCCCAATAAACAAGATCAACATTCCTCAAATGACTCATGGTCATATGAGTCTAAAAGTCCATGTTAATGGAGTTTAGATATATGTTTCTTATTTATCTGACCAATCCGGCAATGCCATATGAACGCGTTGTTCATATTGTTCGGTTTAGATTTCCATTTATATTATAGAATCTTCAACATTATTTTGTTTCTCATCATCCAGGATATGAAGACCATTCAATGACATATGCAATACAATAAGGCATATCATTAAATAAATATAAAATTTCTTATTGAAAATAAGAAAATTATATTCTTCATCATCCATTTAAGAAACGGAAATAATACTCCTACTCAAATTCGGAACGTAGTCATACTTGTTCAAAATAAGTACTACTTCACAAGGTAAAGTGACTTCATAAGTCCCTTATGGCTAATGTTGCAACTCTTGCTCCATTCCCATGCTTAGGTTTAATTTACCTTCTTTGAGTAGCTTTCTATTCTTTGTTCTTTGCACATTCAAACAAATGTGGGATCCAATCCGGTATCATATACCCAAGAACAAGAAGTCGAAAAGAAAATATCTATCATATAGATACTTTAAGTAGTAGCAATCATATTGCCCTTCTTCACCTTTTAGGCCTTCCTAATAAGCCTTGCAACTTTGCTTCCAATGACAATCTTATTGTAATGATAGCAAACTGCATCCCCTTTTGAGACACTTTGGGTTTAGCCTCTTCGGCTTTGACAACTTTTGTCCTAGGTTTAGCAACCTTTGCTTTACCTACTTTGTTTTCCTTTATGAACCCCTTTCTTGTGTTAACCATTAACACTTTTGTGGATTGCTCCTTGTTGCATCTCATGCATTAAGGGCCTTCACCACAACATACATCTTTTGCCTAGCTCGCACTTGGAACGTTTCCTTTTTGTGTTATTCTAGAACAAAAGTGACTCCCATATGTTCAAGGTTCTTCATAAGAGCCTTTAAACATGGTGGCAATTACAAGGCAAGCAATATTGTCAGAATCATCAATATGTTTCTAATGTTGCTTCCTTATTTGCCCTTTGCAACATTTGCAATGGGTTTAGTAGGAACGGATTCGTCAAGAACGTACAAATTTACCTAAGAACCATTCTTTAGGCTTTTGATCCAATCAAAATTATTTGTATCATTCCTTTCGAACTTTGTCCTTCATAAGGACAAATCGCAATTATTATTATATAATGCTACTTCTACAACAAAATATACAAATTATATGAACACATATCAATATCAACACCTTTATCATTTAAGAGCAAATAATGTATTTTACAAATACTCCCATTAAATTATACACCTTCAAATACAAGCATGTATCATATAATTATAATGGGCTAAGATCCATATTTCACTTCAATTTTGGTTTAACTGAGTCAATGCCCAAAATTAAGTTATTTAGGTAGATAACATTTATCAATCACATCATATGTGACTCTTAGATCCTTTATGAGATTTTAGACATCATATGTCAAAACATGTTTTAATCTCATCTTATGCCTTGGGTCAAAACTCTTTTGAAAGCACCAATTAAGTCTAACCAATTTCAAACGTATGAGATACATGGAACGATGCACCCAACTGAGTCGAAACTACATCAACCATTATCTCATCTTGCTCCATACTTAGAATAGAATGATGCACCCAACTGAGTCGAAACTACATCAACCTATCCCAATACTTCTCAAGTGGTTTACTTTCGGGGTGGCATAAAACTTAAACATTAAATGAAGGTTCTTTAAAATAGATCATAAGCATGTCAACAAAGATAATCAGTAAAGTACACCTTGTAAGTTCCCAGAAACCGGTGAGCCACAAGGACTACTTAAGTACCCAATCCTTAGACAGTAACTCTCCTAGACATGTACAACTACAATATCGCTTGATTGCAAAAGCATAATCTTACTTGTAAACCGACTTGTTTCATAAACAATCGACACTAACTTGTTTCTCATAAACAATTAGTGAACTATAATTCAATGTTCAAAAACATTCTAGAATTATAACAGCTTCTTCATGCAACGCAATAATTAATAAAATCACCTTTTAAACAATTAAGCAAGCATAAGAACACTCAATAATTATGCAACGCAACAATTAAATAAACACCTTTTAATTAATTAAGCAAGCATAAGAACACTCAATAATTATGCAACGCAACAATTAAATAAACACCTTTTAATTAATTAAGCAAGCATAAACAATGAATTAATCTAGCATAGCCCTATAAACTCAATTTCCAGTAAATTTATAGCATCCAGATTAAGACATAAAACATCTCGATTGTAAACACAATCACAAAAAGTTAGCGTAAAAATTAAACAAACCGATTCTCGCCCGTATTTATCTTATTATGTCGCGTGACATAACTAGCCGATGGCTAAGTATGTCGCGTGACATAACTAGCCGATTACTGTATTTTCTCCTTGTGGCCAACTATGTCGCACGACATGAGTTGCCGCTTGGCATTTTCGAATTTCAATCAATTCCAATCATAGAGCAATCAAATCAAGTAAACAGCTTTTACGGATTTAATTCAACATAATCAGAAAACGATTTTCGCAGATTAGCAAATTGTTTCTCATAAACAATTAAATCTAACTCATACAAAGCAAGCCTAGAACATTTATAAACAATTTATAACAAATTTCTAGCATGCCAATTCGAATCTAACCATACGAACGGGGCTCTGATACCACTGTTGGGTTTTATGGTTCCATGCGCAGCGGAATTAAGCATCAAATTAACACAAAACCCAAGCCCTAAGATCCGTTCAATACGATTAAATTGAATTCCTATGAGATAGAATTTACCAACCTTAATTGCTTTCCGGTCTTGAGCTATCGAACGGATAATTATGTGATTCGTAATCACAAACTTTTTGATCTTCAAATCTTCGAATCTTCAACTTCTTTGGATCTTCAGATTTGAACTCTAGGCCTTTGATTTGTTTGAACAAATTAAGACCCTCTTTTGGTAATCCACACAAATATGAATGTCGAGAACGATTCTCGGGTTGGGAATTGCTAGATTCCTAAAACTTATGGAAGAATATTGAGAGTATTTTGTTATGATTTTCCCTTGAAAATTTCGGCCAGACCATTAGGGTTAATGAGTATTCCTCTCATATTTATACTACTTTAGTGTAAATATGTTTCCTAATCGAATTAAGAGAACAGGCTGTCAAAAACGCGTCTGGTGGCTAGTTATGTCGCGTGACATAACTAGCCAGTGGCTAGTTATGTCGCGTGACATAATTAGCCAGTTTACAGAGCTTTCAATCATTCTTCCTTTTGTTCAACCAATTCATTCTATTTGTGTGTGACCCAATAGGATTGTATTATGTTGGCAATGAGTCCGATCATATCGACCCTCATAAGACATAAGCGGACTCTAGCAAGCCATTATGTCTACCCAAATAACACAACGTAAGAGTTCACGTTTCCAATGGTACACTTTCATTTCTCCCTTTGTCTCACGATGTTATATTGAACACAAGTCATGGTCCACGTCAACTTGTATCTGTTCAATGCTTTCTCGATCTTGAGTATAATGATAATCCAATCACATTGGGGTGTGGCCACACTCTTTCATCATTATCACTCATCGAGGGGCCCAAGCAAAACATCTCTTTCGAGGGACAAATTCCATCTTGACTTATCATCCTTTCCATCATGAATCCGATCATGCCAAAGATAGCCTTTATAGATATCGTGTTAAGATACCGTTTGACTAAAATCAAACATGACTTTCATCATATGTAAGGTCATGATAATCTCAGGTCTAGTGGACTAAATGAAGTAACCTTATGAGATTTAATTATGACATTTGACCATGAAATAAATCTCATACGGGTCAAGTCCAGTCACTTGTTCTCTAGCAAGTACCCATAATTTCAATGTGCATCTCTATGCATATAATCATCATATGATTATCCATTGACAATTATACTAGTTATTTACAAGTTTGTAATGTGCATCTCTATGCATATGATCATCTCTATGATCATCCATTACCAACTTTACACTAAATAACTAGGGACACAGATTAATATAATAAACATGCAAAACATACATTAATCAAAATAAAATTTCTCTTTTATTAATGATAAAGACGATACAACAAGGTTTATAGAAACTATAAGCCTAGGGCACACACACTAACAATTAGAGAAGTTCTCGAGCGTGTAGTCGACCAAGAGGACAATCGGGCCCAAGCCGCCGAAGAGGTTATGACTCAAAGTGAACTCGGGGTCAGTGCAAGAGCCTAAAGAGACACAAGTGGGCAGTTTCTTCGCCGATGCAGAAAAAGAAGCCCTGATAAGCCTCCTCCGAGAGTATGTTGAAGTGTTTGCCTGGTCATACCAGGACATGCCAGGACTCGATCCCTCGATCGTGGAGCACAGAATCCCCCTGGATCCCAAATCCAAGCCTGTCAAACAGAAGCTGCGCAAGATCAAGCCAGAGTGGTGTTTGCAAGTAAAAGAAGAGATTGAGAAAATGCTCCGAGTTGGTTTCATCAGAGTGATTGAGTACCCGATTTGGCTCTCCAACATCGTGACGGTCACCAAGGACAATGGAAAGGTCAGATGCTGTGTAGATTTTCGGGATCTCAACAAGTCCAGCCCTAAAGATGATTTCCTACTGCCTAACATCGACATGCTGGTCGACACCACGGAAAATTTCAAAGTGAAGTCCTTCGTGGACGGGTTCACTGGATACAACCAGATCAAGATGTCCGAGGAGGATCAAGCCAAAACTGCCTTCACCACTCCGTGGGGGACATACTGTTACATGGTCATGCCGTTCGGTCTGAAGAACGCTGGGGCTACTTACCGGGCTACAATGCCTCTCTTCCATGGCATGATTCACAAGGAAATCGAAGCGTATGTCGACGACATGATCATCCACTCTGCAGGATCGACATGCAAAGACATGACAGATCCGAGGAAGTTCTTCAACGTACTCGAAAACACTCCATGAGATTGAACTCGCGAAGTGCACCTTCGACGTCAAGCGCGGCAAGGTATCGGGGTACATGGTTACAGAAAGTGGTATCAAAGCCGATCCCAAGAAAATCAAGGCCATCATCGACATGAAGCCGCCTCGTACTCCGACGAAGTGAAAACCTTCATGGGAAGACTTCAAGCACATCACCGCTTTCATCAACCAGCTTGACATCTCTCGCAAGCCCATGTTCAAACAGATGAAAAAGAACGCCGACATCAACTGGGACTCCGAGTGCGCGACTTTTCGAGAAAATCAAGACCTACTTGGTGAATCCCCACTCTGTGCCCGCCACATGAAAACAAGCCACTACTCATGTATCTCGACAAGCAATGTACACGTCAATCGGAGCAATGTCGGCACGAGAACGTAAAGATTCCAAGGTTGAGCATGCAATCTACTTCGTAAGCCGAAAGCTTCAAGGAAGTGAACTCGCTACTCAAAGATTAGAGAAAACTTGTACCGACTTGGTATGGGTAGTCGGGAAACCGAAACTCTACATGCGTCACATTCTGCTCTCGGTCTCCAAAATGGACCCCGTCCGATATCTCTTTGACAAGCCATCCCCGTCAATGCGACTAGCCAAGTGGTCATTCTTCCCGGCCGAGTTTGACATCAAGTACATGGTCGAAAATAAACAAAGGGCAGAGTAATGGCGCATCGCCCGGCCGACTTCCCAAGCAAAGTGAACCTAAAGGTCCCGATCCGCAGCTTCCGGATGACGGAATCTTTTCACTCGACAAACGCAAACCGCCGGCAACTCTTCTTCGATGGGGCAGCCAACAAGAAGGGGAATGGTATTGGAATGCTCCTTGTCGATCCCAAGGATGAGCACACTCCCATAGCTATCAAGTTGAATTTTGAAACAACCAACAATGCAGCAGAATCATTTAAGCCTCGTGCAGCAGGACTGAAGCCGCCCTCGACCGCAACATCTCGTAACCGGATGTATATGGAGACTCAAAGATTGATCATCAATCAAGTGTCCAACAAGTGGAAAACGGTAGATTATGGCCTTTAGAAGTACCACGCATACATGGAGGAGCTCATTGCTCAGTTCAAGGACATCTCTTTTCACTATTTTCCAAGAGACAGGAACCGCTTCGCAGATGCCCTGGCAACCCTCGCCTCTCTTGTCGAAATTCCCGATGGAAAAGCAAGAAACCCCTCGAATAGGCAGACGGAAACACCCGCCTATTGCTGTGAGATCGAAATAAAAAAGGAAATGATCGACGAACCCCGGTACAATCAAATTTACCAAGCATTCTCCAAAGCGGAGAAGCTTCCTTCACCAATGAAGATGGAAAATACAAAGAAGGGATCAAAGCCAAAAACATGATGGCATTAAAATGCCTGGCATCCTATTTCGTCATTCTGGGGGTATGTTGTACAAGAAGCGCCACCAAGGGCCACTCCTTCGGTGTGTAAACAAAGAAAAAGCCCGAGCTAATGAACGTAAGTTCACAACGGAACCCGCGGTCCGCATACGAACGCCCGAGCATTGACACGTATCATTCTCCGTATGGAATACTATTGGATATCGATGGAGACATGCATCGCATTCGCCGTCCGAAGCTTCGACAAATGTCAACGGTTCTCCAACCTCAATCACATCCCTCCTCATGAACTCTATTGCATGACTACGCCATGGCCTTTCGCCACATGGGGAATCGACGTCATCGGCAAGATCACTCCACCAGGGAGCAATGGTCACGAGTTCATTCTAGTCGCAGTCGACTACTTCACCAAATGGGTAGAAGCCAGATCGTACAAGGTACTGAATTCTAAGAAGGTGGCCGAGTTCATCCGAGAGAACATCATGTGCCAATACGAAGTGCCCAACGAGATCATCTCCGACAATGGGACCCACTTCAAAGGAGATTGTGACCAACTGCTGACCGAATTCAGAGTCACGCGTCACAAGTCTTCTCCTTACGTACCACAAACCAATGGTGCAAGAGAGGCAGCAAACAAGACTCTCGCCATGATAATCGTAAAGATGACCACTGTGGGTCGGGACCGGCCCGAAAAGCTACATCTAGCCCTCTCGGGGATACGTAACATCGCCGAACCGCCACAGGGGAGACTCCGTTCGCACTCACCTATGGAATGGAAGTGATGTTACCCGTGGAATTGGAAATTCCATCCTCCGAGTCCTCTTGGAAAACGGGATCAATGAAGTCGAATGGCTACAAAGCTGTCACGACGAACTTGCTCTACTCGACGAGAGCAGATTGAAAGCCATGGAACACACTCGAGCCTACCAGAGCAGAATGTCCCGAGCATTCGACAAGAAAGTCAAGATCCGAGACATCAGAGAAGGCGATTTGGTGCTAAAGGAAAAGCCTCCTACGCAGACCAATCCCCTCGGAAAGTGGGAGCCTACCTGGATAGGACCATTCGTGGTACAAAGAATCTTCTACGGAGGAGCCATTAAGTTAGCAGATTTGGATGGGAACCCTTTCGTTAACCCCGTGAACGGAAGCAAGCTCCGCAGATACTTCGTTTGAGGAAGAGCACGAGTCAACTCTCCTTCCCCATACACCATCCCCTCAGTAAAATTAAAGTGCTAAAAGAGTAATACCCAACTGGATACATTCCCGCTAATGATCCAGGTAAAAAATAGGGTCGCACTTCTTTTGTCTTTGTTTTTCTCAAAATCACCTAAAAGTGTCGAACTACGGTGACCTGAGCCCCTTAGTCCAATTGTAAAAGGGGAACGTAGGCAGCCATCATTGGTTCAGTCTAAAAAACAAAAAAAAATACAATAAGCATCAATTGCTTGTGTTTCGAAAAACTCTTTTCATTTAACCTACAAATTCACTACGGTTAAAACATTCTTTGATGAGTTCAAGCACGGTCAACTCTTGACTCGCTACACGCTAGCAAAACTACAATAAAACATTAATCAGTTAATGTGTCTGCAATGACAATGGGTGGATACTCTGGACAACAAGGTCAACCTAGTTTCCCGTACTTGGTCCTTCATCCTTCTTCCCCTTCCCCTTCCCACGAAGAGTGTTCTTCACCTTCACAGGAAATATTCCGGTAGTCCTTCTACCTAGCTCAGGGACCCTTCTCGACGCCTCCGTCAAACCTGTGGCTGTCAACGCAGCCCTTTCTCTAGCTCTGTCTCGAGCTGCCTCGCTTCGAGCCATCATAATAGTGCTTTGATTGGCCTCACAATCAGCATTGGCCTCATAATCAGCCATGGAATTCCCAGTCCGATTCCGAGGGTTAGCCCCCGCTTCAGTCCTCCTCAAGGTCGAGCTATCCAGGTGATCAACACCCAACAGCTCACTCCGTCTCCACAAGATAAACATCTGTGTCTCCCCTATACACCCTTCGTACTACTTCGTATATCAAGGATGTATCAAAGTGCCCCCTCTTCGGTGAAGGAGAACCCCGGGCAGAAAGGAAGTGTATTGCCACCACCGTGTGAGCAAAGCAATAACGCCGAAGGATCTTCCATCACAGAGATCCCACATCAAAGGTAGCAAAGATAACTCAAACTCCGTCAATGGCACCTCGGCCCACTCGCATCGTCCGCGTAACCAACGATGGAATGTAGAAAGACGCCCGAGACAGCCCCGACACTCGACAACCAAATGTACCCTCCCGAGTGGTCCGACAAGTCTGTAATTTCCAGCAGGGAACCCACCATCGCAAGTGATGCGTGCAAAGTCTCGGCCATCCAGAGCTCCAGCCACTCGATTGCCCCTATCACCGAGGACGCTGAGAGAAGGACCAAGCGTCACAAGACATTGGCACCTCGTGCATCATCTCAGCCTCTCTCCTCAACCACATGGTAAGCATAGCGGGACTCCCTCCCCACATATATTGGCTACGGCCGCCATCCGGCCTATGCCCAGAATGTCTCGCCCAAGACCAATGGCACGATGTCTCCCCACTGCACCGCCTCACCAGGTCCAAGATATTGTGATGGTACACACCCGTGAGACGTGAACGTGAACAGAGTAGCGATCGCGCACAGCAAATGCATCCCACGCAAAGACGCTCTCCTCGCCTCGGCAAGAAATCTTTCGGGCAAATTTCAAATGTCAACATAATCAAGGTATTCAAGACGCATCCCGTATGCTTCTCCACCGAGATACCAAGCAAAGACACTAGCTTCTCAACAGTGGCCATGCCACCAAAGATACGGAAGAACTAGTCGTTCCGTCTCAGTCCTCCTGAATGGCCCGAAATCTTCAAATGTAGGAGTGATTTCGTTGTATGAAAAGCCGTACACGTTCCTCCGTACGTCCTGTAACCGAGATGCGGCTCTCAAAAGATCCCAATCCGGCTCGAGCTCCTTCAAAGCCCAAACAGATTTCATCCCGTAATGCCTTCAAAACCCCTTGTTCTGCCTCGTGTGGTTCCGTACCCACGACTGAAAATTTTCCAAGTATGGCTCTTGCATCCGAGACGATAGCTTAGGAAAGGGAGCCATGACAGAAAATGAAGGAAACCTAAGAAAATTGAGAGAATTCAGCTAACTGATCAAAAGCAATGCGCAGTTTCTTACAAATTGCAAAGCTGAAATTGCAATTTAAAGAATCTGGATATTCATTTTTAGTCCTACGGATTCCCTCTCGCAGCTGACTTGGTCAACTCTGCAGCCTAATGCTCCTGAATTGGAAACAATTCCAAACAACTCCCTATTCATGCCTTTATAAAACCTGCGTGCTCCCCTGGTTTTAATTAACCAAAGCCAACACCTCTTCCGCCCCCGGGCTCGTGCAACAGTGCAAATAATTAATAATCAGTGCATATAGGCTTAATTTTTGACCCGTTCAATTTTTAATGCATGTTTCATTTTGTTTATTTTTGATCAACCTACTTGCTTATTTGTCGAAAATAAAAAGAAGGTAATCATTAAATAGATGCGCGAAATACAGGTTCCCACCCCACCTGCGCCTTTTCAAATACGGTTCAAATCAAATCGTTCTGCATAATACATACAAAAAAAAGAGAGAAAGAAAGCAGTAAAGGAAGGACTACTCCGAGTCCTGCTCATCATCCGAGCACTCGACGCACTGCTCCGCCGCTGCCGGATCCGTCGCAAACAAGAACTCGCCAAATTCCTCCAGGCGGGAATATGCAAAAGGCCTCCTCGGTGTCCGCTAACTCGAAGACTCTCCCCTCTCGTGCCCCGAGTGCGAAGGAGGATGAGCTCCAAACCTGGGCCGTTTCGCCCGCGAACTGGCCAAATCCCTGTGCAAAGTCCTCCCCACCAGCCGTGGGAGCAGGCGAACCTCTCGGCCTAGACGGCCTCGGCTCACGGACATCCACGCTCCTCCGGGAACTGTACCGCATAAACGCCACGAGCCTCCTAGCGTAGGCAGCCCACCCGTCCACCAGCCTCATAGCATCGTTGTACGTACGGCCAGACACCTACGAACCAGGAAGGTCATCAGAAGACAAGTAGAAAGTACAGATGCAACATTTGCAGAATACTACTATCAAATGCAGAAAACCAAAAAGTGCTCACCGAAGCATTGGGGTCAACCCTGTATCGTGGTATCGGCTCATCCGGAATCGGAATCACCAGCCGCCTGCGCGAACCATCCAGCCCCTCGTACGCCAGCCTAGCGCGTGGGAGCGGGAGATCTCGGAGATATCCAGGGCCATCGCCCTCCCTGTGCTGCACCTGTGGGCTCCTCAGCCTCATCCTTAAGAAAGTCTCATAGTCGGCCCCCGCTATGATGTACTCGGTATAGAACGCGCCCTATTTATACCTCTCTAACTCCTCCATCGACATCTCCAGAGGATGCTGCATGTGCATAGGAGGATCCACCGGCACCAACGGAATGGACCCCGGGCCGTGCTGACGGGTCACCCGCTCCCCCAAATACATAGCGTCGCAATGAAGTCCCACCAGGAGCTTCCTCCGCCGCGTCACCTCGCTAGCAACCTGAACCACGCCCATGTGGAACCGACTCCACCAGGTCAGCTGGATCCTCTCAGAGAACTCCCAGTCCAGTGCCTGGGACACCTCCTCGTATGACACCCGAGTACCCACTATCGACGAGACCGGCTTCTTTGCTCTCTTCTGCCAAACCAGCATGGCAGGGAACAGGGGTCGATACACCTCCCTAATGTCCCACTCCTGTGGACTGAACACCTCACAGCACCAGACCTGCCAAGCAAATGGAAAGTTATGTCAGCTACAGAGCAGATACATACGAGTACATAAAAGAGACAAGGAAGAGAAAAAGACGTGAACTTACATCCAAGACAGGTGTGAAGCAGCTCAGGGAGTTCTCATCTTCTCGGGAGAACCTGTCCAAGGCATGATAGAGCTCGGCCAGTCCAGCCTCCCCCCATGCGAACCCCCCTCACGGCGTCCAAGTCTGTCAGCGACCCGAGCAGAGGAAAGTGACAGGATGTGTCATAAGTCGGGAACAAGGTCACTGACAATGCGAACCAAATGAACCCTCGAGCTCCGCGGTTATCCTCAAATATCCAGCCATCGGCGATACCCGCCTCCAGATGCCTCTCCATCGGCCTGTACCGAATGCCTAAGCCCCTGGCATCGATAATATCAAAACCCAGCAGCTTAGACAACTGCTCCGGGGTATAACCGTCAATCCACACCAGAGTGTTGCCATAGGTCGGCAACCCGGTGATAGCAGCAAAGTCCGTGGGAGTCACCGTTGCCTCCCCCCACCTGAAATGGAAAGTATGGGTCATATCCCACCAATACTCGCTCAGAGCTACGTACATGGACTCGGCCTCTGCGCCGCAGCCTATTGCAGCTACCGCACTGATAAACCCAGCCAATCCGGAGTCAAGCACCAGCTGCCGTGGACTCCTCTCTCCCTCTCGAGCCGCGTTCGGGAAGACCTCCCACAACGCTCGCACTACCTCGAAGGCACCCCGACTCTTCTGGTTGTGGGTATCAACCGTCTCTCGCCCCTGCAGGTGAACAAGACAATAGCAACATCAACAGAATGCACGAACGCGTGTCAGAATGATACAATGCAATGGCAGTTCTTATTCCTTTCCTAAAATACTTTCATCTCGGTTGGAGTATTGACGGTCCAAGATTTCAAAATCATTTAGAAAACTCCGTCGAATCTGGAACTTTCAAAACCTTTCGAAAACTCCGTCGAATCCGGAACTTTCAAAACATTTCGAAAACTCCGTCGAATCCGGAACTTTCAAAATCTTTCGAAAACTCCGTCGAATCCGGAACTTTCAAATCTTTTCGAACATTTCGAAAATTTACTCCGTCCTGAATTAAAGCTACTTTAATTTTGGAAAATGCATCTATACATGGAATTTTGCAACCAAAATTTTTATGACACCTACCCATAGTGTCAATTGAACTACATCCTAGTCAATTTCAACAAAGGTTCATAGCAAAGTCAAAAGCCCCAAATTCGGGCACCAAAATCCTTAGTTCATTCCTAATCAAATTTCTAACATTTAAAGAATGCACATTCTTAAAATTAATGGAATTTGAAGGAAGCTTACTTGTCTCTCGATCCCTCCTTTGGAGTTGTGTCTCTCCCTAGCCGGGTAGAACTCCGCCGGATTCAATGGATGAATAATGGTTCGAATGGTCCGAACCAACCGCGTTCTTTCGTCATCGGTCCTTCCATGACGAGCCATTGGTTCCCAATCACCTTCCATAGCAATTTTCCTTCACAAATCTGAGCAAACCTCACAATTTGGGATGAAAATTCTCTCCTCCTTTCTCTCCTTTTCGCTGGAAATAATGAAATAAAATGGCTTCTCTTTCTTCTGCCTCGGCCGATAAGGTCTGGCCAAATTCGGCCCAAGTCCCACGGGACTCTTACCGCACAAAATTTTTGCCACTTTGGCCCTCGGTTTTCACGGTTTCAATTTTACCTCTTTTCACCCCCAAAAGTGTAAAATTTCCCCGATTAGACATTTCTAACACCACATTCCCGAGGATCCATTCTCGCTAGTTTTCACTAACGCTCGTCTCCGTACGTTAAATTCCTGGGCTAGTTTTCACTAACGCCGTCTCCGCACGTTAAATTCCCGATTAGTTTTCACTAATGCTCGCCTCCGTACGTTAAATTCCCAGCTAGTTTTCACTAACGCTCATCTCCGTACGTTAAATTCTCGGTTAGTTTTCACTAACGCCGTCTCCGCACGTTAAATTCCCAGTTAGTTTTCACTAACGCTCGTCTCCAGACGTTAAATTCCCAGTTAGTTTTCACTAACGCTCGTCTCCAGACGTTAAAATTCCCAGTTAGTTTTCACTAACGACCGTCTCCAGACATTAAATTCAATCCCAGTTGACGTTTGACATTCAAACGCTCACTTCAATCCCCAGTTGACGTTTGACATTCAAACGCTCAATCCTATCTCCGAACATTCCAGGTACAATTCCGTCTCCCGACGTTAAAATTTCTAATGGTTTTCACCATCGTTCATTTCCCAAGAATCGCAATAAGTTCGAACCCCAAGGCATGAACGCCTTGCAACAATCCCTCTTCGGCCATCTTCGTAAGCCCGAATATCTTTTCACTTCAGCAAGTGAACACATATCTCCCCGGCCGCCAGTCGAAAGCCCGATCGTCCCACCTCAGCGGCCATCAAGGTAAGCCCGCACAACAATCCCTCTTCGGCCATCAAGGTAAGCCCGAATGCTCATCCCCAGCAGGATTCTAAAGAAGAAACATCGATCCTTCCGAGTTATTAATAACGCCAGTTTAACACAACCGTTCCCATCATTGTCGCCCTATCCCCAGCAGGATAAACCTGGCCGTCGTTGTAAGCCCAGCATCCAAGGCACGAACGCCTTCGTCTCAGGATAAACGCATCCTCGCAACTCCGGTTTGAGGCGCCACACGCCCTCGTATGTTTCAAAGAATCTCGGCTTGAGGCGCCACACGCCTCGTGTGATCTGCAGCCTTCCGGTTGAGGTGCCACACGCCCTCGAAGGTTTCAGGAATCCCAGGTTCAGACGCCTCACAATAGTCTCCATTCAGGTTAAGACGCCTCCAAACAGTCTTGCTTAGGTCAAGGTCCCCACGCGCGGTTGTAGCGTTGTGAGAAGAATTTTATCTTTTTAAGTCGCCACCTATATTATTCGTTTGGAAACATAGAAAAACCATTTTGAAAGAGATTTGGGTTCGGGGCTTAGGTTATGAAATGGGTAGGTCAAGGAGCATCCATCCGGAGATCGGTCTTGCTAAAGAAAAGAGAGGTTTTCAAAAGAGAGAAAGAAAAAGATTTTAAACAATAAAATATCCATTTAATCGGGGGTTAAACGAGAATGTAGGATCGATTGATTCAAGACCGTCTCCATGATTTGGAGAGGCTCTAGGCCGATCCTAGATTCTATGGACTTATACCACTCTAACAATCAATTAGAAAGAGATTTAGGGTTACCTTGCATGAGGTGATTTGGGCGTAGTTTCGACTCAAGCTTAGAATCAACTCTCGATACCTGACGGAGCCTCGTCTCGAGTCCTTGACTTGGTTCTTGATGTTTATTTATCAACAAGGTTGACAAACAAACTTTGTAGTGAGTTTAAGGGTGATTTTGTAGGATTCTTTCAGGGAAAGAAGCCAACAAAATGTGTGTGAATTGTGGAATTGCCGACCTCTTGAGCCTTGGAAGTCACCAAGTATTTATATGGGTTGAATATGAAGAAGTGGAGAGGTAAAACCCTATCAGAAGGTTCTAGACTCCAAATCCTATTGGTTGGCCGGATGGATAAAGTTTTATCCTGAAAAGAGGTTGAAATCGACGAGAAAACTGTCGTCCGCATGCTGCAGAGGAGGATATCTCGCGCGAGACACGCCATCTCGCGGCGATATATTGCTCTTGTGGACATTCTTGTCCTTTCCTCGTTATCTTGTATGCAGTTTAGTCCCAAACTAACGATAGTTAGTCAAAACTTAACGAAACATGACGAAATGGTAGATTTCTACTTCTTGACTCAAAGCGAGACTTAGAGTGGTATAAATATGACCCAATGTGTTCAGAATGGGGTGTCTACAGCGGTTCCTTGCACCTACGAACTATGATCAGCTTGATTCCCGCTCGGGATACGTAGGAATCCTTTCGCTAAGGGTCCGGCCCGGTTCGCCCGTGTCTTTCAAAGTAAGGCATCCCGATTTGGTTCCTTATCTTTTTTTTCAACGACCCCACCTCCTTCCGAGAGACGTCGGCCGAGGGCTAATCATAAGTACCCAAATCCGGATCGTCAAAATCCATCAGAAAGTTAACCGAAATCCGTTAACTGGCCCGCTCCAGGTTAATCGAAACTCGTTAAACTCCCCGTTGCCAAGCCAACGAGACGTCCCGAGATTGCCCCGAGCATCCCAATGTCGAAGCATACATGACACACGTCATCGCACGTAAAAGTATGGCTTTCCCTAAAAAACGCACTTTCCGGCACTTTCCGGGGGCGTTTCGGACACTTTCCGGATGGATAAACTTTTATCCTGAAAAGAGGTTGAAATCGACGAGGAAACTGTTGTCCGCATGCTGCAGAGGGAGGATATCTCGCGCGAGACACGCCATCTCGCGGCGAGATATTGCTCCTGTGGACAGTCTTGTCCTTTCCTCGTTATCTCGTATGCAGTTTAGTCCCAAACTAACGATAGTTAGTCAAAACTTAACGAAACATGACGAAATGGTGGATTTCTACTTCTTGACTCAAAGTGAGACTTAGAGTGGTATAAATATGACCCGATGTGTTCAAAATGGGGTGTCTACAGAGCCCCTCGTCGACAAGTCTTATG
The DNA here is from genome assembly GCA_022495995.1 of Adenophora triphylla var. japonica. Lineage (NCBI taxonomy): Eukaryota > Viridiplantae > Streptophyta > Magnoliopsida > Asterales > Campanulaceae > Adenophora > Adenophora triphylla. The sequence goes on along the minus strand of JAFEMH010001229.1, from coordinate 483,909 downwards.
GAAGAAGTCATGTCGACGATAGAAAAGACATCATTCTGAACATCGGGATGGTCGGACCGCACGGCTTCCTACGTATCTCTATCGGAGAATCAGACCATGACGTAGTTTGACTCCAAAACACGAAAAGGCTGCTTTAGGTATTTTGAAAATCATTTGAAAATTGAGGAGATTTTGTTTTGAAAGATAAATTCATACTGAGGAATCAAATCAAGACCCAATTCTGAATATACCTGTCTGTCTGAATATTCACCTGTCTGGGCGTCGAACCTACGGGAAATATGTTAGAAAACAAAGGCTTACCTTTCCGGTCCTTTGAGTCCTATCTGTTTTGTGACGATTCGCCTTTCTGGGCTCCGAATTGGGCTTTGTTGTTGAGGATGACGATTCACCTGTTTGGGCGTTGAATCGGGCTTTTGGTTTGAAGATCCACCTATCTGGGCATTGGACCGGGCTTTTCTGATGACGATCCACCTGTTTGGGCATTGGACCGAGCTTTTTATGATGACGATCCACCTGTTTGGGCATTGGACTGGGCTTTTATGATGACGATCCACCTGTTTGGGCGTTGGACCGAGCTTTTATGATGACGATCCACCTGTTTGGGCATTGGACCGGGCTTTTTATTTGATGATTCACCTTTCTGGGCTCTGAATCATGTGGATTGAGTTGATCTTTGGACCACTCGATTTTTGGGCGACTGGTGCCGTACCGGGCGATCGTGCGGGTGTCACGTTTGGCTCGTTCCGTGACTTGCGGTGCCGGTTTTTCCACGTTACCTTGCTAGTTTATCATTTCCAAGGGTAAATGTGTCAAAATTTTGAATTTTGACGTTGCGTAAACGCTTATTGTCGAGGAAAATTTTGTCAATTTCCAGAAGGTATATCTCACGGCGAGATAAGGTATACCGCGCGAGACTTGTACTGTCGGGGCATATAAATCAGCAGCTCTTGCTTATTTTGAAAACATCCTTTTCAAAATTCCCTCCCTAGCTCGAGCCAAGGTCGTTTTCCTTGCAATTTTTCGTGGATTTGCTTGGTGTTTCTTCCTTCCAATCAATTCTCAATCCCTCCTCCCTCCATAATCAATGGCTCAAGAACAAAGGAATCCGATTTTGGGGAGCTATTTGCTAGGGAAGGATTATCCTCGCGATGATCTCACCTTCGATAGGCACGCGCATATCTCCACCGCTGTTCGGGAGGGCTTGGTAAGAACTTCTTCTTCACCTCTTGTTTCTCATATTGCATTGAGTTTGAATCCCCTCTCTCTTGAATTCAAAATTCCATCAATGGCTTTTGTTCTTGTTCATGCCTAGAACTAGGTTCCTCTTGCATGCGTTGATTTTGTGCATTTCTTTGGGTGATTGTCGTTGCATTGTGTGCATATGAGCCTCCTACACATCATGGATTGTAGGAGAGGTTGATTCGGATCACGAATGACATTCTTAGGCAAGCTTTTCTTGTACGCACGCCAAGTGTTCGATGAAATGCCCCAATGAAAAATTTCTTCTATTTCATTGATTTCTTGACATGGAATGATTTCTAATGTTGCCTTTTTTTTTCCTATGTTTTGCAGTCGTATAGGCCGACGAAGAATTGCTGAGGGAGCCCAAAGATGGCTAGAGCGGTATGGGACAAGATCAAGGATCTTGATGGCATTCGGGATAGGGTGGCCCAAACGGGGCTTTTGACTTTCATTGATAATCTTCGGGGAATAAGGCGGACTTCCCAAGTTCTTCAGGCGATCCGAGAGAGGTGTTGGGATACTACCCACACAGTTCATTTGCGCTTCGGGGAAGCGACTATGACCCCGACTGATTTTCTTGCCATCACAGGACTGGAGTTCATTGGTGATCCCCTGCCGAAGACTACGGGTTATAAGTCCGCGAGCCCCACCGTGTGGAGGCAGCTGATCGGTTTCTCCCCTAACAAGGTCAAGGGGTTTGCTACTGAGTTAACACCCCTTCGGCGTCAGATTGAGGACTATGCTGAAAAGCCGAATGCAGTCACGGATCGATTGGTGAGGGGTGCCCTCTGGTACATCCTTTTTGAGACCATCTTCGCGAACCACTCCTATACGACTCATCTTTCTCTGTTGGGTTTGCTGGTGAATCAGGATGAGGTGAGTGGATACGACTGGGGCTCAGCAAGGTTGGCCTTCTGCTATCATGCCATGGACGAGGCGTGCATGAACACCAAAGATTCCCTGTCTGGGTATTCTTATGCCTGGGAGGTATGCCCTTTGATTCTGTTTCTGTTCTCGGTCTGTATACTCTGTCTGTATCCCCTACTGAATCTGTTTTGTTTTCTTACGCAGATATGGGGCTACACTGCCCCCGGGCCGCATGTGTTCGAGTTGGAGAGCCGGACCCCTATGTTCCCGGATATCAGGAGGTGGAGCCACCCCAACTGGAGCGTTGATGAGGAGGAGGATTAGGATTGGACCTTGACGGTCGCGGAGGCGCGGGCCATGCTGGACGCTTTTGAGTATGAGAGGCTGGGCCTATATCCCTGGACTTTGTTGGAGCGGGAGGTGCATCGTGCTTGGGATGCTACCGGGATGCAGAGGATGCTGGCATCTTTGGAGGGAGATACCATGTATCTTGGTGAGCGGGTGTTCCCACAAAGATGGCCGGGTAGCCTGCCATATAGCGTGCCGGCGGATCCGCCGAGGGCGATGTATCCCACCCACTCTATTCCGGAGGATGATTATGCTAGTCTTCTGGTAGGGGATATAGCGACGGCTTGTGTCATCCCCGGGGCCTCTTATGCGGAGTTTCTGCCTCGGCTGATGGGTCCCCTCCTGGTGGGGGATAGGCGATCACATGTTCGTGGCTCCGCCTCTGCTTCTGCTTCAGGTTCCTCAGCCCCTAGCACTTCTTCCCAGTCTGCTGGTTCTCTGCCATACGCCCCAGACTTCGGTCCTCTGAGCTATACATACATGATGGGGAGGATGCCAATGGTGGGACACATCCCGACTCTGGATCATATTCCTGAGGGTTACCGCCTTTTGCCGGATGTCTCCTCGGTATGTTTCTATTTGTATTATCTCTCATATTCGTCCATATAAGTGTATATGTCCGACTTCTTCTGAGCATTCCTTTTCTTTTGTTGTTAGGTCACTCTGTCTGCGGCCGATTACAACCGTGGAGCGAACAAGATGGCGGGACTGATGGCTTTGGTGTCGGACCTGTCCGAGAGGCTGTTCCACAACGCTTCTTTGGCGGCCTCGATGGTGGCCTCTTCGGTGACCCCTACTTGCGGAGCCAAAAGATCGAGGAGGGATGGTAGCCCCCGTGGCGGTGATGGCGGAGGTGCCAGCGGCTCGGGCGATTTGATGGCGTGATCCCCTCCTTTTCTCTTTATTTGATTTCTGATGATTTGTACATATTGGCCGTGTGGGCCCAGACAAATTTTCTTTTTCTTTGGTACCTGTTAGGAACAAGTAGGTAGCACAAAACAATGGTTTTTCTTACCCCCTAATACTAGGTTTAATTAGTTAATTAATTAACTTTCTTGACTTTCCATGTTTTTGGAAATGGAATGGAATGGCCGTTAGGCCACAATTTTGAGCTTGAATCTTGGTGTTTTACTGCATGTTATGAACTGTACACGCAGGTTTATTCGAGGCTTGCTTCGTCAAGTCGGGGCTAGATGGCTGTTTGAACAGAAATATTGTTGTCTTGTCGTAGCAATATCTCGCGCGAGATAAGGTGTCTCGCACGAGACACGCTAGTCAGGCAGAGATCTCTTCTTTTACGAATAGAATTTTGTCAGTTTTCCCTATAAAATTGCCCTGTAGTCTGGCCAGATACCTCATTCTAGCCTTACAAACTCTAGAGATATTCTGTTAGGGCGAAACTCTTGTCTTTTTCTTCAACCCTAAGATCCATGGCTTTCAAGGAGATTGCCCCAACGTCTATGATTGTCGATGACTTTTCTCTGTCGTCTGAAGCGATTGAATCTTTCAAGCAAGCATCAAGGGATTTTGTGAGGTCGTTTCGCAACCGATCTCGCAATAAGTTTATTGCAGAATTCGGATTCAGAATCCTTTTTACCTTGAAGAACCTCCAACCGGATTGGAATCTCTTGCTGGGTGCTGCTCGATTTTGGGATCCCTCTATTCATCTTTTCAATTTTTCTTTGAATGAGATGGTGCCTACTGTGGAGGAATTTGCCATTATCTTGGATATGCCTTTGACCGATGAGATTGTTGTTCCTAAGTACCATAGGAATCATTCGGAGGCTTTGAATGAATTGCTAGGGATCCCCCTTGATACTTGCTATGAGTTGGTGCACCGCAAGTGGGTTGATTGCTCTTCTTTTCCAGAACGCTTTAGCGGTGATTCGGATGATGATGCTTTTCATGTCTACAAGCGGAATTTTCTGGCCCTTTCTCTTTTCGGAGATGTTCTGTTTACATGCAGGGATGGCTTGGTTGACTCCCAACTGGTGGAAATTGTTCTGCAGGCTAGAAAACGTTCTAGGAACATTATCCCGCTAATCTTGGGTGAGACCTTGCATGGTCTTGATGAGCTGCATAGGACCGGTGCCATGACTCAAGGGAGTCCTCTTCTGTTGACTATTTGGCTTAGGGAGCATCTCAAGTTGGTAGGCCCCCCATTGGAATATTCCCCTTTCACATATCATACGCGAAAGTTATTGATCAAGGATCTTTCAGCGGATGAATGGGCTGAGCTGATTGCGAAGACTGAAACGGCTGACGTTCTTTGGTGTCCGCCTTATTGGAGGTTGAATAAGTACGTTGCTAATACCAAGGGCTTTGACAGGGTTGTTCTTCCGGGTTTGCACGATTCCTCCTTTTATTTTCCCAAGCGGGTGCTCCATCAGTTTGGTCAGTCGCAAGACACTTATCTTTTCGAAGGAGCTTCTCGTGGAGTGTCTTACATTGGTGTAGAGTTTGCGCAGGCGCTAGCTCAAGCATGGGGTGAAGGAACCAGTCGGGACCGCTGGTCGAACCTTCGGACCTTTAATGCAAGTATCTTCTTATCCGATAAGTATTTGGATTGGTTTCTTCATACCGGTCACCCTAGTGCAGAGAAGATTGATGATCTGCGACTTTCACTGCTAGGGGATTCTTTTGTAGCTAGCAGTATTTTGCGAAGGAGCGAGGCTCAGTCTGACCCTGCTAATGTAAGGACGGATCCAACCCAGGATTTTCTTGATGGGGATTGGTACGAGAGGCGAGGCAAAGGGATGCCTGGAAAGACGCAAGCTTTAGATAGGCCCAATGTCTTCAAAAGGCTTTCGGAGTTTGTCTTTGATCGCCTCGAGGGATGTACTGCTTTGAGGGGCTCAAAGTGCAAGAAGGATCGCGAAGACGGTGGAGATCATGTCTGCCGGCCTACCAAGTCAATGAAAGGCTAGATCTTTTAGGAGTACCAAGAGATTGCTTTGATAGATCGATAGTTTTTATTTTATTAGTATTTTTTCAAGGTTGTTAGCTTAGCAAATTAGTCGTTGTGGTTAGGATTTCCCTTTTGTCATTAATAAAATGCATTCGATTAATAAAAGGACAAAAGTAGATTTATTTATTTGATTAGACCGAACCCAAAGGCTGCCTACGTTCCTCTTTTACAGCAATTAAATAAGAGGCTCAGATCTAACGTAGTTCATTTTTGAGAGAAAAAAGGACAGAATATGGCTTCCTGCCGAAGGGTAATCTCGCGCGAGATAAGACCCCCCCTCTTTTTTTTTTTTTTTTAATGCACACCCTTTCTTTTGCCTAGACCGCCCCTTCGGGTTTTCAATCTAGCGGGCTTCTTTTCTTGTGCGAGCTCTAATTTTTGCCTAGGCCGTCCTTTTCGGGATTTTCAACCTAGCGAGCGATTTCTTTTTAGGAGGCCAAGTCACGCGAAGTACTTCTTGAGCTTGTCCATGTTGACCGGCTTCGGTAGTTGATCTCCGTCTAAATCCACTAGCTGAAGGGCTCCCCCAGAGAATATCTTCTTCACGATGTAGGGTCCTATCCATCTTGGTCCCCATTTGCCTAACGGGTTGAAAGGTCCGGGACGGTGCTCACGGAGAACTAGGTCACCTACTCTGATGTTCCTTGTCTTGACCTTTTTGTTGAAAGCTCTTGCCATTCTTCTTTGGTAAGCTTTAGTGTGTTCGGCTGCTTTCAACCTTCTTTCATCCAACAGGGCCAACTCTTCGTATCTGCTTCCTAGCTAGTCGACTTCGTTCACTTGGTTTTCTAGGAGAACCCGTAGTGATGGTATTTCCAATTCTATTGGTAAGACGGCTTCCATTCCGAATGTGAGGGTGTAGGGAGTCTCTCCTGTAGCTGTTCGAACTGAAGTGTGGTATCCCCATAGCGCGAAGGGTAACTTGTCGGGCCAGTCTTTCCCAGTGACTGCCATTTTTCTGATGATGGTTTCGATTGTCTTGTTTGCGGCTTCAACTGCTCTATTTGTTTGAGGCCTATAAGGAGATGACTTATGCCTTGTGATCTTGTACTCGGTTAGGAGATGATCGGTTTCCTTCTCGAAGTGTGACCCATTGTCAGATATCATCTCTTGCGGAACCCCGTATCGGCAGATGACGTTGTGCTTGATGAATTCTGCGACCTTTCTGGCATTCAGAACCTTGTAGGAGGCGGCCTCAACCCATTTAGTGAAATAGTCGATGGCTACTAGGACGAAGCAATGTCTGTTAGCTCCTACGGGTGTGACCTTTCCAATCACGTCTATCCCCCATGTAGAGAATGGCCAAGGAGAAGTCATAGGGTACAGTAAGGAAGGCGGTGCATGCTGAAGGTTGGCATGTATCTGACACTTGTGGCACTTTTTGACCATCCTGGTACAGTCGGCTTCCATGGTTAGCCAAAAGTACCCTTGTCTGATGATCTTTTTGGCGAGCATGTTTCCGCTCATGTGGGTTCCGCATACGCCTTGATGAACATGGTCCATTATTTCTCGGGCCTCTTCCTCGGTGGCACAAAGAAGGTTTCCTTGTGAATGCTTCTTGAATAGACGGCCAGCAGTGATGACGTAATTAGCAGCCAATCTCTTAAGGGCGATCTGAGTCTTTTGGTCTGTCTCAGGTGGGATGGTTCCATCTAGGATGAAATGCCAAATGTCATGGTACCATGGTTTCTCTTCGGAGTTCTCGACAATGGTACATTCGGATAACCATTTGTCTTTGCAGTCATGGAGATCGATAACGGCGCAATATGCAGGGGTTGCACGCCGTGTTATTTTGAAGGGTTTGACTGCTTTTCCTTTAGGGATTTCGACCAAAGAAGCAAGTGTGGCCAATGCGTCAGCAAAACGATTTTTGTCTCTAGGGAGATAATGGAATGAGACATCTTGAAACTGTTGCGCCAACTCTTGGAGGTGGGCACTGTATCTTTGAAGGGTTGGATCTTGGACCCTCCACTTCTTCAATGTCTGATTGATGATTAATTGGGAATCCCCAAATACCTCGAGTTCAGTCACGTTGCGCTCTAGGGCTGCCTCAAGCCCTGCTATGCAAGCTTCGTATTCTGCGGTGTTGTTGGTGGCGTCAAAGTCAAGACGTATTGCCAGTGGAGTATAGATGTCGTTAGGATCTACCAACAACATTCCAATGCCGAACCCTCTCTTGTTGGCTGCGCCATCGAAAAATAATTGCCACTTATTTTCTTCTTCTATACTCATGATGTCCTCATCAGGGAATCGCGGGTCTTCCCCCTTCATTTCGTCGCAAGGAAATTCGGCCAATTGATCTGTGAATACACTCCCTCTGACGGATTTCTGAGTGACGTAAGTGATATTATACCCCACGAGCATGAAGTACCATTTGGCCAGTCTCGAAGACAAATTTGATTTATCTAGGATATATTTCAGTGGATCCATCTTTGCAATGAGACGAACTGGGAAGGCTTCCATATAGTGCTTTAGCCTTTGTGATACCCAAACAAGAGCAGCGCAGGATTTGTCGAGTGAAGAGTAATTGATTTCGCTGCCTTGGAATCTGCGGCTGACGAAATAGATGGCATTCTCTGTGTGTGAGGCGAGTCGTTTCTTGAGCGAGCATAGCCCCTAATGCATTGTCTGTAACCGTGAGGTGTAATTTCAAGGGCTTCTCCTTGTGAGGTGGAACCAGGATGGGTGGGGAAGTTAAGTAGTGCTTAACTTCCTCGAATGCTTCTTGACATTCTTCGGTCCACTCTTGAGGTGCATTTTTCTTAAGTAGTTTGAAGATGGGGTCACACATTGTAGTCAGTTGATTGATGAATCGACTGATATATTGAAGTCTACCCATGAATCCTTTTACTTCTTTCTGTGTTCTGGGTGGAGGCATGTCAATGATAGCCCTTATCTTGGCGGGGTCTGCTTCTATGCCACGCTCTGTGACCATGTACCCTAAGACTTTCCCTTTGACCACTCCGAATGAGCATTTGGCGGGGTTGAGCCTCATCTTATGCTGTCTCAGTCGATTGAAGAATTTCCTGAGATCTCTGAAGTGCTGACCATCCGTCCCTTTTGAGTGAACAATCATGTCGTCTACGTATACCTCTATTTCTTTGTGGATCATGTCGTGGAATAGTGTCGTAACTGCCCTTTGATAAGTAGCCCCAGCGTTCTTGAGACCAAACGGCATGACCGTGTAGCAAAACATACCCCAAGGTGTGGTGAATGTTGTTTTGTGTTGATCCTCCTCTGCCATGAGGATTTGGTTATACCCTACGAAACCGTCGATGAATGAGCGGACTTCGTATGCGGCTGTGGTATCGACCAACATGTCTATGTTTGGTAGCGGGAAGTCATCTTTAGGGGATGCCTTGTTCAAGTCTCTGAAATCGACACAGGCTCGTATTTTCCCATTTGATTTGGCTACTTGTACCGTGTTTGCAAGCCATTCCGGATACTCGATCACTTTGATAAACCCTACATTCAAGAGCTTCATGATTTCCTCTTTTACTTGCATTGACCATTCCGGCTTGATTCTGCGTAGTTTCTGTTTGACAGGCTTGGCATTGGGTAGCAGTGGTATCTTGTGTTCTACAACTGACTGATTCAACCCAGGCATATCTTTGTAGGACCAAGCAAAGACGTCGACATATTCTCTGAGGAGCAGCGTCAAGGTTTCTCTGTCTTCCCCCTTGAAGAAGCTGTCGATCTTTGTTTCTCTAGGGTCTTCTGTTGTCCCAAGATTAACCGTTTGCATTTCCTCGTCGTCAACAGGGCCATTCTTTCCACAACGACCTACTTGCTTAGCTAATTCTTTTAAGATTTGTTCGTTTTCTTGATCTATCTCATCGTATGATTCATCATTAACGTGTTCGTTATATTGATTATTATTAGTTAATTCATCATTCACGATGTTAGCAATCTCAGGGTACTCGGAAAGATCAAAGCTTTCATTAATGAAGTAAGGGAATACATGTTCGGCCACCGCCTCGATTTCCTCTTCAGTGAGTTCATCGGAGGTGTAGCCTGCTTCTAATGTGAAAGTTATAGGGCCTATCTTCCTGCGGGGATGGGGAGTGCAACCAAGCTCTTTGATCATGAAGTCTTCATCAACAACTGGTCCTCCGGTGATGTGCCAGTTTAGAATTGGCTCATCACATTTCTGTATTAGTCTTGTGTAATCAACCATTGGAGCGTCCCCCTTGGAGATTGCATGGATCCGTTGTCTTCTAGTCGGCACAGTCCCGGAACTGCCGCAAAGATGTCTTCTCCCAACACAAAGTCCCATTCACTTATCATTTCTGCCTTCGTGCCCCACAAATCATTAGGGATTAGTGTGACGGGTTCTGTTTCATCTGGAGAAGCATCGCAGTCGCTGAAGATTTCAAAGCCCGGTTGGCGCTTTCCTTTATCATCAGTCCATGGTTCTGAAAAGATAAAGTAGGGAATACTTTCCCCTTCGCGAACGAAGTAGCCATTGAGTGTCTTTCGATATGGCTGAAGGTCGCAATCTTTGGCTTTTGGGTCTTTGTGGCCTTTGTATGTGGTTCCTTCCCACTCGATTTGAGTGAAGCTCCACTCTTCTTCGTCATCCTCATCGTGGATGGAGATGACGTATCCTAGTCCATGCTTTGTGTGGAGTGGGGGAACCGGTGGTGGTTCCGTTATTCCTTGTAAGTGCTTTCCAAGCCCCAATCCAGGAAAGTATCCTTGTGCTAGCATCATTCTCCAGACAGGAAGGCTTCCAGAAAACCAAAGTGCCTTGGAGTAGTCATTCTCGTTACAAGTTTCTATGACATTCACGGTGCTTTCTTTCTCGATCTCAAAGCCGCTGAACAGGAAATCAGAAGTGCTATGTTGTACCTCGAGGATAGGACTAGCAGTAACCATCTCTCCGTGTATGGTGACTATCGTATTGTTGTGTCTGAACTTGATACATTGGTGCAGGGAGGAGGGTACACCCCCTATGTCGTGTAGCCAAGGGCGACCAAGCAGCAAGTTGAAGGATGTCGAAATGTCGATGACTTGAAATTCGATGCTCATTGTGACTTGCCCCATTTCTACAGGTATCACAACTGATCCCAAAGCAGTTCTAGCGGTACAATCGTATCCTCTCACAGTGTGCCCGGATGGCTTAAGGTCTTTGTGAGTGAGACCTAAGGATGATAAGGCTTTCTTTGGGAGGACATTGATTGCAGAACCATTGTCGACCAAAATGCGTGGCATTCGGTACCCATTCACCATAGCAGTTATGTAGAGGGCTTCATGATGATTGTTCCCATAGGACGGTAGGTCCAAGTCAATGAAAGTGATGACGTTGCCAAATTGCACTTGGCCGATCATTTGAGTGAGCTCTTCGGGTGTTGCTTCCGAGGAAATGGTCATTTGAGCCAATGCCTTTTTCAACATCTTGCAGTGCTTGTGAGATGCTCCTATGAGATCCCAAACTGAGATGTTCACTTGTGTCTTCTTTAACTGAGTTAAGAGAGGGTCCTCCGGTTCGCTTAGCGATGAGGCTTTAGCTTGTTTAGGAGGATTTTCATCCCTTGGATCTTTGTTGGTGATTACACGACCGGATCGTGTGAGTAGATTGACTGTTTTAGACCCTTTTTCCTTTTGTTCTAAGATTTCTTCCCAAGACATCGTATAACAAAAAGAAGATTTATTAAATTCAAGAGGGCTCTCGTCCACAATTGTGGCTAGACGAGTAGGGTCCTCGAAGCTACTTTCTATTTCTATTAGATTGACCTCATTGTTTGGTAAAGGATTAGTAACAACATTAGGTAATCCTATCTCTTTATCGTCAAACAAATCTTGGATGACGTCTTTCAAGTGGAAGCAGGAGTTGGTGTCGTGACCGGTGAAGTTGTGGTACTTGCAGAAGAGATGATGAGCATGGTTGGCAGGAAGATCTTTCTTTGGAGGTCCCCCTTCTCTTGGTTTGACTTTCCCGTTCTTGACAAGTATCTCGAAGAGTTCTTCTTGAGTGATTCCTTCAAGCTTGTCATAATGTCTATCCTTCTTCTTCTTTTGTGGTGGAGGTACTGCAGAGTACTTGCCATTTTCGGGATGATTGAAGACAATGGCATTGACAGAGGTATCCTTGGGATTGGAGGAGGAAGAAGAGCTCTTGTTGTAACGGAATCCACTTTCTTTCTTGGCTTCCCTTTTCTGTTTGATGAGGTCATCTAACCGTATGCCTGACTTGTGAAGTTCGGCGAAGCTAGGAAAATAGTTGCCGGCTAGCTTGTCTTGATACTCCTCCCTAAGGCATTGTATGAGGATGTGGATTTGTTCGTCTAGGCTGGGCCTATCAACAATTTCGGTTAATTTGGTTCTCCACCTTTTGACAAAATCTGTGAAGGATTCGTTCGGAAGTTGCTTGGTTTGCTCAAGATCCCTTCTAGTGGTGCGGTAAGTGGAGTTGTCCTCATATTGCTTTTGAAAAGTACAACTAGAGAGTGGCCAGTCGAGTCTTGTGGAGAGTGGAAGGGTCATGTACCAATCCCTAGCAGCACCATCGAGAGTTTGTGCGAAGCATTGGGCTAACAGGTGGTCATCAACACCCATAGGTAGCATGGCCCAAGAGTATGTCTCCAAATGTGATTTGGGACAGGTGGTGCCATTGAACTTTGCAATGTCGGGTGTTTTGTACTTTCTCGGAAGCTTTGACGTGGACTGACGAAGGGTATCGTAATCAATAGAGAGCGAGGCTCCCTTACTCACATCGAGGGATGCAAGTTTCTTTTCTAACATGGCCATGGTAAGGGGTTCATTCTTGCTCTCCCCTTTGCTTTCCCTCTTAGATGCATGGCTTTCATTATCAGATGAGGAAGATGACGAGCTAGACTCGTACTTCTTTTTCTTGGTTTTGCTTTGGCGGCGACCCTTGGCCCTTTTGGTGTATGAATCTTCTTCTCCGGAGGAAGAATCATTTTTCTTCTTCTTTTCTTTGTTGGCTAGTGCTGCCCTAAGCTCTTGAATTCCTTCTACAAGAGTGTGGATTTGGGAGGCTTGCACTTCTAGGCGATCATTGGCTTCTTCCAGAAGTTTGTGGTTGTTTTCGGACAGAGTTTCATTACTCGGAATGTTGTCGATGTCGGACATTGTGTTGGGAGTCTTGAGTTTGAGTAGCTTCGGAAAACTTGCGGAAGAGATGCAGAGACGATATCAGGATCAAATCTAGCCCCAACGAGTCGGAAGCAGGCTTAAACGGCGCAGGCTCAGTTTCAGCAAACAGAGGCATTATCCCGCGCGAGATAGGTAATACCGCGCGAGATAATCACATGGAAAGTCGATTTTTATTTAGACCTAAATTTTGGTCGGAACGGAAAATCCGTTTTGAGGGGTTTCTAAGGCCTTTATCAGAACCTAACGACTAAGCAATCAATCCGATTTTTGTAAAACAAAGCCATGTAAGATCGTTTTTCGAAGGATTATACATATGTATTTTTTTTCAAAGGGACATCCGAAAGGGTCATTCCGAAGGGACTTTTTCCGAAGGGACTTTTCAGAGTCCTTCTTTATTGTCAATTTTACATGGCTTTGCTTTGATCAAAAACAAGAAAGGATCACCGAGTCAAAACCGACCGGTCATGGAGTGATCCAAAGGACAATCTATATGAGTATGTGGCGATGCAGGGCCGGAAGGCTAGGCTCCCCGCAATATGACAATCTAAGTGGATTGAATACGCGGAGTGGGATGGTCCAACTTCGGAGAGACCGGCGACTAGGTGGTTACCGTCATCCGTCCTTAGTGTGGGTCCTGGGTTTATAGAGGGTATGCAGTGCAATGACAGTTATATCATGAGTGCGCGTGTGTGAGAGTCAATCTAGGTGATAGAGTAAAATAGAGATTTTGTTTTGAAAAAACAAAAGAAAAATAGATAGTAGCCGCACCAAGTGGTTGCCTACGTTTCTCCTAAATAAGGAAGACTCAGGCCGTCGTAGTTCCATATAAAGAGAGATAAAGAGAGATATATAGATTAATTTACAACTTCCGAATTCCCAATGGACCGGACTTTAATTAAATAAAACCCAATCGCACGCAATTCATAAATAATAATCAATTATTTAAATGAAATAAAGATTCGAGTTCTACACCTTAAGGAAGGCCTTAAGATGTGGGAACTCTGCAGATAATGAATTCTGGGATTCCCCTTACGTGTTCGGCTCTCGTCTTGGATTATGAGATGAACGAGAGAAACCAGAAAACAACCAGATTGCCGAGGCGATATCTCGCGCGAGATATGATATCCCGTGCGAGATATGCCTCGTCTGAGAGCATAAAATTGAATTTACAATTTTTTTTTTGAAAACCTATCTTTTAATTTTGACGCATGTTTAAGCCTCTTAATTTTAAGTCCCCTGCGGAGTCGCCACTGTAGCGTTGTGAGAAGAATTTATCTTTTTGAGTCGCCACCTATATTATTCGTTTGGAAACATAGAAAAACCATTTTGAAAGAGATTTGGGTTCGGGGCTTAGGTTATGAAATGGGTAGGTCAAGTAGCATCCATTTCACCCAATCCGGAGATCGGTCTTGCTAAAGAAAAGTGAGGTTTTCAAAAGAGAGAAAGAAAAAAGATTTTAAACAATAAAATATCCATTTAACGGGGTTAAATGGAATGTAGGATCGATTGCTTCGAGATCGTCTCCATGATTTGGAGAGGCTCTAGGCCGATCCTAGATTCTATGGACTTATACCACTCTAACAATCAATTAGAAAGAGATTTAGGGGTTACCTTGCGTGAGGTGATTTGGGCAGAGTTTCGACTCAAGTTTAGAATCAACTCTCGATACAGACGGAGCCTCGTCTCAGTCCTTGACTTGGGTCTTGATGTTTTTTTATCAACAAGGTTGACAAACAAACTTTGTAGTGAGTTTAAGGGTGATTTTGTAGGATTCTTTCAGGGAAAGAAGCCAACAAAATGTGTGTGAATTGTGGAATTGCCGACCTCTTGAGCCTTGGAAGTCACCAAGTATTTATAGGGGTTGGATATGAAGAAGTGGAGAGGTAAAACCCTATCAGAAGGTTCTAGACTCCAAATCTCATTGGTTGGCCGGATGGATAAAGTTTTATCCTGAAAAGAGGTTGAAATCGACGAGGAAACTGTCGTCCGCATGCTGCAGAGGGAGGATATCTCGCGCGAGACACGCCATCTCGCGGCGATATATTGCTCCTGTGGAAATTCTTGTCCTTTCCTCGTTATCTCGTATGCAGTTTAGTCCCAAACTAACGATAGTTAGTCAAAACTTAACAAAACATGACGAAATGGTGGATTTCTACTTCTTGACTCAAAGCGAGACTTAGAGTGGTATAAATATGACCCGATGTGTTCAGAATGGGGTGTCTACAGCGGTTCCTTGCACCTACGAACTACGATCAGCTTGATTCCCGCTCGGGATACGTAGGAATCCTTTCGCTAAGGGTCCAGCCAGCTGACCGCCCAGGTCTTTCAAAGTAAGGCATCCCGATTTGGATCCTTATCTTTTTTTCAACGACCCCACCTCCTTCCGAGGAGACGTCGCTGAGGGGCTAACTGTAAGTACCCAAATCCGGATCATCAAAATCCGTCAGAAAGTTAACCGAAATCCGTTAACTGGCCCGCTCCAGGTTAATCGAAACTCGTTAAACTCCCCGTTGCCAAGCCAACGAGACGTCCCTAGACTGCCCCGAGCATCCCAACGTCGAAGCGTACTTGACACACGTCATCACACGTAAAAGTATGGCTTTCCCTAAAAAACGCACTTTCCGGGGGCGTTTCGGACACTTTCCGGACTGTTATTTTAAAAAACGGACAAAACCGGGACCCGGGAACGAACTCCCACACATTTGGTGAGTCATGGGACACGTGGCAGCCATGCCACAACCCTCCCATCACCCTTCAATCAGAAATCAAAGGGAAAAGACTAAAATACCCCTAGTAAACAATCTAAGTCCGGCCGGACTCCCTGTGCAAACTTTCTGAAATTGCCAAAACAACAACATTTTTACTCCAAAAAATCACTTCACCCACGGCCCAAACTGAGTTTCACCCCTCCCGAGCTCCCGTTTTCTCTCGATTCGCATGAAACTTCCGTATTTCGATCAAATACGCCCCTCACCACTCCGAAGCACCTTTTCAAACTACTTTCCGTGTCCCGTACACACCCCCGAGCCAAAGGAGTCGACCCTAGCCATGAGTATAACTCTCTCTCTCTCTCTAATCTCTCGTTTCGTCTCGGTTTACGTGCCAGTCGCCACAACCGTTTCGAATCACGTTATTGAAATGTAGACGCCTCCGTCTAACGGGGTCCGATACGTTTTAGCCCCTCGATCCTCTTCTCTTCCCGTAAGAGAAGTAATCACGGGTTAAAACGGCGTTCCGACCCCGTTCCGTTTACTTTTTATGTCATTTACCATTCCGGATCGATCGATCCGTTGATCGTCATTTACTTTCTGTCATTTACAATTCCGAGCCGTTTTGGCTCGTTGATCGTCATTTACAATTCCGAGCCGTTTTGGCTCGTTGATCGTCATTTATGATTCCGGATCGTTTGACTCCGTTGATACTGCTTTAAATACTGTCATTTACAAAGTCCGACCCGTTTGGATCGTGATAGTATTTACTTTTCAAAGTCCGAGTCGCAACCCGATTCGTTGATTGCAAAATCATTTAATACGCTTTTTCCCGTAAAAATCGTTAACAATGTAATGCCCGATTCAAAATCGGAGTTCGTCCTTCGAACACTCTTTCAAAAACGCGTGAAATGACGTTTGACATCCGAACGCTCATCTTCCAAACTAAAAGCCACCATTTGACACTCAAAATCATTTAATACGCTTTTTCCCGTAAAAATCGTTAACAATGACTCGCCCGGTTCAAAATCGGAGTTCGTCCTTCGAACTCTCTTTCAAAAAGCTCAAAATCGACGTTTGCCACGCGAACGCTCATTTTCGTCTCAAAACTGACGTTTGTCATTCAAACGCTCGTCTTTTCAAACAAAGTCACCTAATCAACGTTTGACATTCAAACCAAGATTAAGCTTGACATTCAAGCCCCCCATTTCAAAATGCAAACACACACATACACACGCACACGATTTCGAGAAAGGTAGAAAGACTCGTCATACGAGGCGTTTCGGGTGATCTCGTAATACTCTTCCCGAAACGTAACATGACCTCCGAACCTAACAATCTCTGGTACTCAAAGCTTTTTACTCGTTTTTGCTACCAATAAAAATGACCCTCTTTTCAAAGCCTTTTCCTAAGTTTTTTCTACCAATAAAAACGACACCATTTTCACTAAAGCCGTTTCTCAACGTTTTGGGCTCAAAATACAAAAATCGCGTGGCGACTCCTCATTTTCCTTCCCATGAAGCGAGGTCTCAGACACCAACCCTCCGCGAAAGACAACCGCCTTTTCGCGCCCGCGCGCGAAAATCCGGGTAATTTCACTATGTGAGGACGAGATTGAGGTCGCCGCAGGTGGCTCCGAGACAGGATGCTCAGGGTGCAGGCCCCTCTACTGGGTATGTGGCGGATGCTCCTTTACCTCCTTCATTTGTTGATTTTCAGGATGGAGATCGCTTGAGACGAGCTCCCCTTGACACTAGCAGGATTTTTCCCTATTTTCAGCTTCCGGAGGGTACACGATCTGTAAGTAACTGTCCTCTCTTTCCTTATTGCTTTGAACTGTTTAAAACTCTTGTCTTTCATGATGACGGGTTTCTGATTCTTCTCCTGTTTGATTGTACCAGGTCTCTGCTGATATTTACTGGAGTTTTGCCCGTCATTATACTGGAGCCATGGACATGATCGACCAGCTGGAGAGGAGCAACCGTTATTTGAGGGAGCGGCGCCGGGCTCGGGACTCTGATGATGATGATGATTCTACTCCCAGCTTGCCTAGCAGGAAGAGATCTCGGACTGACATGTCTGCTGAGGACACACACAGGCCCAGGACCAAGACTGCTCGTCGTCGTCCGCCTAGTTCCGAGTCCGATAGTGCTACTTCTGGTGATCCTTATGAGATCGAGACCGTGGCTATTCCCGCTGTTCATGAGCTCTTTCGTGACGACCCCATTGTTTTCCATGATCCTGTTGCTGATTCGGATTCTGAGGAGGGAGATGCAGACGGAGAGGACAGTGATGATGCTGATGATGATAGCTCTGATGACGGTGGTGTCTACGTTTCTGAGGATGATGGCTCGGAGTAGCCCTTTGTATCAAAACATTGCTCTTTTGATTATTGCACCTTTTTTCTTTTTAGAAACAAACAAACACTTTTCTTTTATTATTTGTAAAAACTTATTTTGCCTTTCCTAGACTTAGTACATTGTTGCTAGCATTTTATGTTATTTTTATTGTCTGCACGAGTCCATTTTTGGGAATATGACAATGAATGACTTTCTTTCTTTGTTTTGAATGGCTATGGCATAAGTATGAATGGTTTATGTGGCTTGGCTTGTATATGGAGGGTGAGTGTGTATGCTATCTAAGTGAATCCCTCTCCCATGATGCTTGCAGGGTGTTTTGCTGTTTTGTAGTTGGAGACAAGTCGGGGCGTGCCCTGGTACTGATCAGATTGCAGATTACAGATGTCTGGTGGTGATCACAAGCTGTCGCATGACTCAGGACAGCTGAGACACTTTATGTCGCGTGACACAACAAGTCATGCAGGTAGGACTTCAAGATCAAACTTTCACATCATTTCAAAACATCTCCATTGGCCTAAGGCATGAGACTCAGTAGCCCCAATATGGGGTAACATCTTTAAGTAACCAATCCATTCCCGGGGATCGAGATTCAAAAGCCAGCCCTGGTGTTCTTGTACAAAATGAACCCATCAGTCTTCTTCTTTGACCGAGCCCCAGTCTGACACTCAGTTTCATTGCATTCAATACATCGTGTAACCCAAGAGGAGATCGTTCTTTGAGCTTCAGTCAATCAGTCGGCGGACAAGGCTTAGAAGTGTTTACGTGCAGGGGCATATTTTTCGAATGGTGGGAATGGATCCCGAGCTTGTGTATGACACTCTCGCTTTTGGGTTTGACTCTTTTGGGAGAGTATAAGTATCATAAGGTGTGGAAGAGTGTATGGAAGCCCCTGCTGACAGAAATACAGTGTTTAGCTCTATATCCTTAGAAATGTAGAGAAGAAGACTTGCCGAGACACTTGAAAACCTGTCTTATTCACCATGATCACAAAGTTGCTTAAAACCCTTTATTGATGTTCGGGTTATTCAATTGCCAAAGCCGATATAAACAAATATTTTAGTCAATCCTGAGAAGAAAACCCAATTGATATCGAGAATCAAAACTTCGAAGGACGGAAGGTGTATGGGAATGGTCCTTGAGGAGACCGGATTTTCTGAGATCTGTTTGTAATTTCGACCGAACCAGTGATGGTTGCCTACGTTCCCCTCCTTGGGAGGAGCTCAGGTCGCCGTAGTTCGGGTTATCCCGAATGAAGAGAATAGATGTTGGAATTCGAGGATTTTGAGGACCTTTGAGGATTTTGAGAATTGCAAAACATGTCCTCTTGGAGTGTCGATGAGAAATGCGGATGTGAAGCCCCAGTGGGACGTCCACGGCGAGTGTTTGCAGAGGAGAAACGAAATATGCTCACATGAAACATCGAACGAACGGATGGAATTTGCACAATCTTGACTTGACGGTCTTTTGAGCCGGGATAGCCTTGGCTTCTTTTCAAGCAACAATCTGTTTTAGATCTCGACGATATTGGAATGAGGCTGCTATCCGGTAGGAACTGCGACTGGGTCTCGGGGTTTCGACCGGTCTTCGGGTAATTTAGGATATCATGACCTCTTAAAACGAGAGGTCGGCTAGGCCTTTTGCTGACTGAACCTCTAAAGATGAGAGGTTGGCTCTTGGGTATGTGTTTGGGGTTTCTAAGGTAAGGGGATTGATTTGCTTCTTTAATGCCTCTAAGAATGAGAGGTCAATCTTGGCTTCGGCCAAAGGCAAGGGTAACGGTAATGGGAATGTCCTCTAAAATCGAGAGGACGGCTTGGGATCGGTTAGAGGTAATGGTGAGGGACATCCGTGCTGTCTTTTATTCACTCTGAGACTCCTCTTGAGTAACGACCGGGTCCTTTGACTTTTGCCTTTTGAGAGAATTGCTGGGGACTAGGATCTCTTTCTTTTTTTTCTTTTTGTTTCTTGTCTCTCTCTTTTTTTTTTAATTTTGTTTTTGAGAGGAGCATTTCAGTTAGTCCCCAGGATGGATCATTGCATTCTGCCGTTCTTGAGCTTGGAGACGGTCAATCTTCTTTTGAATTACGGGAGCCTCAAGGATAGTCCCTCTTCTTCTGGCGATGGTTAAATGGGTTTCAAAACATGCCGATCTTGAAATGAAAGGGTATTGTTTCGTGAGGGTGAGGTAAAGGTTTTCCTATGGGTGAAGGTTTCAACCGCAGTCCCTACCGGATGATCCGAACGAGATCAAGTCTTCATTTGCTTGCTTAAGTTTACTCTGAGAAAGATCCGTGCAAATCCATCGAGCAACGAGATAGTGAAGACGATGAAAGGTATGTGAGCATATGGGACGCGAGATGGGGAATTGGTGAGCCCCACTTTGGGAAGGATATCAATCGGTTTTCTCGCTCGAATTAATTTAAATATTAGTCATTTCAAAGCATTAGTCAGTGAGCAGCACAAGTGATTATTTAGAATAAAACCATTTCAATAAAATATAACGTGGGTGCACAAGTACTGTCTCGAGTCTAGCAAGAATAGAAGCAAATATTTTATTCATTGAAATAAAAGACTAATAACACGGGTGTAGTAGACTCAAATCATAAAAACAAACATCTGCCAGCAAGATAAAACAATCTAAGACCCTATGATGCCTGACTGACCGACTTTTCACATGGGGAAACTTTGAAATTGCTGATGAGGATTATCGGCCACTTTAGGAGGAGCTTTCTCAATTCTACCTTCATCAACCATCCTTTGAATCAACATCTTCAGGGGAACGCAGTCGTTGGTGGCATGACCAGGGTATTGATGATAGTAACAATACTTGCTGCGGTCCAACTTCGGATTGTGTTTGGTGGGATGGTAGTTATCAAGCGGTTTTATCATTCCTCTTCGCATCAATCCATTGAAAGCTTCTTCAGTTGTTATCCCAAGGTCATCGAATTCACGCTTCTTGCGAGATGGAAACTGACGGAGATCCCGAATATTGCTTCCTTCATGGGAACCTATTTCGATCTTCCCCTCATCAATGAGTTCTTGGATGATCATCCTCAACTGTATGCATGCACAGGTGGTATGTCCCGAATATTGGTGATAATCACAATATTTGCTCGGATCTATGTTTTCGTTGTGATGAAGAGGGATATAATTAAATAGTGGCTGAACCAAACCTCCGCTCACCCAAACCTTGAAAAATTGATTCATAGGCATCCCTACCTTTCCCCAATACGCTTTCTTTCTTCCTTTCTGAACCTTCATTGGAGGGGATTCGGGTATTGCCGTCCCTTGCTGGATGGGGTTCATAGCTGGAATAAAAGACATCTGATTCACAGTCACATATGAGGTCGGCCCTGAATGCTGATCATGCGGGGGTGACAAGTTGAAACCATATGAACTCATTGGTGGTAGAGAGACATTTCCTTGAAGGGGAACTTGGTCAGAGTGAAATGACAGTGACCCTTTCTGGTTGGGCTGGCCGTTCACAAAATGGTATGATCCTTGGGAATCTGGCTGATACTGACTCTTCAAATTCAATTGATTAGGAAAACTGAAAGCCTCAAGGATCGGTTGTTCATCTTTAATCTGAGTTTGAACCTCATGAGGTGTCGGGGAAAGACTCTTATCTTGTTCATCTTCAATCACCCCCTTCATTACATTTCCATTCATGTGATCAACACTGCTAGCATTGATGATTTCCTCGTATGACCCATCTTCGTGGCGAATTACCGTGATCCCTCGGATGCGCATTGTTTTAACAAACCTAGCGTGCGTTTCTTCCTCTCTGGCTTTGGCAACTTGGGCAAGCAATTGAGCCTTACATTCACGAACCATGGCGGCTTCAAGAGCAGCTCATAACTCTGCTACCGACAGATCATTCATGTCCAACTGGCCCGAAGTAGGAAGAATTCCAGACTGAGTGGATGGCATATCTCTTGCACCAGACATCTCGGATGGCGGAACTGATAAAAGCTTTGCGGGAAATGCTTCGAAGATAGGAACCCAAAGACCACAGAATATCAGGACACGTTCCCAACTTGTCACCGCTACAGAGGGTAGACATGGGTTTAGAAGGTAGGAAAAGAAGAGGAAATACAGGAGAGGGAGAAGAAACGGAGAGAACAGACTCGCGCAGACAATTTATTTATCTTCAAGTATAAATCGGTGATTTAAATCCTAGGAACGGTTGGGAAAGGCTAACCCTTTATTTACGTACACTACACCTTGGGGAAGCCTAGGGACGCAACGTTCAAATTATACTAGATGATTTGCATTTGAAATTAATAATAAGTAATGATACCTGACCAAGACATAACACGATGTGGGACGAACGAGTGATCCAAATTTCTAGGGAAATTTGGGCAGCATAACGGGTATTCTCGGGGAATTTCCAAGAAAAATCCGGCATGACCTCTCGTCGGTGCATGGTGATAATGCGGCATGATCTCTCGTTTAGGACATGTCACGGGGGTGACATGTCCTCACGTGAAACCATGTTACATTGGCAACATGCCCACAAGGTGCGAGGTTTTGGGGAAGGTAAAAGGACTTATTAGAAATTTCGAAGACAACTCATTTTGGTGTAATTAAAACGTTTTATCAAAAACCAACCGCGGGTAAGGTTTAAGTGTGGTGCCACCTATAACGCACTAGGGGGATGGGTTTGACATTAGGTGCTCAAACGTAGGTGAATATTATCACCGTCCGCGATGCCGTCAATCGCACCCGAGGATTATAAAGCTATGTGATGTAGTGTGCGGATGACTATATTCTTTTATTTACAAAAAACAAAATTTTCTATTTATTTATTTTAAAAAACACACACACTCTCACAGGAAAAAAAAAAGAATAACAATCAGCTGAGAAATCTTTTGATTCAAGGGACTGCCCTCAAATCAGAACCTGAAACCTATTCAGTGACTCTTCCTGTCGCGTGACACAGAACATCATGGACCAAAGCTGTCGCACGACCAAGAGAGTCACTGAACCAGAGCCCCTGCAAAACTGATATCAGCCCCTGCCTCTCCTTGGCAAGGGACAAGACAAACCAAATATACAAATAAACAAAGCCCCAAGAAACAACAAAGATCATACAAGTTGTAAGATCTAATAGAATGCATGTATCGCGCAAGATTATCAAGGATGCACATAAGATGAATATATCGGATGTCTAAGAGTATGAAAGTTTGACCCTCTTATATTGAAAAAACAGGTTTTCAAAAAGTTGTCCCCAGCGGAGTCGCCACTGAATGCGCGCTCGCCCGAAAAAATTTTGTTTTCTCGATTTAAAATGAAAAAGAAAGGAGTCGCCATGCCATGCTTTTGGAGGTGAACTTTGAAAAACCTTTTGAAAGAGAACGGGTTCGGGGGTCAGGTTACGTGTTGGGAAGAACCGAGAGTTCACCCAACACGCCTCGTTCGTAGACGAGTCTTTCTAATTTAGACATCCAAATAATTCA
Source organism: Adenophora triphylla var. japonica (assembly GCA_022495995.1). Classification (NCBI taxonomy): domain Eukaryota; kingdom Viridiplantae; phylum Streptophyta; class Magnoliopsida; order Asterales; family Campanulaceae; genus Adenophora; species Adenophora triphylla. The sequence continues at coordinate 460,838 of JAFEMH010001229.1, read as the reverse complement.
AAAAAATGTGCAAACGACGATAATAAGGAAGTGCAATAAACATGAATTTTATTGAGTATGCAAGATCATTACAACTTGTAGACCAATTGTTCGGGAGGTCACATCCCTTTACAGCAATAAGAACAGATTACAAAGGAAATCAGGTCATCTGGAAAGGACCATCTATGTCGCGTGACACAGGACTCCTCATGTCCAAATGTGTCGCGTGACACCAATGGTCACCTTGCAGAGACTCACAACAAACAGGTTACAGAATCTCTAGATGAACACAAAATGCAATTACAAACCAGATCTAAGCACTAAACATCATGATCATAAAACTAAATGCTAAGATAACTAACTAAATCAACTTACAACTGAAACATGGTCCCTGCAGATGGTCACGACATGTCGCGTGACACAGGACTCCTCATGTCCAAATGAGTCGCATGACACAGGATTCCCATCTGCAGGTACCTCACAAACTGAGATGCAGATCCAACAGATGCACAACAAATCAAACAATTATACCAGAATCAATAGGAACAACATGAATTAGATACGAATCGATCAAAGGAGTGTGGATATGGGAGATCCACACTCCCTTGACATCCAAATTGCAAATCTAAATAGATCACATCATAAGCAAGCAATTGGACTCAAGTATATACGATTTAAACAGAGAGATTGCAGTTGCCACTTGATAATCTGAGGCAGATGGAGCCTGATTATCAAGTGGAGAAGAAGGAAAAACAATTAAACAAAATAGATGAGAGAGAGAGAGGGAGAGAGTGTTACCCTTGTAGTCCTCAACTTCTACACCAAGTTAGGTGTAAAAGTCTTCGATTCAGCTTCTGGAATAGAGATCTAGGCATGGACTGAGAGCTGAATTGGGAGATCTGAATTGTTTTAGGAAGTAGGGGAGGAATTGGGTTGAGGAGAGGTGAAAGGTATGGGAATTGGAGGGAAATTGGGTAGAGTTTTGGTGAGGGAGGAGGAGAGAGAGAGTTTCTGGAGCAATTTGTGCAGAGTTACGTTAGGGGACTGGAATTGGGATTCAAAACTGAGAGGGGTAGGGTCTTATTTATAGCTGCAGTCCATGGTAACCTTATGTCGCACGGCATAACGTATCCACTTTCCATGCCTCGACTTGTCGCGTGACATAAGGTGACCATAACCGTTTTTAGCGCCAAATATGATTCTGGAACCTTCTTGGATAATACCTAAAAAGTCCAAAACAGATTTATTCCTTTTAGGTCCCTTGGCATGAGCAAAGTACAAAAAATTACTTCCTTCGCGAGAAACTTATGAAATATTTCCGGAAGTCTCGGGATGGACCGAGAATTTACCAAAACGCCCCTAAATGCAATTTTATCAAATTAAAATGCATCTGAAGAGGTCGCGAAATGGATTGGCGTACTTACAAATACAAACGCTACTGTCTTAACCCGAAGTAGCGTAGGCTTAACATACCATCCTTAATTTATATGAAAAACCTATATTTCTAAGACAATGACAATTTGATGAACAATGTTATGTGTATGATTTCCAATCCCGAGAATGCTTTATTTTATAAGAGTTTTATTAAAATATATTCTGTTTATGTTCTTTCTATTTTCAAAATCAAACTTTATCTCTCCCCAATCTTTTCTATAATTCTAAAGACAAAAATATTTCCAAAGTAAACCCTGTCTCTGTGGGATCGACCCGTACTTGCACCCGCTATATTACAATAGCCCGTGCGCTTGCGGATATTAAATAAACCGTTAGGTTAAAAGCCCAACAAGTTTTTGGCGCCGTTGCCGGGGACAACGGTTTATTTTAAGTTTTTGTCTTTACTACATAATTTTTCATTTCATTTTGTTTTTTTTTGTTTTTTGTTTTGTATTGTTTTGCTTTCACTTTCGATAAATTGTTGCGTTTAATCTCTCTTTAAGTGTTTTTCTCTTAGTGTATGAAACGGGCTCGGACATTCCTTGAAAATTTTGATCCGGAACCCGAACGAAGCTTTCACGAGAGACTAAGAAGATTTAAAGAGTCCTTAAGGAAACATATGGCTGAAGGAGAACCGCAAACACCGGCTAGGACCCTACGGGACTTCGTAAATCCAAGTACCCGGGAACTAGATCCCCTATTGTTGTGCCAAATGCCGAAGCAGCACACTTTGAGATAAAGCCGCAACTCTTACATATGGTTATGAACAACCAGATAGCGGCACCGCTTTCGAAGATCCTCATCTCCACATCCAAACATTCCTTGAATATTGTGATACCACACGTATTCAAAATATTACCCCGGAAGCGATTCGGATGTGCCTTTTTCCTTTCTCTCTTAAGGATAAGGCGAAACAGTGGTTGAATTCGGTCCCCCAAAATTCATTGACAACATGGGACCAAATTCAAGAAGCATTCCTTGGTCGATTTTTCCCACCAAGCAAAACTGCCCAAATACGCACGAAGATCACTAACTTCTGTCAAACAGATAGTGAGACTTTGTATGATGCATGGGAGCGGTTCAAGGAACTTCTCAGAATGTGCCCCCACCACCGGCTTGAAAAGTGGTTGATTGTTCACACCTTCTACAACGGTCTCATATTCAAGACAAGAGAGACCATTGATGCCGCTGCAGGAGGAGCATTGATGAACAAAGGAGTCGATGAGGCATATGACCTTATCGAAAACATTGCATTGAACCATTACCAATGGTCAAATGAGAGGGAGCAACAACAAGGTACGCCCGGTAAATATAATGTTGATGCAGTTACTCTCCTCTCTTCTAAGGTTGACATGATTTTGAAAAAAATTGAAAATCTTAATGTCAATCCCGTAGCTAGTGTAAATGTGCTATGTGAATTATGTGGGTCTAACTCACATAATACGGATAACTATGAGTTACTTGACATTACCTCTAATGATCAAGTGAACTTTGTAAATTCTTTTGGACAAAAGGGGGGAATGTATTCTAATACATACAATCCCGAGTGGAGGAATCACCCCAACTTTTCCTATAAGAATAACAACGTTCTTAACCCGCAACCATCTACACAACCCCCAGGATTTGCACCTAAGAATTTCAATAACAATGCAAGTACCTTCCCCCCTAAGTCAAAATTGGATCTTATAATGGATTTCATAGTGGAAAATAAAAATTCCCAAGAATAGATCAATAATGAATTTAGGGAATGCTTTAAACTTCTCAATGCTAGGTTGGATAACTTAGCAACGCATTATAAGATGCTAGAAACTCAACAAGCTCAACAGGCTACCCCAATGAATAGGCCACAAGGGAGTCTTCCCGACCAACCTCAAAGGCCAAATGAGCAAGTCAACAAGATAAAAACTAGGGATGAGCAAGAAAAGATAGATGAATGCCCTATAAATATCAATCATAGTCCAATCCCTTCGATGATTGAGACTAGTTCGGGGATAGAATCCCCTAGAAAGGAAGACAAGGATTATGATGAATTCCTTGTAAACCTAGATGCCATTAATGTCAACATTCTATATTTCAAAAAACATGAAGATATGCCTTTAGCCATTAAACCTTTGAAAAAATTAATTTTTGAAAAAGAAAGGCTAGAAGAAAATGAAAATGTTATGTTGGCGGAGGAAGTGAGTGCTGTTTTGCAAAATAAAAATCCTTCAAAATTAAAGGATCCAGGTACATTCACCATTCCTTCTTTTGTTGGCAGAATAAACATTGATAACGCTGTCCTTGACTTAGGAGCTAGCATAAGTGTAATGCCATTATCGGTTAGCGAGAAAATTGGTATAGGGGAACTCTAACCCACAACCATAACTCTCCAATTGGCAGACCATTCCGTTTAATACCCCGTTGGTGTTATGGAAAACTTGCCATGTCGAGTAGGGAACTTGATCATTCCTGTCGACTTTGTAATCCTAGATATGGCAGAAGACCATCATATTCCCGTCATTCTAGGAAGGCCATTTCTTACCACTGCGGGGGCAATCATAGATGTAAAAAATGGCACCTTTTTCCTAAATGTGGGGAAAGAAAGGGTCGAGTTTAGTATGCATAGGTCAGATCTCGAAGATCATTATTTCGAGGCCTACACCCCTAGTGAAGAAAATTGGACCCCAAGTGAAGAAACCTACACCCCAAGTGAAGAAAATTGGATTCCAAGTGAAGAAGATTTGATGGGTGAGGAACCGCAATCAAAGGAAGGAATGGAAAATGATCCCATAGATGTTGAACCTTTGATTTGCAAAGATAATAATGCTTTAGATATATCTGCATGTCCCAAAACTAACAATGCAGTGGAAAAGTCAAAAAGAACAAAGAAGGTCACTTCGAATTTTCGAAAGTGCAAAGACTATAGGTCGCTTGTTCTACCCAAGAAATCGGGATGGAAGAAATGTCTACCGCAAAAGATACTTATTACTATGGAAGGGTTGCATTGGCAAGTTGTCAATGACAAAAGTCCAACCAAATATCACGCATCTCCTACTATCGAAAAGTGGTCAAGCTAAGGACCTAAAACAAGCATCATCGGGATGGAAACAGATGGATTATTTTTGCTTTATTTTCTTTATATTTTACTTTAATTTAATTTTATTTCATTTTTATTATTATTATTATTATTATTATTATTATTATTATTATTATTATTATTATTGTGCTAACTTTGTTTTGTATGTATACAAAAAATAAGAGAAAAAGAAAAAAAATTTAGTGGTGAATATTGAATAGCACGACTGTGCAGTACATATTGGAGCGGCCGTGCAGTTCATATCGAGTCAGGAAGAGTTGACTCAGCAAAAGGGAGCGCCCGTGCAAATCCCTTGACACGGCCGTGCATATCGCCTGGAGAGTTGCGTCATTCCGGTCAAAGAGACGTGTCTCTCTCTCTCCTCCCTCATTCACTTCATCCTCTTCCCCTCTACCTCAATTCCTCCGCCCCACCCACTTTAAAAACCCACATCTCCACCATTTTAACTCACAATACAACCCTCAATCCTCCTCAAATCCACCATTCAACCATTTCTCTCCAATCAAAATCATCCCAAAACCCCCCCTAAAACTCCAATTCCGAAAACTCAAGAAACCCTTCACCCATTTCATAAATCCTAAGAGGTTACTCCGAATTAAGGTGCAAGGAAGAAGCTTTTGGGTGTCTAGTGGCTGTTTAACAAAGATTTCAAGATTTTCAAACACAGATCCGGGTAATCTACTTTCTTTTTACTCTAGCTGAGTTTTTGGGTATTTTTTTTGCAAATTTTCAATGGAAGGAAGGAAGGGAAAAGGAAAGGCTACTGAAAGGGGTTCGAAAAGGTCCCGAAAGGAACCATCTCCTACCCCTAATCTGAACCCAACACTCAATGATTTGGGTATTGAGTTTAGAGAGCCTTCCGAAGTGGCTAGATTTACCGCCCTTCGTCAAAAGAGGATTAGGCCAACCCAATTCCCAGATATTCCTGCCCTCAAAGCCTTAGATGTTTATTCCAATATAAGAAGGTTCTACACCGGGTTTGGTTGTGGTGGTTTTCTTGAATTGGATGCAAAAACCTATGAAAGGATCACTTTGGAGTTCTTGTGCACTATGAGGAAGGAATTTACAACAGAAATTTGTGGAGATACGGGGGAGCCATATCAGTTGATACATTTGTATTTTAGGCTTGGTGGAGAGGAGTTTCACCTCACTTCCTTTGACATAAACAGAATTTTAGGTTGGCCCGCTTACACCAATTATGAAACCGATTTTCCCATCGAGTTTAGGGAGAATGTGTTTTGGGAACAAATTACCGGAATCCCATCCTTCAAGTCTAGAACCGCAAAAGCCTCGTCTATTATCCATCCCATTCTTCGGCTTATGCATAGGTTCTATGCATGTACCCTTTTTGCAAGGGAAGATAAGGGTATGGTGAATAAGAAGGAGTTGTTTTTGTTATGGTCTTTGGTGAGGGCTCATAGGAGGGTGAATTTGAGCCATTTCTTGATCGAGTTGTTCAGTGACATTGTCTCTCCAACTTTCAATGGGGAGATTCACATTGGTGGTATTGTTACTTTGTTTGCTAATCATTTTCGGCGTGTGATGCCCGACAATGAGGTTGCGGTTTCGGGTTCGACAAAGTTGGATATTCCAACCCTACGAATAATGCAAATGATTTCGGATAGAGGACGCGGGGAATACAATTGGTTGGTAGGGCCGAGTAAAATGCCCTACATTGTTTGCCTAGTCCCATCCTCCCCGTTGCCCGAACTCATCAATTTCAAACTTGGATCTTTCCTAATTCTATGATCCAAGGGGAGGGCCAATCAAGCCAAGCAAACAAAGAGGAGGAAGAAGAAGAAGAAGGAGAGCAACACCATCCCAACCCACCCCAATTGCCGCTGGATTTTAATGATAGGTTTGACCGGATCGAGCTTCAAAACAATCAAATAATGACTCGGTTCGACACTTTCAACAATGAATTCCATTACTTCCGTAATGATATACAAAATCATGTGAATACGATTCAAAGGCAAGTAAACACAATCTTCAACTATGGGGTCAACAATTGGGACGATTTTCCTCAACCACCACCGTCTTAGTAAGTTTCTCTTACTCCCCCAAGATTGACATTGTTCCTTGAAACATTGAGGACAATGTTCATTTCAAGTGTGGGGGGGGGGTATACCTATCTTTATTTTATTTTCTTTTCGCTTTCTAGTTTAGAATTTACTTGCTTTTTAGACTAAATTTACTTGCTTTCTAGTGTAATTTTTTCTTTTTAACTTAGTTGCATTTTCATTTTTATGCATGTATAGTATATAAAAAAAAAGTAATAATCCCTATGATGATCCATAATCATTATTTCTATGCTTGCCATTTGCCCTAGAATAATGCCTATTGTCTTTCCTCTCATATTTTTTATAAACTTAGAAATTTATAAGGAGAAAAATATAGGGATATTTTTTTAGAAATAATTGAAAGCCTCATAAGTTAGTATAGCAAAATATAGGGTTTTATCAAGAAAAAGACATTTGATTAGAAGGAATCTTTAGCAATCTACACTTGGTTATTCTTATGAAAAATATATTGAAAATATTTCTTTAAGATTGTACATTTTACATTTTATTAAACGTTTATTCCCTTATTAGAAGCACCCTTTGTTTTGCATCCCTTGAATCACACCTCTTCATCAAAATTCCATCTCTCCATTTTCACAAATCAAATCAAAGTTAGACGTTTTTATCTTATTACTAAAAGAGTGACTTAGTCACCAAGCCTTAAAAAGCAAAAAGAAACCTATTACTTCCTAAGTAACTCGGGGCACGGCGTTCGCTGCGACGATGCTTTCTTGCCAAGTGGGAGTAATATCCAAAAGTATTCTTGATCTAAGTATTAGGAACATGGGGTTCGCAGCCACAATGTCTCCTACTTGAAAGGATAAAAAATAACTAAGGTCTTTTGCAAAAATATAACAGGTACAAAAATAAGATAAATTTGTTGAAACTTTGATGAGATTTTTCCACTATCATCATCCATTTTTTTCGCCCTTGTGATTCAAGAATGCAATACAATTCTTTGGGAACTTCTAGTTTGTGAATAAGTGTTTATACTTCCTTTTGTACATTTTAAAGAAATAAGTTCATTTCTCAAAAAAAAAATCACTCTAAAAAGTGAAAATTTCTCTTTTTCTAAGAAATGATCTAAGATTTATCCTTCTAACATGTTTTACATGATCAAATTTTATATATGCTATATTAGGTTATTGTCTTACAAATTATCTCTTTAAAAATATCCCCAAAATACCTCTTTCTAATAAATTTTTAAAGGTATACAAAATATGAACTAGAAAGATGACGGCATTATCCAAAAGGCATTTAAAGGCTTGCTACTTTATTTTTTGAGGGATCATTTTCGCTTTTCTTTTCTTTTTCTCCCTCTCCGTATTTTCATCTTAAAATTGGATGGGGACAAGCAAAAGCTTAAGTGTGGGGGAGTTTGATAAGTGACTATTATATAGTCATTTATCCCAAGTTTTATATATTTTTACTTAAATAAATCATCATTTTTATTTAGTTTTAAGTACTTTTTACTTACTTTTTCATATTTATTTGATTTTACGCCTTTGGTATATTTCATACTTTTTTTAGACAGGTTTTAGGGCCTTTTTTATGTCAAAAGGGTGCTTGGATATTTTAAAGATAAAAGACATGGAGGAGCAGCAAGCAAAATGAACACACAAAGCTAAACCCAGGTGGAGCGGCCGTGCAGCTAATGGTGGAGCGGCCGTGCACTTAAGGCCATGACAAGCCATTTTGGCCCCAAACCATGGAGTGGCCGAGCCTTGAACTGGCCCTGGCCATGCCAACCTCGGAGCGGCCGTGCAGCTAACCTCGGAGCGGCCGTGCAAGTCTTCCAAATTTAAATTCAAAACTGGCGCCAAGGGTGCACGGCCGTGCAAAACCCTTGACACGGCCGTGCAAGATCGTGACTGCAGACTAAAAGGCACCTTTTGGAAGCACCTTCTTGAAGAGTCCCCTCCCCCTTATAAAAAGACCCTTTGTAATCAGTCTTATATAGAGAATTTTACTGATATTCCAGAGTATAGTGATTAGAGATTAAACACAAATACTTGTGAGATCAATTTCCGAAGATTATTTGAGGATCAAAGTTCATGTTTTGTTCTTGAAATACTTTGAAGGAAAGCAATAAAGTGAAGCATTATTTTCCAGCCATTTGCCTTCTATTTTCATCATAAGTCTTCTTACTCTATCCTTTATTTTTAATTGCTTACATGTTCTAGATGGCTAGTGAGTAAATCCCCCTTGTTCTTGGGGTTGGAAACTCGAAAGCATACATGTTCATCATCTAAAAAATGAAAAGTCTTGTCTTCTATCTTCATCTAAACAATTTCTCTATATTATTCTCTAAATGCCTTACATTTTGGAGACGTCCAATTTGTATGATTCAGTCAATTGAGAGATGGACCTAGCGGAGAATCTCGATTGACGGAACCATATAAAGAAACTAGGTTCCATTGATCACGAAAGTAGTTCAACGGCCTAGGGATGTTCCTTTGATGGAAAGTATGTTGACTCTCGTTCTTAATGGATTCTTACTAATTATGGTCAGCTAGAGATAAGCCGGAATGCCCGTTTGTGACAGGGCGGGGGTAACATAAACGGAAATCTCAAACAGTTAGGACATAATTAGTGAAGAATACAAACGCTACTGTCTTAACCCGAAGTAGCGTAGGCTTAACATACCATCCTTGATTTATATGAAAAACCTATATTTCTAAGACAATGAAAATTTGATGAACAATGTTATGTGTATGATTTCCAATCCCGAGAATGCTTTATTTTATAAGAGTTTTATTAAAATATATTCTGTTTATATTCTTTCTATTTTCAAAATCAAACTTTATCTCCCCCCAATCTTTTCTATAATTCTAAAGACAAAAATATTTCCAAAGTAAACCCTGTCTCTGTGGGATCGACCCGTACTTGCACCCGCTATATTACAATAGCCCGTGCGCTTGCGGATATTAAATAAACCGTTAGGTTAAAAGCCCAACACACCCCCGAATTTATGGCGTCTCATTTTCATCTGACTTTGAAAGGTCCGGTGCTCACTTGGTTCTTGGCTCTCAAGCAAGAATGCCGCTCCACCTGGAGCCAGATCACCGAGACTTTCTTGGAGAAGTATAAAGGCAATCTAGAATGGCGTACTACTCGGGACGATCTAGTGGGCACAATTCAGAAGAATGATAAGTCGATCACAGAATTTTATAAGAGGTGGAATGCCAAGCTTAATGAGCTATCAGAGCCCATCTCCCTTCAGGATCAGAAAGATATTTTTCTGTCGTGCGTGAAGCCGGTGTTAAGGGAGGCCATTAGAAAAGGGTTGGTATCCAGATCTCAGAGAGATGATCGAAATGGGCGCTCGCAGCGAGAACAAGCTCTTTAATCAAACCCCAGGTGTGAATGCTAGCGGTAGTAGCAGAAGTGGAGGATTCCGGTACCGAGCACCTAACCCAGTTTCTGCCATGGCGCCAAAAGGAAGAGAAATGGTTAAAGATAACAGCATCAACAACTTGCAAAGGGGAGGTAGCAATGTACAAAATGCAGGGAGATTCCAACCCAAACCACAACCGAGGTTTGATGACTTGGGCATGTCTACAAAAGAAGTCTTCAACGGCCTGCTTCGGACCAGCATGATTAGGCCGCTGGACAACAACAGCCCTGTCCGTCCTAACCCCAATCTTGATACAAGTAAATACTGCAGGTTTCATCAATACCCGGGGCACACCACCAACACTTGCGTAACCCTCAAGAAGATCATCCCAAGGCCTCGTGGATGAAAAGAAGATCGAAAAGTCTCCTCGCCCTAACATCGTCAACAACCCTCTGCCCAGTAACAATGTGAACCTCATCGACTTTGATCAAGATTACTTTGTGAATGTAATAGAATTTGGAGAGCCTGTAAATGGAAATGCTAGTTGTGATTGTAATAAGGTTGTGACTGATGTAAACCCTTGTTCCAATGAAATGAAAGATAACTTTTGCTATGTCTTGTATCCTGATGATTTGTATCATTTGAATAATGTTGTTGATTACGATGAGTACGAAGAGTGTTTGGTCATTAACGCTATATCCTCTATGGCTCCTAGAGAATCCCCAATCTCTTTGGAGGAGCTCAGGATAGTAGCTAACCTGGACGCACCATTGTCCGTGAATGAGATAAGACAGGAAGCTTGACCATACAGCACTCGTCCTGTTCCGCTTACACTAGCCGAACTCAAAGAGGCCAGTAAAAATTTTGTGATTGATAATGATCAAGAGGTTAATTTGTTGACTCGATCTGGAAGAATGTTGGGAATGGATAGTGCTGATCCATCCGGGAAAGGCAAAGGAGTTGCGGTTTCGAATCCCCAGGCCTCTCAAGACCCCTACAGATCAGCAGGAAGTGAGGAAACCCACGAGGACCCAATTTTGACACAGTTAAAGAGGACCTATGCTAATATTACTTTATGGTCTCTACTTACATCCTCCTACCCCCACAAGCTAAAGTTGGAAGAGGCTCTGTCCAAAACCAAGGTGTCTGTCAACGCCACTCCAGACGAGGCCTGTCAGCTGATTGGAACTGCACAGTATGGGAACATCATTACTTTTACAGACCTGGACTTGCCTGCTTATGGTTCAAAGCATAATGAGTCCCTTCACATCACTGTACCCTTGGAGGGGCGTCGAATTTCCCATGTGTTGGTGGACAATGGGTCGGCCATGAACGTGATTCCTGCCAAGATGATAAGTATGCTAGACATTGACGCACAGAGCCTTAAACCCTCCAGCCAGACCATAAAAGCCTATGATTTGACATCTAAGGCAGTGTTGGGGATCATCTCTTTGAATCTGATATTTGGGAGTAAGGAGATGGCGGTAGAATTTCAAGTTATCGACATTCCTGTCACGTTCTCAGCATTATTGGGGCGGCCAGGGATACATGAAATCGGAGCTGTAGCCTCCACCCTCCACCAATGCTTGAAGTTTGTGCAAGATGGGGTTTTAACAACCATTTACGGTGATAGCGTCACTATTGGGGAAACCAGCACCAATACCATGCCAGTGATGGAAATAAAACTTGACCAAGAGAACCTGATGCTTAGTGGCTTCACGATCGAAAAGCCTAAAGGGCAGGTCTGCACTATAGATTTGACAACTTCCTCCGACAAGATTCCTCCCGTGCTAAAAATGATGAGAGGCATGAGCTACATCACGGGCCTGGGGCTGGGGAAGCGTCAACAGGGACCATGTAAGCTTGTGATGCTAGAACCCAAGAGAAACAGGCGAGGCCTGGGGTATGTCGTGACTGGAGAAGACAAAGCGTAAGATAAGACCGAAGCGCTCAAAGAAAGGATGACCTTAGCTGCCGGCAAAAGATACAGAAGGCCCGACATGCGTCCTTATAGCTGGTCTCTAAACAGACACTTTATCAAAGAGGATGGGAAAATGTTTGTTTGCCCAGAGCCGAAGCTGAGCCAAGTGGAAGAAAGGATGAGAACAATTCAGAGGTTTGCCAACAGTCAAAACCCGGTAAAGGAAATGCTCGTTAGTATGCCCAAAAGGCCAGGTGTCACCGCCACATTTGAGAACAGCTACCATTTCTGGGGGCCTGATTATGTCAACCAGTTTGAGAAGCTTGCTCTGGATGAGCCCGTCATGCACAAGATCCGTGGTGCAGATCCTGTAGACATTGATGGTGATTTGGCAGATTTGTTCAAGGATCAGGAGCTGTCAGAGCCTGAAAGCGGCATGTTCACAGAGGAAATACCTGCAGAAGGGTTTATTGTTGCTGAAGATCCTAGGGATTTGATTGACTTTTCCTCTGATAACAAGGCAGTGGCTGTATTGGAATTTGAAAAGGGGCCAGTTGCGGATCTGAATAGTTTGAGGACCGTTGCAGAGAGGCCGTTGCAGAACTGGATTTCATTTCAAGGACCGGTCGCTGACAGGGAGACTATGATCAAAAAGCTAGGGCTCAAGCCTCGTCCCAGTCCCTCTACGTTTAAATTTCTCCCCCGTGTCTTGAGTCGTTACCCTGAATCCCTTTTGATTGAGTTCGAGTCCTCCGATCGGTCTGACGTCCTCACGACGAAAGACCGTCGTCGTGTTGTAGACACTGTTTTTCCCTTCGCTTTGAATAAAATGGTCGATCTTTCTGAGTATCCCGTGATTGCAAATCTAACAATTGAACGCTTAACGAAAAATAATCATCATGATTTAAAAATAATTAAGCCAGATTCATTTGAAGATAATGCAGACTTAATAGATGAACAAATTTTATAAAATAATTCAAAGCAGGTTTGCGAGCAAAAGGAAAGCCGGGCCCAAGCTGCCGACGAGATATTGACAACGGTGAACCTGGGAACAGTTAAGGAACCCAAAGAAACGCAAATTGGTAGCTTCTTCTCCGGAGTTGAACGGGATACCCTGATCGAGCTACTCAAAGAGTTTGTAGACGTCTTTGCCTGGTCCTACAAAGACATGCCCGGGTTGGACACATCTATCATGGAGCACCGGATACCCCTGGATCCAGAGATCAAGCCAATCAAGCAGAAACTGAGGCGGATCAAGCCCGAGTGGTCCTTACAGGTCAAAGAAGAAATTGAGAAGCTCCTACGGGTAGGTTTTATCAAGGTGATCGAATATCCGACTTGACTGGCAAACATCGTAACGGTCACAAAAGCAAATGGAAAGGTTCGGTTTTGCGTAGACTTCCGTGATCTCAACAAGGCTAGTCCCAAAGATGACTTCCTCTTGCCCAACATTGACATGCTTGTGGACGCAACAGCGAACTATGAGGTCAAGTCTTTCGTCGATGGCTTTACAGGTTATAACCAGATTAAAATGGCCGATGAAGATCAGGACAAGACAAAATTTACCACTCCTTGGGGCACTTATTGTTACACGGTGATGCCATTTGGGATGAAGAATGCTGGGGCTACCTACCAGAGGGCCGTCACTACCCTATTTCACGACATGATCCATAAGGAGATTGAAGTGTACATTGATGATATGATTATTCACTCGAAAGGGTCAGATGGACAGCATTTCACTGATTTAAGGAAGTTCTTCAACAGGCTTCTAGAGCACTCCATGAAACTAAATCCAGCCAAGTGCACCTTTGGGTTATTCGCTGTAAAGTCCTGGGCTATATGGTCACAGAGCGCGGCATCGAAGTAGATCCCAGAAAGGTCAAGGCAATTGTTGAGATTTATTCTCACCCCTTCTCCCTTTATTGTTTTAGATCCCGCTGAGACAGGAGGTCCAGACCGGTGAGGCCGGGGAGGAGTTTGGACATCTTTTGGGTTGTCAGGGTATGTTATGGTTGGGAGTTGGGGGTTGTGGTTGGTGGTATTTCAGTATGTTGTTTTGTAATTAAACCTGGGAGTTGATTTGTTTCAAAGTTGGCTTGTGTAAGCCTGTGTATCTATACTGTTTGTATTAAACAGGTTATAGTTTGAAAGCAGGTTTATATATTACCTCCGTGTAGAGGGGTTATTTTGAAATTGATTTGAAAAAGGGTTATTATACTTTTCAAGTTAATAAAGAAAAGTTTTTTTAAAGGCGTATTTTGAGGACCCTCCAGCTTGGGACACGAGTTGATAGGTCCTGGAGTTGGGGAGATCCCTCACAAAGGCGTAGGCCGGCCTCAAACTGGCCGTAGTAGAAGGATATATGGGTTTTGCTCAGACCCCAATGCACCCAAGACTGGGCTTTCCTTTGCCTCTCCGTGTAGTGCGTCAGGTGGAAATCATCACGGGACACCTCGAAGAAATCCTGGAGGATGTTGATTCGTGACTTCACATTTTTCCTCCCTATGGCCGGCTTGGGGGCCACATACCCCATTTCATTGCGACCTGGGACCACGGTCGAGCAGAATTTGTCAACTATATTGCCATAGGAAGAGCTCGATGATGAAGAGGTAGAAGTCTGTTGAGCTGCCATATCTACAGAAGACACAAAATCAGGGGAATTAGACCTAGTTGAAGTATGTTCCGAGTTATATAACGACGACCTAGATTCCCTTGGGAAGGCTAATCTCTCTCTAGGGAAGGGGGGTTTGTTGGACTTGATAAAAAAATTATGAGATGGTCAATCAGCTTGTTGAAGAGAGGGAAACGAATAATTCGTGGATCATCCACATCAAAATCCCCCATACTCTCACCAACTGGAAACCCTACCTCGCCATAGAACAAGTTCCACCTATCTAAGATGGTGGTACACTCCTCTCTAGTCAACTCCCTCCATGGACCATCTAACCTCTTGTAAATCCTAAGGTTTATACAGTTATAGCCATACCTAACACCTAGCTCGAAGCCAAATGTTCTAGCCATGGCGTAATAAAAAGGGGAGACTTGAAATTAAACCTAGTACATAGAAATTGAAGGGTACCTTGATTATTTGGGGAAAGGTGGAGTTCGACGAAGAAACGGAATGCTTGATTACGCCAAAAAATTGAATTCCTCGCTTTTTTTCTTGCTGGGTGTTTAAGAGCTTGAAGATGGTAGAGGTTGAAAAGGAAAGAAATCATTCCTTATATTCGCCTCCAAATCCTTACCTGAATTGGAAAGGATGGGGGACATAACCGTTTCATTGTCAGAGTTAATGTTCCACAATGGTTCCCAAGGCAGTTGTCCAATCGCCAAAACTGTCCCATTATGACGAGAATTATGGCGCATTAAACAGCACATCCAACTGCAAGAAGTCAATCCTCGAGAGCGACCTACATCAACCCAGTCGACCATCCAACAACGGGCAACGTAGGCCATCACGAAATTTTTTCATTACTTCCTGGTCGACAAAGTCAACTCAGGACGTTGGGGACCACTAAACGGAATAAAAGTGACGGGACTGGCCCAACATATAAATCCCATCATTTCAAGCATCACAAAGACACAGTTATCAAATGGGCCAATTCACTTGCCGCAGCTCCAACGGCCCAACAACAAAGATCAGTCGACCAAGCTACTTGTCCGACCATCCCTGGTCTCGACTTAGCTTCGTCCGACATACGGTTATCTACTTGTACCCTCCATGCCAAGCCAAGGCATGAAGTCAGGTCGACCTCGAATACTCAGTCGACCTCGACCTACAAACACGTGCGTCTATCCACGACTCAATCCATAACCGTCGCCTACAACCACGGAGACCGTTTCGCCCACACTATCTCCATGATTTAAGGGATTGCTATCAATTCTAAAGCAATATATATACCTGACTACATCTAACGTAAAAAGGTAATGTCTCCTTGGCTATTTTGAGATTACGTCATTTACATACATTTTATATTCTCATATAACTCGACATCTCATCATCACGCCGAAGGGTTTTAGCCGTATACAACCCCGACAAGTCGTTTGTTCGTGGTTTCAGGTTCTAGTTGCTGGAGATCAACTTATCACTGGATTAACGCTGATCTGGATCGTTTTCTGTCATCAGAAACAAAATTTCTGCATTATCTCTATCTATTGAACTCCATGCCAAATTGTTCATTACATTTTGCAAGCTTAATTTGTTTCAAATTAAATATTTTTTGTTCTTAAATTTGGTTGGTCTTGACTACCCATAAAAGAGAAGAATAACTTTTTTCTTTGCAACATTGGCATACATTTAATACTTATCAAAAGTTTTTTTTTTTTGGGGTTGGGGGGGGGGGATATTTATCAAAACGTTAAAAGTGGGAATTTGATATTTTTAAATATAAACAACCCATTCATTTAAATTATCAAACAATGCCTAGCTTCTGCTGCGGCATCAACGTTGATTTTTTTATTGAAATAAAATTATTAACATTTTAAATTTTTTAAATTTTAATCTTAACATTTACCTCTGACTGAATTCATATTTAACAAAAAAAAAAATACAAAATACAACTTATATAACATGCGTATCCTATATCATTCATATTTTTTTTTCTGGCAGTAGTCTATGAACCATGCTAATGATATACTCCCTCCGTTCCTAAATGTTTGTCCCATTTACCCTTTTCCTTTGTCCCAAAAAGTTAGTCTCATTTCCAAAATTAAAGCTTCAAAATCACTAAATTTTCAAAACTTGTAACATTTAGGAACGAAGTATTACATAACGGTGGTGTATATTATCAATAATTTTCAAAACGTTCGTAAAAATAACCAAAATTAAAGCTTCAAAATCACTAAATTAAAATATTTGAAAAGTCAAACGGGATAAACATTTAGGAACGGAGGAAGTAGTTGATTATATATTAATTAGTCGTCAAAGTATTTTACCTCAAACAATATTCAGTGTTCCTTTTTATATCGATTGGTTAGAAGTTCGATATCCATCAAATGCAATTTCAAGTATTACTCCCGTAATAAATTAATAAATTCACTAATAAAACAAACAATGTTTTGAAATAGCCAAAATCTATACTCCCTTTGTTCCGAAATGATCTTCTTGTTGGAACATAAATGATCCATTAACCATGAACCGACTCACAACTAGATTAAGAAGAGAAGGAGAAGAAGAAGAAGAAGAAGAATAATACGGAAGCGTGTACCTTGTGATTCCATAATTGTGTTCTTGATCTTGTTCTTGAATAAATGAGAAAGTAGGGAAGAGTAGATCTTCTAAATGATAAGTGCCCTTAATCTCTTTAATCTTCAATTACTTATGAAGAGTTTTGACTGAATGAGAAATGATGTAACTAGTAGATTCATAGGCTTGATGGATAGGCCTTTATATAGGAATCCAAGGGGCACTTCATTTAGGGACTACACCCTTTCATAAAGATGATGGTGTGAAGTTACCATTATGCCCATCATTTAATGGTACTTACACCTAATGGAATTCTACACATTTTGTCTATACTTTAACATTATTAAATGATTATAACAAATGGAATTAAATAACACATATTAATTAATCCATGTTCTAACAATCTTCCACTTGGATTAATATTAATATGTATCTTTTACTAAATAAATTCCTTAATCATTTATAACATGAATGACAACCCTTATGTGCACGTTTATTGTCATCCAACACAATCTCGTCCATTAGTCTTATAAGTATAGGGACTAAAGGGGCAGTCGTTGTAATTGATTCGCAACTAAACCCACATTAATCACATATATATATCCAACTAAACGACATAGATTAAGTATAGATATGTAGCATGGAATATTAATGAATATATATGAAGAACGCATATATATATTCTCCAACTAGTCCTACTTAACCAAATGAGATCAATATAAATAATAACAACACAAAGAAATAGATAACAACACAAACTCCCACTGATTTAAGCATTATCAAAAGTTGTTTCACCCATATGAGCAAAGATGCTCGTGAAACATCAAAAAGAGATTACACTTTACAAAATGGATCCAATAACATGGAGTTTGATCCTATAAGTTGTATATCTATTTGTTCATTTTATACTTATTTCTCTTCAACAAGAGACATAACCATAGGATGTCTTTCGACATCTTTGCATTCACTAAAACATAATCGGAATACTTAATGATCTCAAAATGATCCGATTTTATATACATAAGCATGTAGTTTAATGTTTTATAGGTACTTCATCATTCTTTTGGATGTGACTTAATGTTCTTCTTTCCGAATTGCTTTGGTATTGACCAAGCATCCCAATAATAAATACAAGGTCTGTACGAGTACAGACTTGCGCATACATTAAGCTTCCTACTGCCGGTGCATAAGGGATATTTTCCGTATACTTGGATTTAAAATTAATCTTTAGGACATTTACTTTAAACTGAATTTATCTCCCTTAGAGACATGGGTGTCATGTGGTTTACAATTTTCCATGCTAAACATTTGTAATACCTTCTCTATATAGCTCTTTTGTGATAATCCCAAAATACCTCGTGAATGATCACGATGAATTTGGATTTCCAATACAAAAGATGCTTTACCAAGATCTTTCATCTCAAATTTGTTTGAGAAATTTCTTAGTTTTTAGAAGGTCCTTATCATTACTAGCAAGAAAAATATCATTCAAATATCATCCACATATAAGACCAAAATAATAAATCTACTCCCACTGAACTTATGGTACACACAATCTTCACCAAGATTCATTTCAAAGCCAAATGAAAGATTAACTTGGTTAAATTTTAAGTACCATTGACGAGATGCTTGCTTAAGCCCATAAATGGATTTCTTAAGTTTACAAACCAGTTGACTAGTTTGATCCGAATTAGTCACCATTTCTGGTTTCTTCATATAGATAGTTTCCTCAATGTTGTCATTGAGAAAAGGTGTCTTAACATCCATTTGATGAAGCTTAAGATCATAATGTGTCACTAATGCCATAATGATCATAAAAGAGGTTTTAGAAGATACCAGAAAAAATGTTTCTTTATAATCAATGCCTTCCTTTTGAGTAAATCATTTAGTAACAAGACGTGCCTTATATCTTTCCATATTACCTTGCTAATCCCTTTTGGTTTTAAATATCAATTTATAACCAATAGGTTTTACACCTTCAGGTAATGGGACAAGATCCCAAATGTCATTGTCTTTCATTGATTTTAACTCCTCATTGATGGCATTGATCCACTTATGAGAATTAGGACTATTAATGGCTTCATGGAAGGTGATTAGATCATCTCCCACTAAACCTAAGGTGTCCTAATTCTCCGCAAGATACATATAATAAATATCCGAAATAACACTTCTTCTTTCTCTAGTAGATCTCCTTAAGGGCACCGGTTCATCCTCATTTTGAGGTTGTTGAATTTCATTATGTCCAACATTTTCATGTTGTCCGTTATTTACGGGAGTCTCTATTTTGAATTGTATGTTCTTTGTTGAATTTCGTGTACAATTACTTGATTTCCAACAGAAACTAAAGTTTGAGGAATAAAGAGTGGTTCCTCTAACTCTTCAAATTCAAAATCATTACTATTTCTCCCACTAAATTCAACATCCTCAAGGAACCTAACATTGTCAGTCTCGAAAAAAAATGTTCTAGTTTTCGGGTCATAAAATTTTATCCCCTAGATCTCTCGGCATACCCTACAAAATAGCTACTAACAGTATTTAGGTCCAGTTTGCCCTCATTAGACCTTATAAGGTCTAGCATCTGCTGGACATCCCCATAAATGAAGATGATTTAAGGACGGTTTCTTATTCGTCCATAACTCATAAGGGGTTTTGTCGATAGTTTTTGAAGGTGCTCTATTGAGAATATAAGCTGCGGTTTTTAATGCTTCGCCCATAATGAGTGAGGTAAAGAAGTACAAGAAAACATACTTCTTACCATATCCTTAAGGATTTATGTCTCTCCAATATAATATGCTAGGTTTACCCGGCATGGTGTAGTGAGGGACAATCCTACACTCTTCAAAATAGCGAATATAAAGGACCCGGATGTTATTCACCCAATACGTTATACCGTCGGTAGTTTTCACTACCATGATCGGATTTAACGTTCTTAATAGTCTTTCTTATGCCTTAAAAGACTTGAAAACGACCAATGATTGAAACTTTACATGAAGAAAATAATGTATCCATAACGAGAGTAATCATCCATGAACGTAATGAAATATTGTTGACCATTTCATGAAGGGTTAATGAATGGTTCACAAATGTCCATATGAATTAGTTCCAAGACGTTTGATACTCTCAAAATTCTATTTCCTTTAATGTTTGTAAATTTATTCTTTAAAACACTTTAATGCAAAATTTTTATCCGGAGTATCAAGTTGTTTTTAGAATTTCCTCCGACATAAGCTTTATCAATTCTCCCTTTGGAGATATGACCCAAACGCCTATGCCATAGAATACAAGAATTTTCACTTGATAACTTTTGCTTAGTGCCTTTAGTTTTGATTTCATTATTATGGGACTCATTAATAGTATTTACTGTTTGAAGTAAATAAAATTGTCATTGTTAAGATAAAGTACTAATACCGACAACCTCGGAATTGAAAATAAGATCACATTTATTATTACCAAATGAACAGGAATAACCTTCCCGATCTAATACTGTGACTGATATCAAATTCCGCCTAAATGACGGTACAATAAATGTATTATTTAATACAAAATAATAGTCAGTACTTAACAAAAATCCCTATGCCTATAACTTCAACCGGATTTCCAACTTCCATATAGATGTATTTCTCATCTTCACTGGGGATTCGGTAATTCAGGCAATACTGCATACATGAACTAATGTGAGTTGTTGCACCAAATACAACCACTATGTATATTAAGGAATTGAAACCAAATTTGCCTTAGTACAAACAAGACCAAATGACATACCATCCTGAATTCGCCATTCGCGATATTTATGGTAGTCGTTCTTCATGCGAGTAAGGTCCTTGCAAAAGAAACATTTCTTGACTTTATGATCCTTAAATGATCCCTTATGCTTCTTACTTGCAACCGCAATTTCCTTTCCTCTTCTCTTAATCCCACGAGAAGAAGTAAATGATGAGTGAGTACTTTCTAATTTGAGATATTTCATCCTATCTTCCTCTAATGTCATATGTGAAAGTAATCCATTAATATTCCACTTTTTCTTTTTACATTTATAGGTCACTTCAAAAGGACCAAATTGAGGAGGAAGATAGATCAAAACTAAGTGCACGAGCAAATCTTCCGAAATCTCTAACTTAAGTGCTTTTAGTTTGATCAAAAGATGAAATAATTCGATAATGTACTCCCGAAGATTTTCGTCACCCTTGTACCGAATGGAAACAAGTTTCCACAAGAATTCAAGAAAAAACTCAGCATTTTCGATTTCGAGACATTGTCCAAAAATGTCTACGAAGCGCATTTTCCATGATCATTAGACTCACGCGGTTGGACCGTTCCCATTGCTCAACATTTTTCCGTTCTATAACGGTATTTCCTTTGTGAGAGCGGGACTTGATTCCCCAAATGCGTGATCGATGTCCATATTGCCTAAGATCATCGTTATATTATTTTTCCAAGTTTTAAGTTTAGTCCCAGTAAACAAAGGTACATCATTTATAGCAGTAGTTACGGATGAAGCATTATTCAAATCTGAAGGAGAAGAACAAGAATGAAATAAAACATATATAAGAAACTACATAATGATTAATTATATCAAATGAATTCCATCAAAATAAAAGATAATCAACATGACATCAAGACTAATCTTTGGATTATGAATTGACTCACAATTTGATTTATCTTAAGGTAAACAAATAGCTTAAACAATACACTTTAAATACTTGCCTTCCTTTGGGCCGGATCAAGTACAAAAGGTGTCCTAAAGTTTAAGGTACTTGTTCCCCAGCAATAAAGAATATAAACAATTCACTTTAAACACCCGCCTTCCTTTGGGATGGTTCACAGCATTTAAAATGACCAAAAGTTTAGTTCAATTATTACCCCATGAATGTAAATACTTAGTCAACAACAAGGTCTCCTTTGGGAAACAAGCATGTTATCACATATCAATATTTACATTAATCTTTTAACAAGTTTGAATTTAATCAACAAGGTCTCCTTTGGGAAACAAGCTTGTTAATTATATCCAAAAATGTTAAGGATATAATTAATCGGAAACAAAAGGCCTTAAGGTTATTTCTGAAAATTTAAAGGGTAAATAAATAAGTGAAATTTATTATTAAAAGATAGTATCCTTTTGTTCTACCCGTCTATTCTTAAAGTTCGATAACTCTAAGAACCGCCGAAGCGCGACTGGTGTCCAGATACTATAATTTACTAACAAATTATCATAAAAGACCAAAAGGGTATGAATGACCAAAAAATTGCAGTTCTATAAACATTGAAGCTTCTGCACACATGGGCGGCCACGCAGGTCAAGGTGGGCGACCGCCCAAGCTTCAATTCCACAAATTTTGAAGTCGCTGTGCACATGGGCGACCGCCCAGGTCAAGATGGGCGACCGCCCAAGCTGCATTTCACAGTCATTGAAGTTGCTGTACACATGGGCGACCGCCCAGATCAAGATGGGCGACCGCCCATGTGCCCAGTGCCCAGATTTGACGAAAAGTCACCATTTTTAACACCCTTTTATGAACAGTTTTGAATCAAATAGAGAGAGTCATACCATACCGTGGGGGGCTACGCCCCCCGTGTTGGGTTTTACGGGTCTATGCACAGCGGAATTAAGCATTAAAAACATAAAACCCAAGAAGCCCTAGGATCCGTTCTATACAATTAATTTAAATTCCTATGAGATAGAATTAAACCAACCTTGAACGCTTTCCGTTCTTGAGCTATCGAACGATTTGATTATGTGATATTGAATCACAAACTTCGTTCTTCAACTTGCTTAAACTCTAGGCCTTGATCGATGAACGAGCGAAGACCCTCTTTTGGTATCCACCCCTTTGAATGAATTCAAGAACAACTTCTTGATGATTGCTAGATCTAAAACCTTGAAGAATATTGAGAGTATTTTTGTTGTGAATTTTGATTGAAAATTTCGGCTAGCTTCTAGGTCTGACAGAACCCTTGTATTTATACTACAATAGTAAGAATACTTCTCCTAATCGTATTAGGAGAGACAGGCTGTCAAAAATGCGTACAGGCCTGATATGTCGCGCGGTATATTAAGCCATTGGCTTAATATGTCGCGCGGTATATATAGCCGAATCTGAAACTCTCAACTATTCTTCCTCCGGTTTAACCAATTCATTCTAGTTGTGTGTGACCCAATAGGATTACATTATGTTGGCAATGAGTTTGATCATATCGAACCTCATAAGACATAAGCGAACTCTAGCAAGCCATTATGTCTACCCAAATAATGTAACGTAAGAGTTCACGTTTCCAATGGTGTACTTCCATTTATCCCTTTGTCTCACGATGTTATATTGAACACAAGTCATGGTCCTTGTCAACTTGTTATTGTTCAATGCTTTCTCGATTCTTGAGTATAATGATAATTCCAATCATATTGGGGTACGGCCATACACTTTCATCATTATCACTCATCGAGGGGCCCAAGCATAACATCTCTCTTCTGAGGGACAAATTCCTTCTTGACTTATCATCCTTCTCATCATGAATCCGATCATGCCAATGATAGTCTTTATAGATATCGTGTTAAGATATCGTTTGACTAAAATCAAACATGACTTTCATCATATGTAAGGTTACGATAATCTTAAGTCTAGGAAATAAATGAAGTAACCGTATGAGATTTAAGTATGACATTTGACCATGACATAAATCTCATGCGGGTCATGTCCAGTCACTTGTTCTCTAACAAGTACCCATAATTTCAATGTGCATCTCTTATGCATATAATCATCACATGATTATCCATTGACAATTATACTAATTTATTCTCTTAATAATTAGGGACAGAGATTATTATAAACAAATATACAAAACATATAATAATCAAATAATAAACATCTCATATAATAATAAATAATGTCAACACATAAGTCTATCAATCATAGGCCTAGGGCATAACACCAACAGTCTCCCACTTGCACTAGGCCCAATCTACCATGTATCGAATACCCATGGACCTAACATGACCATCATGTTTAGCTTGCGGGAGAGCCTTAATTAATGGGTCCTCCACGTTGTCATCAGTGTCTACTCTGCATATCTTAACGTCTTCCCTTTCACATATCTCACGGATAATGTGGAAACGTCGAAGTATGTGTTTGGATCTCTGGTGTGATCTTGGTTCCTTTGCTTGTGCAATGGCACCATTGTTATCACGATAAAGTTCAATAGGGTCTACGATGCTTGGAACGACTTCCAAATCACTAATGAACTTCTTGATCCAAAGCTGCTTCCTTAGGCTGCATCGGATGCCGCTATGTACTCGGCTTCGGTTGTAGAATCGGCGACGGTACTTTGCTTGGAACTTTTCCAACTCACAGTTCCTCCATTAAGCGTAAACAAAAATCCAGGCTGCGATACGAAATCATCTTTGTCGGTTTGGAAGCTAGCATCTGTGTAGCCTTTTACTACAAGATCTTCTTCCATTCCTCCAAAGACCAAGAATACATCCTTAGTTCTTCATAAGTACTTAAGGATATTCTTGACTGCTATCCAATGTGGTTCGCCGGGATCCGATTGGTACCTACTCGTCATGCTTAGAGCACACGAGATGTCGGGTCTAGTACATAACATAGCATACATGATAGACCCAATTGTCGAAGCATATGGAATACCATTCATTCTCTTTCGCTCATCATTAGTCTTAGGACTTTGATTCTTGCTAAGAGATATACCATGCAACATTGGCAAGTTTCCTCTTTTAGAATTTTCCATTTGGAATCTTCTAAGGATTTTGTCAATGTAAGTATTTTGACTTAAACCAATCATCCTCTTAGATCTATCTCTATAAATCTTGATACCAAGGATATATGCGGCTTCGCCCATATCTTTCATTGAAAAGCACTTTCCCAACCAAGACTTGACGGTCTCTAGTGCGGGAACGTCATTTCCAATGAGTAAGATATCGTCGACATACAACACTAAAAATAGTGCCACGCTCCCACAAATTTTCTTGTATACACAAGGTTCATCTTCGTTCTTGATAAAACCAAACTCCTTGATTGCTTCATCAAAACGTAGATTCCAACTCCTTGAAGCTTGCTTCAATCCATAAATGGATTTACGCAACTTACACACCTTGTTAGAATTTTACGGGTGACAAAACCTTCGGGTTGTATCATGTATACATCCTCGAAGTAACTTCCCATTAAGGAAAATTTGTTTTGACATCCATTTGCCATATCTCATAGTCATAATATGCGGCTATGGCAAGTAAAATTCTAATAGACTTAAGCATAGCTACGGGCGAAAAGGTTTCATCATAGTCAATGCCATGAGTACGCCTATATCCCTTAGCTACTAGCCTAGCCTTATAGGTGTGCACCTTCCCATCCATGTCGGTCTTCTTCTTGAAAACCCATTTGCACCCTATGGTTTTTACACCTTCGGGTGGATCAATCAAGTTCCAAACTTGATTATCAGCCATGGATTGTAATTCGGACTTCATGGCTTCTTGCCATTTTTCCGAATCCGGAGCGGACATCGCTTCTTGATAGCAAGTGGGTTCATCATTTTCGATTAACTCCACTTCATCACTTTCCGTAACGAGAAATCCATATCTCTCGGGTTCGGATCGTGACCTACCACTTCGGCGAGGAACTTGTGCATCTTGAACCGGTTCCACAACGGTTTGTGAACTTGGTTCAGTTTCTACCATTGGTTCAATGTTGTTTTCGGGTTCTCGAACTTCTTCGAGATTTATTTTACTCCCACTGGTTCCTTTGCGAAGAAACTCTTTTTCTAAGAAAGTACCATTTCGAGCAACAAACACTTTGTTCTCGTTTCGGTTGTAGAAATAGTATCCTTTGGTTTCCTTAGGTTATCCCATGAAAACACATTTATCAGATTTAGGTGCTAGCTTGTCGAAAGTTAACTTCTTGACATATGCATCGCAACCCCAAATCTTCATGAAAGACAAACTAGGTTTTCTTCCATGCCACATCTCATATGGGGTCTTTTGAAGTGATTTGGTAGGAACTCTGTTTATAGTGAAAGCGGAGTTTCTAGTGCATGTCCCCAAAAGGATAAAGGAAGCTCAACTTGACTCATCATAGAACGAACCATGTCCAACAAAGTTATATTCCTCCTTTCGGACACACCATTCCATTGTGGTGTTCCGGGTGGAGAGAGTTACGAAATGATTCCACAACTCTTAAGATATTTGTCAAATTCTTGGCTCAAATATTCACCACCTCGATCGGATCGAAGTACCTTAATAGTTTTGCCAAGTTGATTTTGCACCTCATTTTGAAATATTCGAAATATCTCAAACGATTCACTTTTATGTTTCATTAGATAAACATATCCAAATCTACTATAATCATCAGTGAATGTTATGAAGTACCGAAATCCTCCCCTAGCATCGCTACTCATAGGCCCACATACATCGGTATGTATGAGTCCTAATAAGTCGCCCGCCCTTTCACCGGTTTTGGTAAATGGGTCCTTGGTCATCTTGCCAAGTAAACAAGACTCGCATGTCTCATATGATTCATAATCATGTGAGTCCAAAAATCCATCTTTGTGGAGTTTAGAGATGCGTTTCTCGTTTATGTGGCCAAGACGACAATGCCATAAGTAAGTGTGGTTTACATCATTGAGTTTAGATTTCTTGTTAATGTTATAGACATCATTATCACGATTTTAAATATCAAGAACATAAAGGCCATTGAATGAAACAGCAGTACAATAATGCATATCACTCTTGTGAATAGAAAATTTCTTATCACATATAAGAAAATTAAAACCTTCATTATCCAAACATGAAATCGAAATAATATTCCTACTTAAAGCTGGAACGTAATAACAATTGTTCAAAACAAGTATTAGTCCACTAGGTAAAGTAACTTCATAAGTTCCTACGGCTAATGCAGCAACTCTTGCTCCATTCCCCACACGTAGGTCCACTTCACCTTTCTTAAGCATCCTTTTGTTCTTTAGACCCTGCACATTTAAACAAATGTGAGTTCCACATCCGGTATCCAATACCCAAGAACTAGAAGTAGATAGGAATATATCTATAACAAAGATACCTGAAGTTGAAGCAACTCCTTTGCTCTTCTTCAGTGCTTCCTTGTATTTTGCGCAGTTTCTCCTCCAATGTCCAATCTCATTGCAATGGAAGCAGATTGCGTCCTCTTGGGATTTAGGCTTAGCCTCTTTAGGCTTGGAAGCCTCTTTGGGCTTGGCAACCTTTGCCTTAGGATTAGCAACCTTTGCTTTTCCTTTACCCTTGAACCCTTTCCCCTTGTTAACCATTAGCACTTGATCGGTTTTCTTCTCGACAATATTGGTTTCCTTGAGTAGTCAACATTTGAACTAACTCGGAAAGGTTTCTATTCATTCCACCCATGTTATAGTGCATTATGAAATGACTAAAACTTTTAGGTAATGAATTCAATATTATGTCGGTAGCCAACTCTTGGCTAATTGGAAAACCGAGCCTTTCAAGATGCTCAATGTGGCCCTTTAACTTGAGAGCATGGGGACCAACGGCTTGTCCTTCACTCATCTTGCATGAGGTCAAGGCTGCAAGCTGTGTTGTACCTTTCTTGCCTAGCTTGAACTTGGAACATTTCCATCGGCCGATTGTTTAAGTCGATTGTCCCCAAGTGCTCAAGATTCTTACGAAGACTCTTGCACATGGCGGAGAGCATAAGGCAACTAACATACGTAGAGTCACGCTTGTGCTTGAGATATTGTTCCCTTATTGCCCTAGCGGCATTGGCGGCGAGGTTCGGGTGGAATAGGTTCGGTGAGAACGTACGGTTTCTCCTCTTGTTTGAGAACAATTCTCAAACTACGGATCCAATCCATATAGTTTGTACCATTCTCTTCCAACTTTTCCTTCTCAAGGACGGATCGCAGGTGAAAAGTGATTATTGTTTGATGCCATTTATTCTACAAAAAGATATACATAAAATATGAACACATATAAGTAAACATATCATATGAGAAGTATAGTGCATTTAAATAAATGCTCCCACTAAATTATACACCTTCAAATGCAAATAAGCATAATATACATTTAATGGGCTAAGATCCAACTTTAATTCAATTTCAAGTTTGCTATGGCAAACCGCTCAAAATTAAATTAATTAGGTAGAAAACATCAATCATATCACATATATGACTCTTAGATCTTTTATGAGATCAATTCAAGACATCATATGTCTAGGCATATTTTAATCTCATCTTATGCCTTGGGTCCAAAACCATTTTGATAACCCAATTAAGTTCATTCACTTTAAAACGTATAGGAACCACCATTTCCTCATCTTGCTCGCATTCGAATAGAATCAAAGCACCTTGCTATGGCAAGCCCACCCAAAACTATCCGAATGGTCTCAAGTGTTTTTAATCATGAATTGGCATAAAGAACTTAAAAGTTAAATGAAGGTTCTTTAAAGGTAGATTATAAGCATGTCGGAAAGATAGTCAAAATCATGCACCGGGTAAGTTCCCGGGAAGATAGGTGAGCCACAAGGACTTCTTAAGTACCAACTCTTCCTTTGTGAACTCTCCTAGAAATGCATAATTAGAAATCAACTACGATTAGGCAACATAATCCCTACCTTTTATAAACAATCAGTTTCCTTTTAAATTTCGCGTATTTATGACTTGTTTCCATAAACAATCATAAGATCCAAAATTTACAATGTCTAAATCTAAACATATTAGGAAACTAAATATCATGTTTCAACTAAACATCTAATTTTAAAAAAAATTCTTAACATGTAAGAACAACTAAAACATGCATCGCAATAATTATTAAAATCATATTTTAATCAATTAATCATGCATATTAATGAATCAATCTAGCATGGACTTATAAACTCAATTTTATAACATCGATTTTCATATACATGGCAATAATTATTAAAATCACATTTTAATCAATTAATCATGTATATCAATGAATCAATCTATCGCGGACTTATAAACTCAATTTTATAACATCCAGATTTTCATATCAACATATCGGATTGTAAACACAATCACGAGAATAGCGAGAAAAATTGAACAAGGCGATTACGCCGGTTTTGGCTTATTATGTCGCGTGACAACATCGGCCCGGAGGCTTGATATGTCGCGCGACCTAACGGAGCCGATTAACACGAACTCCACATGGCTCAATATGTCGCGCGACCAAAGTAGCCGAGGTTACGGGAATTTCAGATTCGAACCAATACAGATTACATGTAATTAAATCACGTAAAACATCCTTTTTACAGATGTAATTCAGCATAATTCGAAAACGATTTTCACATTGTTTCACATAAACAATTAAAAATTCTATCGCATACAAAACATGCAATAAGCATATAAACAATTTATATCTTAAATCTAGCATGTTAATTCAAACTTAACCATACGAACGGGGCTCGATACCCTTTGTTGGGTTTTACGGGTCTATGCGCAGCGGAATTAAGCATTAAAAACATAAAACCCAAGAAGCCCTAGGATCCGTTCTATACAATTAATTTAAATTCCTATGAGATAGAATTAAACCAACCTTGAACGCTTTCCGTTCTTGAGCTATCGAACGATTTGATTATGTGATATCGAATCACAAACTTCGTTCTTCAACTTGCTTAAACTCTAGGCCTTGATCGATGAACGAGCGAAGACCCTCTTTTGGTATCCACACCTTTGAATGAATTCAAGAACAACTTCTTGATGATTGCTAGATCTAAAACCTTGAAGAATATTGGGAGTATTTTTGGTGTAAATTTTGATTGAAAATTTCGGCTAGCTTCTAGGTCACGCAGAACCCTTGTATTTATACTACAATAGTAAGAATACTTCTCCTAATCGTATTAGGAGAGGCAGTTTGTCAAAAACGCGTACGGGCACGATATGTCGCGCGGTATATTAAGCCGTTGGCTTAATATGTCGCGCGGTATATATAGCCGATACGAGAAACTCTCAACTATTCTTCCTCGGTTTGACCAATTCATTCTAGTGGTGTGTGACCCAATAGGATTACATTATGTTGGCAATGAGTTTGATCATATCGAACCTCATAAGACATAGCGGACTCTAGCAAGCCATTATGTCTACCCAAATAATGTAACGTAAGAGTTCACGTTTCCAATGGTGTACTTCCATTTATCCCTTTGTCTCACGATGTTATATTGAACACAAGTCATGGTCCTTGTCAACTTGTTATTGTTCAATGCTTTCTCGATTCTTGAGTATAATGATAATTCCAATCATATTGGGGTACGGCCATACACTTTCATCATTATCACTCATCGAGGGGCCCAAGCATAACATCTCTCTTCCGAGGGACAAATTCCTTCTTGACTTATCATCCTTCCCATCATGAATCCGATCATGCCAATGATAGTCTTTATAGATATCGTGTTAAGATATCGTTTGACTAAAATCAAACATGACTTTCATCATATGTAAGGTTACGATAATCTTAAGTCTAGGAAATAAATGAAGTAACCGTATGAGATTTAAGTATGACATTTGACCATGACATAAATCTCATGCGGGTCATGTCCAGTCACTTGTTCTCTAACAAGTACCCATAATTTCAATGTGCATCTCTTATGCATATAATCATCACATGATTATCCATTGACAATTATACTAATTTATTCTCTTAATAATTAGGGACAGAGATTATTATAAACAAATATACAAAACATATAATAATCAAATAATAAACATCTCATATAATAATAAATAATGTCAACACATAAGTCTATCAATCATAGGCCTAGGGCATAACACCAACACCCCGCACCCCCCTTTGTGGTCCGATACCAGTCTACACGTCGGCTAGGCCCGCGCCCTCGGAGGGCGCCGAGCCCTTTGCCAGGACAACGAGACATAACATCCAATACCCTTTAGACTATCAATTCTTAACTTAATGGTGAATGATTATTCAACCAAAGCAAGTAGATCCTTATACTCACATCACATTTTTAAATGTGTGGCTATACATTTGAACAAACTCACAACGCATCAAATGATGGTGGCTATGTCCAAAATAGGATAATCTTACATTAAGAATTGAAAGCCTTGTGTAAACCAAAATCAGAAATAGAATGAAGTTTATGAATATAATACTCTTAGACAAGATGAGTATCATGAACAAGAACAAAAACTAAATGAAATCATACAAGAATTAAAGCACAAGGCTTTATAAGAATTTCAAACTCAATCTAGTATATAACCAGGCTCTGATACCAATTGTTGGAACATAAATGATCCATTAACCATGAACCGACTCACAACTAGATTAAGAAGAGAAGGAGAAGAAGAAGAAGAAGAATAATACGAAAGCGTGTACCTTGTGATTCCATGATTGTGTTCTTGATCTTGTTCTTGAATAAATGAGAAAGTAGGGAAGAGTAGATCTTCTAAATGATAAGTGCCCTTAATCTCTTTAATCTTCAATTACTTATGAAGAGTTTTGACTGAATGAGAAATGATGTAACTAGTAGATTCATAGGCTTGATGGATAGGCCTTTATATAGGAATCCAAGGGGCACTTCATTTAGGGACTACACCCTTTCATAAAGATGATGGTGTGAAGTTACCATTATGCCCATCATTTAATGGTACTTACACCTAATGGAATTCTACACATTTTGTCTATACTTTAACATTATTAAATGATTATAACAAATGGAATTAAATAACACATATTAATTAATCCATGTTCTAACACTTCTTACTTTTTTT
Source organism: Adenophora triphylla var. japonica (assembly GCA_022495995.1). Classification (NCBI taxonomy): domain Eukaryota; kingdom Viridiplantae; phylum Streptophyta; class Magnoliopsida; order Asterales; family Campanulaceae; genus Adenophora; species Adenophora triphylla. Next base: position 429,119 of record JAFEMH010001229.1, on the reverse strand, counting down.
ACTTTTTTTTTCGATACAAACAAATTTTGAGAAATAAATTTAGGTTGATTTAACTATCCTAATTAACATTTAAAAATTGTTATTAATTGTATTTATTATGATGTATCAATAATAAATTTTAAATTTTAATTAGAACAACTAAATCAACTTTGAATTTTGGCTAATTCAAATGTGCTTGCTTAATTTACGTGATGATGCCAAAATCGTCAAATCAGCCCAAATCCAAGCGATGAATGCTCCGGCGATTGTTAGGCCTGAAAATAAGAGAAAAAACGTAAACTAAGCCGGGGCGGATCCGGCTAAAGGCCCTCCGGCGTGAGAGTAAGTTCACGGTTTGTATATGAGAAACCAATTTGACAGAGTTTCTGCAATGTAAAAAGTAACGTACCAAATAATGAGCCATGGAGCTTGTATTTATAGGGATGGATTGATAGAATTCATGTTGGAATGAACTTGTAAAGAGATAAGATATAATCCTAAAAGAATTATATCTGTTAAGGAGTCCTTGTTTGATTTGAATTGATGTTGGCAATTGTAATCCTGATTGGATCATCACTGTAGAATCCTTGTTTGATAAGGACTGTGTAATCTGCTAGCCGGAACGCCGAGGAACATAAATGTTTTATCTCGGCCTTGGCAAGTAGGCCGAGGTGAATGATTCTGCTTCCTCGTCATTTGGTGATCGGCCGGCAAAGTAACATGCCGGGGTAAACAATTCTCTCTCCTCGTCATTTTATAATATGCCGAGGTGAGAACATTTCTTTCCTCATCATTTGTGACACCTCGTAGTATGATAAGCCAGGCATGAAGAGTCCATCATTGGTTTAAGGCCGAGGAGAATTTTCCTCGGCATACGAGGAAGATGTTCTTCAGCCATAACACTTGTATTATTGGATTATGTTTGTGGCCCAATCATTTTGGGCCAGGCTCGAGCAAGCCCATGTTCGTATCTCGGTTTATACTGTTCAGTGGCCCCCGATTTTCTAGTTCGGCTTAGCTCATCTTAGGACGAGGAGAAAGTCATCTCGTCCTCGGCTTATGGGATACGAACAGGTTTTGATACGCGTCTTCCGCGTCTCTTCGTTATCTGACGGTTAATATTCTCATGATTACACAGGGGCCCCCCAGTCCAGTCATGCCTCGAAAAATGTTGATAGCATTTAATTCTTGGGGCGATGTACCCGTTTTATTGCTTTACCCACGGGTTGACCCGATTTGGTGGAGTATAAAAACTAAAACCCTTTTCATTTCAATCTTTACAAACCCCAACCATTTGAGAGCAAAGGCAAGAGATTTCATCGGCGAACACAGCGTTCTTCATTTCCAGTTTCCGGCGAACACAATCTTTCCGGCGAAGTTCTGTTCTGTTGCGATTCCAACCAATCCTTCACATTCAGGTATGAAATTTCTCCCCTTTTATGCATTCCTTTCACGTTTTTACGTGTTCTAGGGTTTTTAGGAGCAATTTTGAATTTGTCAAGAACAGTGAACCGCCATTGTTGAAGAACGAAGCTTTTCTTCATGAATTTTTTGCTTCTAGCTTTCAAACACTTCGAATCTTTGAATTTCTTTGAATTTTGTATGAATGTCTTTGAATATTGAATGAACTCCCCCTTTAATTTTTGATTCCCCTTAGAAATGGCTTGTTCTTGGGACCATTCCCCCGATTCCGCTATGGGTATCACACCGGCAACCTGAGGGTTTATCGGAGAGAGAGGGGACCTTGGTTGATGCTGACCTTGGATGACATAGGAAAGATGTTGAGGAATTATGGTCGTACCCGGATGTTCATCCAATACCCAGATAACACAAGGATTGACCGAATTGACTCTTCAACTCGTAATGTAGTGTTGCTTGAGAATAGAGCAGAAATAGTGGAACACATCGAACTGTTCTATCCGGCCTCAGATCGTGAAATGTGTGAGCGTCTGAGTGGTAAGGCTCCCTCCTCGGCCTTATGAAATGATGGGGAGGGGAATCTCCCTTCCCCGTCCTAAGACCAGCCATTGACGAGGTAACTAACTTTGTCCCCTCATCTTTATGCAGATATGACGGGAAGAGAAGGAGAGCCCTCCTCGTCCACCCGCATAGTTGATGCCTTCGTGGAAGGTGCCCAGGTTGATGGCCGCCTGGTTTGAAGAAGGGGAGGCCGAGGAGAAGGAAGCCGAGGAAAACAAAGGGAGAGGGCTCCAAAGTCCGGGGACCCCATGCTTGAAAGATTATATTCCACGTACGGGGTGGACAGGGCTGAATATAAATTAACTTATATGGGCAAACTTGACCTTAAGAACAAGAAGGAGGAGGAGAGCTTCTATTACAGTGAAGACTCTGTGCATTTCTACTTCAAGCAATTTCAACAGGGGCTCCGTCTTCCTTTGGACCCCTTTATTAATGAATTTTTGGACGATGTAAGGGCAGTGCCGGCCATGCTAGGAGCTAATGGTGCCAGGGTTCTTGTTAGCTTCATCGTCCTTTGTCGTAGTCTGGGTTTTGAGCCAACCATGGGAGCTTTTTGGCATTTTTACATGGTCCAATTTGTCAAGGAAAGTTGGCTCCTCGTCATTAGGAGTGCACCCAAGAAACCTAAGCTGATTCTCCCCATGTCTAGCAAAGTTGCCGGCTGGGATAACTATGTCATTAGGGTTGAGAGTCGCCAAGGTTGGGAATTCCAATCCCCTAGCAAGGCTCCAACTTCATCAGGTCCGGTCCAGCAATATGAGTGGACCAAGGCTTTGATAAAACGTTTAGAGACATTTGCCGAGGTAGGGCTCCTTGACTGGACGGCGATTGAGTCTTCTGATCACTACTACATCCAGGCGGGTCTGATGCCGGGGAAGAAGGACGGGATAGCTCCCCTCGTCACCGTTAAAAGAGGAAGACGCTTTAATGATTGGACGGTACACCCCGGCCTTGTCTTTCATGAGGACTGTCCGAGGTGCAAGATCCCTCCCTTAGATCAGTGTGTGGAGGCAACAAATGTTGTTGGATGTAAATATTTAACTCTAGTACTTTGTAATTTTTGCATATTTATTCTTCTGCTCGTAATTAACCACTTCTTCCTCGTCCTTGCAGTTTTAACCCCTGAAGAAGAAGAAGCCCTAACCATGCAGAGACTAAGCCCCATGGAGCTGGTAAAACAAAAGAGGAAGCAGAGCAAGAAATCCGACCTGGTACAGAGGAGGGAAGAAGCTAATGCTCGTAACCTCGTACTTGGTGCTCAGGGTGATCATCCCCTTCCCCTCAAACTGTATGAGGAAGTTAATGCCGAGGAGAATATGTCCGAGGAGCGGGCAAACCTAGCAACTGGGGAGGGGGATGGCCCCCGTGTTGGTGCCGAGGAGGTTGAGGCCGAGGAGACAAGCCTCGTCCCAAGGAAATCTGGCTCAAAAAGATCCCAAGCCGCCAGTGCCGAGGAGCCCGTAGCCAAACGGGCAACTGTTGGTGGAGCTCCCAATGCTGAGGCTCCTCCCCCCTTAACCATCCAGAGTGTTAAAACTTATGAGGAGGCCGACGAGCTAGATAAGCGCATGGCCATCAACGTTCCCCGCCATAGGGGTCTTCCTCTGCAACTTAGGGAGGGACCCTTAGAGAGGTTGGGCCGAGCTCCCATTCAGCGAGCTATGGATGAGGAGGCTTACGAGGCCTCGTCATAGAGGCTCCTAGCGAGGATACCTTACTTTGCCGCAAAGGGCTATTAATTGCCGAGGTGAATGTCTCCCTGTCTCATTTATTGATTTTAAGATTTGCTTGGATTTCTAACATTGATTTTTCTTTCAGTTGGCTTCCGTCACGGCGTACGAGAATGTCTTGGCCAAGACAAAAGCCAGGCGCCTAACTGAGGCCAAGACCGCCCAGGCGAAGGGCGAGGCCGATAAGGCTTCCTTGGTCAAACTTTTGAAGGCCAAGGATGCTGAGCTCGAAGCAGCCAAGGCCAAAGTAGAGGCCAAAGTGAAGAGGGCAGATGACGAGAGGGCTAAGGCTGAGGAGCTACGTACAAAGGCCGAGGAACATCTCCGGCAGAAGGAAGTCGAGCTAACCGAGGCGAGGAAGGCAAAAGCCGAGGTCCAAGTAAGGGCCGAGGAAGCTGAAGCCAAGTGCCTAGGTTATGAGGCCACTCTCGTCACCAGGGAAGAGGAGGCCGTTGCTCGCTTCAAGGAGAGCCAAGCCTTTCAAGATGCCGTGGATGAGAAGATGGCTACAATGTTCGAGGACGGGTATCTCCATCTTACTCGTCGTCTTCTGGCCGATCCTACCACGGGCTTGAGCATTAACAAGATTGCCCAACTGGTTTGCCAGGATCAATATGATGAGGGGGCCAGGGCTCTCCATCACCTGGTTCCATTTTCTGATTACAACATGGAGGTGATGGCTGAGATGGATGCCCAAGCCGGCCGAGAAGCATGGGTACCCCCATCAATTGTTCCTGGCAACTTTCAGGAATTGGTCGAGGCCATTCAAGATGGGGGAGTCGAGGTCGAGAAGAATGATGTTCAAGCTGACCAAACCGTTCTTCCTCCCCCTGGCACTATAACAAATCAATGGCTTGAAGAGCCCTTCAACGATGGCCAACAAACTTAGGATAGATTCTCCTTTTCTTCCTCTTTGTAATAGATGATAGGACTTTGTAATTTTCTTTGAATTTTAATAAAAAAATCCTTTGTCTTTATTCATGTTGTTCCAATGAATCGTTTGTGTTTCTGTATGCCAGGCATAGGCACTGGATTTGTGAAGGTGGGGTCAGAGGAGGGTCCCTCGTTCCCTAATTGTTAAGCAAGTGATTAGGCCGAGGAAGGACTCCTCGGCTTTAACTGTGCTCTATGTCATGTGGGCCGAGGAAGGACTCCTCGGCTTTAACTGTTAGGTGGTTTCTTCTTTTTCGTCTCCTTATGCCGAGGAAGATGACTCGTGCACAGGTTTCAGACGGGATGCCTTTTAGTCGTGGTGACAAGGTGTTTCCTTGTCTTGACGTGAGGCAAGTCATCAGGCCAAGGAGGAATCCTTGGTCTTGACTGTGATTTGTAATCCGAAATCAAGGCAGACCCTTGTTAGGATGTGAAGTCATTAGGCCGAGGAGGACCCTCGGTCTTGACAGTTATTGGTAATCCTAAATCAAGGCGGACCCTTGTTAGGATGTGAAGTCATTAGGCCGAGGAGGACCCTCGGTCTTGACTATTATTGGTAATCCTAAATCAAGGCGGACCCTTGTTAGGATGTGAGGTATATGTTTTGAAGACTCGGGGATAAGATGCTCATCTTCTGGTGTTTGCGTGAAGAGTTGATAGTTGCTTTGCATGTTGGAAGAAACTGCTTTCTTATGACTGAAATGTGATTACATCGAACTGCAATCCTATCAACTAAAAAACAAAAGACAGGAAACAAGAAACTAATCTATCGCAAAATAAACTAGACTAGTGATAATACTTTCTAAGGTTGTCGGAGTGCCACGGATGCTTGAGATCTTTCCCCTCCTTGGTTTTCAATCTGTAGGTCCCTTCACGAATGACTTGAGTGATGATATAGGGGCCTTCCCAGTTTAGGGAGAGCTTGTTCTGTTCTGCCTTCCGACCAGTCGCCTCGATTTTTCTAAGTACCCAATCGCCGACTTGGAATACTCTTCTGATAACCCTTTTGTCATGATACGCCTTGGTCCTTTGTTTGTAATTTACCATCCTCATCTGCGCGGCTAGTCGTTTCTCATCTATCAGGTCTAGGTCTAGGAGCCTATTAACCTTGTTGACTTGCTCATCATAATGGGAGTTTCTTACAGTAGGGATGGCCATTTCAGCTGGTGCCATAGCCTCTGAACCAAAGGTCAGTGCGAATGGGGTTTCCTCGGTTGGCCCCCGGGTGATTGTGCGAACAGCCCATAAAGCTAGGGGAAGTTCGTCCAACCATCTACCCTCGCGTCCCTCAAGGTTCTTGGTAAGGGCGGTTAGGATCAATTTATTGGCAGCTTCTGCTTGACCGTTACCTTGGGGTCTGCTAACTGAGGACTTTGCATGGCGGACTTTGACTCTTCTCAACTCTGTAGTGAATGCTGTAGAAAATTGTAGTCCATGATCGGAGACAATTGTGTGTGGAAGGCCAAATCTGCACCAGATGTTGTCGTGCACGAAGTTGATTGCGTTCTCTTCTGTTATCTTGGCCAATGCCTTTGCTTCTATCCACTTGGAGAAATAATCAATAGCTACTATGACGTACTTGCAATTACCACGGGCGGGAGGGAAGGGTCCGATGATGTCGATCCCCCACATATCAAATGGCCACGTAGGTATCACAAGTGTTTGTTCGACTGCTGGTAGTCTAGGAATGTCGGAGAATCTTTGGCATTTGTCACATTTTCTAACGTAGGCATGCGCGTCTTCCCTTAGGTTTGGCCAGTAGTAACCTAGCGATATGATTTTGTCGGCTAAGGTTCTGGCACCCGGGTGTCCGCCGCAAACACCTTCGTGTACTTCTGCCAAGAGGTTCTCAATTTCCTTGGGATAGACACACCTTAGCAGGGGCTTCGTGAAAGATCTTCGGTAGAGGACTCCATTCATCACAACGAACCTTGGAGACCTCTTCTTGATAAGCCTAGCTTGAGCTTCATCTTCAGGGAGTTTCTCCTTCTCAATGTATTCAATGTAGTCGTCGATCCAGCATCTCTCCTCTTTATCTAGGAGCATGATTTGTAGTCTTTCGTACGCAGGTTCCTCGGCATAAACTACGTATGGACTGGTCTTAGACGTAGACATGTCCATGGTTGCTAGTTTAGAGAGAACATCTCGCGACTTGGTTATCTTCCCCGCCTATTTGCTTGAGTTCGAAAAATTCCATCTTCTTTGTCATGTCCAGACTAGGTCTCTATACTTGGCAAGGGTGGGGTCTTGGGTGCTATACTCTCCCTTTACTTGTTTGACAACGAGTTGGGAGTCACGTAAAGCCGCCACCTTAGTTGCTCCATAGAAGGAGGCCAACTCAATGCCAAATATTAAAGCTTCATATTCGCCTTGATTGTTGGAGGCAGTGGAACTTGAAACGGATGGCGTCTTGCATGTTGTACTCTCCTTCCGGCTTGCTAGTACAATTCCGCTCCGCTTCTTTCTTTTGTAGCCGATCCGTCGCATACAGGATCCAACAGCTTGGATGGGAGTTCAATGGGAGAGTCTTTTTCCTCAGGTGCATTTTGCTTTCGGGAGGAGGGGAGATGCTCACCCATAAAGGCGCCTCTACTACGAAGTCAACCAAAGGCCGCGCTGTGAGGGTCTTCCTTGGTTGGTAGGTGATATCGAACTCGGTAAGAGCGATGGACCAATTAAGGAGACGTCCGGAGCCGTCCAACTTATATAGTATCTTCTTCAGTGGTTCATTTGTGTACACAGTGATAGGATGTGCAGAAAAATAGGCATGTAATTTCCTTGATGCAATGATAGCGCGTACGCTATTTTCTCCACATTGAAGTATCTGCTTTCCACGTCAGACAGTGCCTTAGAGACATAGTAGACGGGCTTCTGAATTCCTTCATCATTCCGTACTAGGACTGCTGCGACAAAGATGATCGATGGCAGCTAGGAAGACGTACAGCATCTCACCGGTAGTCGGACTGCTAAGCAAGGGAGGGGAACCCAAGTACTTCTTCAATCGGAGGAATGCTTCAGAGCATTCAGGAGTCCAGGAGAAGCTCTTGGTACCCTTCAATACCTTGAAGAAGGGCAGTGACTTTTCGGCGGATTTGGCGATGAATCTTCCAAGGGCCGCTATTCTTCCATTTAATCTCTGAACCTCCTTGATGGTGGTAGGTTCCTTCATGTCAATGAGTGCCTTTATTTTTTTAGGGTTGGCCTCTATTCCCCTTTGAGATACCATGAAGCCTAGGAACTTTCCCGCCGTTACTCCAAATACGCACTTGCTTGGATTCAACTTCATGTTATTAGCTCGGAGGTTGTTAATTGTCTCTTCGAGGTCAGGAGCGTGACTGCCCTTCTTGGTCTTTATGACCATTTCATCAATGTAAGCTTCCATGTTGCGACCTATTTGAGCTTCAAATACTTTGTTCACCATACGTTGGTACGTGGCACCCGCGTTCTTGAGCCCAAAGGGCATCATGATGTAACAGTAATTTCCCCCAGGTGTTTGGAAGGCCGTCTTCTCGATTTCCTCTTCCGCCATTTTTATCTGATGATAGCCTGAATAGGCATCTAGGAAGCTGAGAGTTCGGTGTCCAGCAATGGAGTCAACCAACTTGTCAATTCTGGGGAGAGGATAGCTGTCCTTGGGGCAGGCCTTGTTTAGATCGGTGAAGTCTATACACATACGCCACTTCCCATTTTTCTTCTTCACCATAACTACATTGTCCAACCAAACGGGGTACTTGACTTCACGAATTATTCCGGCGCTAAGTAACTTCTGCACCTCTTCCTTAATAGCTTCCTCCTTGTCCCTTGCAAAATTTCTCCTTGTCTGGGAGATGGTTTTCGCCAAAGGATCAACTTCCAGGCGGTGGAGGGCTACTTCTTCATTGATCCCCCTCATGTCTTCGACTCTCCAAGCAAAGACGTCAAGACTGTTTTTCAAGAGGGAGATGATTCTTTCTTTCTCTTCTGGAGATAGTTGGCCCCCAAGTTTAATTTTTTGTTCAGGATAGTCGGGATTGATGACTACCTCTTCCAGCTCATCTACAGGCTTCATTTCAAGACCGTCTCGAAATTATAGAGACTCGATAATAATTTCTCTAATTCTCCTCCCTTCGTTGTCGTTCACATTGAGGCCTTCTTCCTCCATAAGTTTATCAACGTCGGGAAGATTGACCTTTCCTAAGTCATGGTTGGCCCCCGAGTTGTGGCCGTTGATGAGAATAGGATCTTCCTCGGAGACGGGAGGAACTACGCCTTGGTCATCTGCAATTTCTTGGACCATAGGCTCTTCCTCAGGAACAGGTAGGACTATGCCTAGGTCATCTGCAATTTCTAGGACCATAGGCTCGTCCTCATTATCAAGCACCTCACGGATATAGCTCATTCTGGAGCTAGTTTCGGTGGTTTTCTGAGACTTTGAGATCTTGATGTTTTCCTCGGGGGTATCTATCTCCACGCTTTTGGATTTCTTTCTGCTCTTCGCGACATGTTCCAAGAAGTCTTTGGGGGTTGCCCTCACACATCCAATCCCAGCACGGGTGGGGAATTTAACTCGTTGATGGGGAAGGGAGGCCACCATCCCGAGTTTAGCTTGACTTGGAATGCCTATGATTGTGTGATAGTCACTAGTCAAATCCATGACTATGAAATTGACTGTGGCTTTGGCTAGGAAGGGATGATCACCGACTTCAAGTTCTAGTTCCACGGTCCCCTTAGCTCCAACCTTATGGTTGGTGAATCCTTCGAGCCTACCATGATATGGTTCCAAGATGCTGTCTTTCAATCCCATCTGTTGGAAAGCGGAATAATACAGTATGTCACGGGAGGCCCCCGTGTCCACAAGTAATCTTTCCGATTCCACATTGTCAATTCGACCCTTTATCATCAAGGGTTGTTCGCGGCAAGACGGCTCCTCGCGCTCGTTGGGAGAGAAACTGATGACCTCTTCCGCCTTGTGAATCCAAGCAGGCACATGGTACACCTTGCTTAGTTCATGGATCTGGTCCCTCAGGTTTCTGGTGGAAGTAACTTCTTCACGGATCACATGCAATTTAGCCCTGGGAGGCCTACGCTCTCCGTCTTCGCTTTTGTCGTCATCTTCACTTTCCTCCTCCTTTCGCTTCCGCTTTCCATCCTTCTTCATGACATAACGGTCCAGCCTTTCCTCGTCGACCCATCGTTGTATTATCCTCTTTGAGGGCCCAACAACCATCCGTGGTGTGGCCGTTGTCTTTGTGGAAATCACGTATTTTGAAGCATCACGAGGGTACTTTGGTTTATCACTTAGCGGACGAGGAGGTGGAAGATTTACTAGCCGCATGATTTCGAAATGGGTTTGGTTAGGGGCGAACACCTCAGTTTTTCTCGTGCCTCTTGCTCGTTCTTCTTCCTCGATCCCTTACCATTCCCATTGTCATTCCGGCGAGTGCCCGTCGTTTCGTTTACGCCTTGTCGGTTCCCCTTTTCTTTGTTTTATCTTCAGCCATGGAAATGGCATAAGCCACCTTTTATAATTCGGACTTGGATTTAGGTTCCCGGGCTGAGAGTTCATAGATGAGGGGACCAGATTTTAACCCAGAGTTGAAACAAACAATGACCTCCCTGTCAGTGAGGCTCTCTTCAACTCCGGGTCCGCCATTTTTCTGAACCGGTTGTAGTAGGCCGAGGGTGGTCTCTCCCTTTCCTGCTCGATGTTGGCCAAGTCGGCCAGCCTCATCTTCCTCTTACCAGCAGTGGCAAAGTGGTCCAGGAACATTCTCCTCATGCCCCTCCAGCAATCGATGCAACCTCTTTTAAGCTCACGGAACCAGGTCAAGGCTGTTCCGGAGAAGGTGCTCGCGAAAGCTTTATAGAGCAAGTCATCAGCAGTGGTGAGGAGGTTCATGGTTTGTTCAAAACCTTGCACGTGGTCTTTTGCATCAGTGGTGCCATTGTACTTTTCAAAATTTGGGAGCTTGAGGTGAGGATTGGGTGGTGCCGCAGTTATCCTCAAGGAGAACGGACGAGTTGCCCAGTCATAGTCATCGTCATTGAACTTCTTTCCCATCTCCATGTCATCTAGTATTTGCTTCAACAGCTCCCATTGTTTTGTTTCTATTCCCTTCTCGCTACTTGAGCGGGTGCTTCGTTGGGAGCTTCTTGTTGATTTATCCTTGGGGCGACCATTCACCCTACTGTGCTCCGCGTCATGTCGGTGGCTGTCCCATTTAGAGGGGGCCTTGTCACGCCTTGGTTCCAAGTCTTGGCCACCCAGTATCATCTTATATGGTTCTGGGGTCCTCGGCCTCACAAAATCTCGGTGCCGAGGACGAGGAGAATCTGGTCGACGATGACGAGGAGAATCTGTTCGACGGGGTCGAGGAGAATCATGGCGAGATCGACGAGGACGAGGAGAATCAGGACGCCGAGGTGCTATGACTAACCGAGGTGGTGACATTCGCCTGTTTAGACTGAGCCTTATTCTTAGGTCCCTTGAGTTCACCTCCTCTTCCCTGGGAGTTAATTGGCTTCTTAGGTCAACCACTTGATCCTTCTTCTTACTGTCATGCCGAGGACGGGTAGGTTCCCGGGGGGCTTGCTTTGGTAGTTCAGCGGTCTTGAGGAGAGGAGCTCGTTGCTCACCCTGTTCCCTTCCAAGAGGGTTGCCCATAGATGGCCTAATGAATTCAGCCATGGAATGATCTGGGTTCAATTGCAAAAGAGCAGCCTGTGTTACATACATCCTTTGCAATGTCTCCATTTGTTTATGTAACAAAGAGCGTCTGGCCAACTGCCGAGTTCCTCCCGCTTGACCGGCGTCGGCATTCTTTGTCTTCTTCCTTCCTACTTGCTTCCCGCGGCACGAGTAGGACGAGGAAGCTCGCCGCCTCTCTCCTCGGCATTTGCCTCGACCCTTGGAACGAAGCAGTCGCGGCAAGGGGAGGAGGGCGTCCGCCGAGGTAGAGGAGGAGGAGGAGGTAGCTCCTCGGCACCTGTGTTAACCCCATTCACTTGGGTTTGATCCTCAGCAGTTACGCTCGTAAATTTTCCGTCCATTGCAAATCAATCAACAAATTATCAATTAAGCGAATTTCCCAAAAAATCACAACTTCCAATCAAATTCGGAGCGAAATTTGACGCAAACTAAGAAACTGCGATTTGGCAACTTTGACAATGCCAAATTTTCCGGTCAAAATTGGGACAAAATTCCAATGCTTAAGACGATTTCAACTAAATCTGGGCAAATTCCGGTTGAAATTTGCAGATTCCGGCCGAATCAAAAACAGAGCCAAAACGGTCCAGAAACTTCCGTTCAAACTAGAAAATTTTCGGTAGAAAACAGGCTTCAGGCGACCTTTCCAGGCCAAACAAAGGGTGTTTGAATCGATTTCCCGATAATGGAACCAATTGATGATGCCAAAATTGTCAAATCAGCCCAAATCCAAGCGATGAATGCTCCGGCGATTGTTAGGCCTGAAAATAAGAGAAAACACGTAAACTAAGCCGGGGCGGATCCGGCTAAAGGCCCTCCGGCGTGAGAGTAAGTTCACGGTTTGTATATGAGAAACCAAATTGACAGAGTTTCTGCAATGTAAAAAGTAACGTACCAAATAATGAGCCATGGAGCTTGTATTTATAGGGATGGATTGATAGAATCCATGTTGGAATGAACTTGTAAAGAGATAAGATATAATCCTAAAAGAATTATATCTGTTAAGGAGTCCTTGTTTGATTTGAATTGATGTTGGCAATTGTAATCCTGATTGGATCATCACTGTAGAATCCTTGTTTGATAAGGACTGTGTAATCTGCTAGCCGGAACGCCGAGGAACATAAATGTTTTATCTCGGCCTTGGCAAGTAGGCCGAGGTGAATGATTCTGCTTCCTCGTCATTTGGTGATCGGCCGACAAAGTAACATGCCGGGGTAAACAATTCTCTCTCCTCGTCATTTTATAATATGCCGAGGTGAGAACATTTCTTTCCTCGTCATTTGTGACACCTCGTAGTATGATAAGCCAGGCATGAAGAGTCCATCATTGGTTTAAGGCCGAGGAGAATTTTTCTCGGCATACGAGGAAGATGTTCTTCGGCCATAACACTTGTATTATTGGATTATGTTTGTGGCCCAATCCTTTTGGGCCAGGCTCGAGCAAGCCCATGTTCGTATCTCGGTTTATACTACGTTTTTCTAGTTTTCTACTACATTCGTCCCATCCGAAGTATCCCATTTGATCAATTTAAGCTATATTTGACTCAACCATTAATAAAAATCTAATCATCATAATGAGATTTAAAATTTTTTTATTGATAAATAATTAAATAATTTATCAGTAACAATTTTTAAAATTTCAACAGAATGATTAGATTTGCATTAATGTTTAAGTCAAACTTAACTTGAATTGACCAAATGGGACACTTCGGGTGGGGCGGAGGTAGTATTATACTCCCTCCATCCCAAAATGTTTGTCCCATTTAACTTTTTTGTTGAACTTTGACCACAAATTTATGGGATAAACATTTTGGGACGGAGGGAGTACTATCTAACATACTGAAATATCATTATCACGCCAATAAATTTGTGATAAACATAACCAAAAAACAAAACAAAAGTTAGTTATTTGACCTTATGCCGTTATGTGGTCTCATGTGACTAACTTCTGTTATCTTTCTTAACCATAAATCTGTGGATGATGTTAATTCAAATCTAATTTAGCTCCCCATTCGTTTCTCTACCACTTCTCCCCTGCCACAGTCCCAGCCTCCCAGCCCCTCTTTCACTCTCAAGCAATATTATCCTCAAATTTATCTCATAATTCTTCAGCTCGTTTCTGGATGAAATCGAGAAAGGACTTCGAAAATGTGATTCGATCCACTCTTTTTTAGCGCTCATGGCAAATTTCACAGCATATGCAGTGGCAGCCTCTGTCAGAGCAAGAGGTTGATGATTCTTATCCCCATTTCTTAATTCTCATGTTCATTGACCAATTCTTGATTTTGGTTTAGTTTGTGTTTGCTTAAAGCACCAGATTTATTCGTTTAGGGCTTTTATGCAATTTGATTTGTAGTTATCAGGAACTTGTGTTGTATTAATCTGTTAGTTCAATCAGATCTACGCTTATTCGAAAGTTTGAACTTCGATATTGGGTTTGGTGACTTTGTTCACTGGAATTCTTGAAAATGTTTAGTAGTGATGATAGATTCAAGTATATGAATTATTTTTTTTAGACATTTTTGAGGGGCAGTTTTTTTTTTCGTGAGTTGTTATTCATACCCCCAACATCACTGAATACTCCCGCACTACTAACTCCGGCGAAAAAATGAAACTCAAACACTAGACACACCACCATTATTCCTATTTTACCATTTTCAAACAACAACCTAAATTAACAACACACCCTCCCATTTAACCTTTATTCTTTGAAACCTCTGGCCCATTCATAAGGTTTATGACCTTCACCATTTTCCGGCCAGCCACATTCACCAACACTTCATTCATCGCCCTCTCCTACACCCTCCCGGTCTCGGAGGTCTTCTTTCACTTCCACCCTCCTTCTTCAACCTTTCGACATCTCCTTCCTCTTCCCTTCAACACCTTCAGTGTGAGGTGGAGATAGAAAGAGAAAGGAAGATGTAGATTTTGGTGCTAATGATGCAGGAATTGGTCCGGATCAACCTTAGTACAACAATTAGGTTGTACTCCGGCTTATGACCTGAAACCACAAACAATTAGCCGGGATGGTCTTCGGCTAAGACCCTCCGGCGTGAGGATAAATATAGGTGTCTTAGATATGAAAACTGTATTGAACAAAATATATTCAAGGTGTAAAATGACGTTACCTTCATCTGAAGGTGGTTAGTAGATATTTATAATGTAATGACCGGACAAGTGTCGTAAATCTCGTAAAAACCGGCGGGAATGTAGGGATTAACTGTCTCTGACAATAATATATAGGAGCTTGTTATTCTTAGCGGCGTGGGACACGCCTGTTTAGTTTGATCGAGGTCGCTCGGTGTTAAGAGTTCGACCTGAGTTCGTGTCTTGGATAGAAAGAGAAAAAGTACGAGTCGTACATCGGACAAGGATGGGTCGCGACCTAGGAAAAGGTCGGACCGTTATCTTCGTCGACTTGACATGTTTGATCGTCGTCCGGTTCAGAGTAGACGTGTCCAAAGTCTAACCAAAATCGGCTAACCGGAGGTTAAAAACCGGTCAACTAACCGGTCAAAACCGTAAACCGGATTAACCGTAACCGGCTTAACCGAAACCGGCGGTTAATCGGTTTGGTTAAGGTTAAGGTTTTTTCAAACCGTCTAACCAGCGGTTAAACCGTCGGTTATTTAACCGGTTATAACCGGTTAAATAACCGACGGTTATAACCGGATTAGAACTCGAATTTTTCATTGTTAGTTTTCATTTACACATTTATATTTTATCCAAGCCCTAAAAATTAAATGTAGCCAAGGCCACGGCCCTAAGATCATATAACAAAGGTCATGGCAATACACATATATATATACTTAAACTTTCTTTCCATTCTTTGTTTTCATTACAATGTGGGATAAGTCCAAGAGGGCCAAGGCAGCTAGGCGGCCAAGGCAAGGGCCGGCCAAGGCCGAGCCATGCCAAGGCCGAGCCATGGCAAGGCCACGGCCGAGGCAAGGCAAGGCAAGGCCAAGGCCAAGGGCGGTCAAGGCAAGGCCACGACCAAGGCCAAGGCCGGCAGCCAAGGCAAATGCAATTTTATTTTATTTTTTTGAAAAATAAATATTTCATAAATTTATATATATATATATATATATATATATATATATATGAAATATATTTAAATTTTGTCTAATTTTTATTATTAATAATAATAATATAATAATAATTTTTAAATTTTTATTAAGATCATTAATTTTAAGTTTTTATTAAGATCATTAATTTTTATTTAAATTATTGATCAAAATTATATCTAATTTAAAATTGATATACCCTCCTATCCAAAATAGATATTTTGTTACTAATTTAAAATTATTATACTCTCCTTTCCAAAATAAATATTAAGATAATTTTGTTAAAATATCATATATACACTAAACCCTAAACCTTAAATCTACATTTAAGGTTTAGGGTTTAGGATATATATATGACATTTTAGTAAATGATTTAACTCATATACCACATATCCTAAATCCTAAGTCATATCTATACTCTAAACGCTAAATCATATACTAAAATGTCATATATATATATACTATACCCTAAACCCTAAACCCTAAATCTACATTTAAGATTTAGGGTTTTGGGTATAGGTTTTTTAATTGGGTCAATTAGTATGCATGTATAGATACATGCATTGATACACATATATGTGTGTGTACCAATGCATGTATAGATACATGCATTGATACACATATGTGTGTGTATCAATGCATGTATATTAACATAGATAGATACATAGATAGATACATGCATACACATATATATGATATATATGTATCAATGCATGTATGTGTATGCATGTATCTATCTATGTATGCATTAATAGATATACATGTATTTATATAAACACAAATCTATATATACATACGTGCATTGATACACATATATGTGTGTTTATCAATGCATACATAGATACATGCATACACATATATATATATCCACATACTCCCTCCGTCCCATTACAAACCACAAACTTTCCTTTTTGGTCGTCCCATTACAAACTACAAACTTCCTAAAATGGAAAGGAATCTTTCTATTCCCTCCACTCATTCTCTCTCCTACATTATTTTAATACTCACAACACCATTATAATTCACTATTCTCTCCACTATAATTCACTTTTCCTTAATTCCCGTGTCTACAGTAAATTTCCTCTTACTAATGGGACGGAGGGAGTATATGTTTTTATATAAATTCATATTTATATATACACACATATAGATACAAAGATAGATACATGCATACACATATATGTATATGAGATTTGGGATGTAGTAATAAGCATTATATTTCATACCCTAAACCCTAATTGATATACCCTAAACCCTAAATGCTAATTGATATACCCTAAACCCTAAACTCTAATTGATATACCCTAAACCCTAAATGCTAAATCATATATTCCAAACCCTAAACTCTAATTGCTATACCCTAAACCCTAAATGCTAAATCATATATTCCAAACCCTAAACCCTAATTGCTATACCCTAAACCCTAAATGCTAAATCATATATTCCAAACCCTAAACCCTAATTGCTATACCCTAAACCCTAAATGCTAAATCATATATTCCATACCCTAAACCCTAATTGATATACCCTAAATCCTAAATGCTAACTCATATATTTCATACCCTAAACCCGAATTGCTATACCCTAAATTCTAAATGCTAAATCATATATTTCATACCTTAAACCCTAATTAATATACCCTAAATCCTAATTGCTATACCCTAAAGGGCCTAAACCCTAAATGCTAAATCATATACTAAATCTTAAATGTAGATTTAGGGTTTAGGATTTAATGTATATATGATATTTTTAACAAAATTATCTTAATATTTATTTTGGAAAGGAGAGTATAATAATTTTAAATTGGTAACAAAATATTTATTTTGGATAGGAGGGTATATCAAGATGCTATTTATTTGTCAAAATATATATTTCAAAATAATAATTTTAAATTTGTCAAAATATTTCATAAATTTATATATATATCCAAAAAATATTGCCACTTATTTTTATTATTTGTCAAAAATAAATAATATTTTTTATACAAAATAAAAAATATAATATTAAGATATTATTTATTTGTAAAAAAAAAAATAGAAATTGGACTTGGGCCTTGGCCTTGGCTCGGCCGTGGCCTTGCCTCGGCTGGCCATGGTCTTGCTTTGGCTCGGCCTTGGCCGGCCATGGCCTTGGCCATGTGGCCTTGGGATTTATCCCACATCGAAATGAAGGGAAAGTAATCAAAGGCTTGTGGCTCCGCCTTGGCCTTGTTTTGGCTCGGCCTTGGCCGGCCATGGCCTTGGCCGTGTGGCCTTGCCGCCTCCATTGGGATGTTATCCCACATTGAAAGAAAACCAAAAAAACCAAAGGCATTGGCTATATAAGAGGCTGTTGCTGAGCAATTTATACCATACTTGGCCGTGATTTTGGACATGTGAGAAGGAGATCGAGTGATGCACCGGTTAAGAGGCCGGATCAGTGGAGAAATGATAAAATGGCGAGGGGTAGGGGAAGACCCAAACAAAATTGGATTAGAGTAATTGAAAATGATATGAGTTTACTTGGAGTGGATGAAAGTATGGTGTTGAAGAGACCGGAGTGGAGGGCAAAAATCCATGTGGGGGGTTGAATTTTTTTTTTCAACAACCTTTTTCACGATGACATATGAGGATTCATGTTAGCCGACCCCAAATTATTTTGGGACTAAGGCTTTGTTGTTGTTGTTGACCGTGATTTTGGGCATGACCGGCCAGTGCCGTGGCCTTGGCATTTGCCTTGGCTGTGACTAAGCATTTTTTCAAAGAAAAGTTAACAGAATTTGTTAAAAATTCCGTTCAAAGGACTAATTTGAAAAAAAAGGCTTTAGTTAACCGTTTTAACCGGATAAACCGTGTTAACTGTTTATAACCGTTAACCGGAAAACCGTAACCGTTAGTACACGGTTAACGGTTAGGTTATGGTTAAGTGTTAACGATTTTTTTAACCGCCAGTTATAACCGTTAACCGGCGGTTATAACCGTTTGGACACGTCTAGTCCAGAGGAGATGATAATGGGTCATTCTGGCATATTGTGCTTAGATAATGATGTGGGCTTTAGGCTGGCCTTGTTGAGCCCAGCTCGTCACTTTTATTCCGTTTATTGGCCCCCAACTTTCTAGATTGACTTGTCGGGATGGAAGTTCATGTACATTTTGGGAAAGGATGATCGGAGTCTTTCAAGCTCGACTCGTTGTAGAAGACTTAGGTCGACGCTCGCCGTTTGACTTTGAGGCGGCTTAATGAGATGTCACAATGCGTCTTAATATCCACATTTATTGACACGCATTTCACCAATTTGACATTCTTTTTGGGAACCGTCGATTGCATTTAATTTGGCCCATTATTGCTGCTTTTGAAACGTTTTGCCCAACCCTTCCATTTCAGGTAACCAAGGAAGGGGCATAAAAGGGTAAATTTTATGCCTTTCCAAACTTCACAATCTTGGAATCCTTGAGAGTAGAGCAAGAGCAAGAATCCAGAATTCCATCTCCGACGCTTGTCCTCTCCGGTGACTATAAAACGTTCATTCGGTGCTTTAGAGCCTTTCTCTATCTCAACGATACTCAGGTACTTTGTTTATTTTGCAATGTAGGGCTTGATTTTGAACTGTCTATTACGGTCGCCATGGCTAGGGTTTGGGATGAGGGCGAAGTAATGCTACAACTGTTTGAACCTTAGGGTTTACAAAAGGGCAGAGGGTTATCGGAGAGAGTTGTTTTAGAGGAGTGTATAACAATTCTACCAAAATGGGGTCTCTTTGGGGAAATTGGTTTTCCGGTCGGTGAGAGTTTGACGGACATGGCCGTATGGGATCAAAGGGTTGTCCGCTTTCGTTTATTCAATAAGTTGATCGACCATTCATTATTTTTTATATCAAGTCCGGCAAACATCCCTTTCCTGCCAATTGGCTTCCTTTCCCAGGGAAATCTTCCCGTAGGTAGTTTGTCTCCCTCTTCTTCTAGGACTGATTCCCATGTTTCCTTGTCTTCTGTAGATATAGTGGCTAACGATCAACGTAGCCGATCAAAGTGAGGCGTCGACCTCTACCTCTGCTAGAATTATGACCAATTTTGCTCCGCGGTGGTCGCCGGTGAAGGTGAGAGGGGATACGTGGCCCCCAGGTCGGTAGGAGCCCGTCTCTAAATCCTCCAAAGCACTTTGAGGTGTCGAGGGAGGACTAACGGTTGTCTCATTTCACTGAGAGGCAACAGGAAACAGAGTCTTAGGTAGGTTGCACTGGACCGTTAACTGAGCAAGGTTACTTTCTACTATGGGCAGTTTAAGGTAGGACTGAGACTACCCCTCTGACCCTTTATATGTGAATTCGATGAGTGCATGGCCACTGTTCCGATGCAGCTAGGTGCCAAAGCCGTCAAGGTGCTGGTCGCCTTTGCCATGGTGTGTCGGTTCGTAGGAATACGAGCCTTGCATGCATGTTTTTAGGTGGAGATTTTTCAAGGTAGTGGTCAATGAGACGACTTGGGGGATTATTGCCCCCGTCAAATCTAAGGTGCCCAAGCTCTTCATTAATTTGCCCGACAAGTGTTCGGGCTGGAACCGTCATCTGATCTTGGTGGAGAGCAGGAAAGGATGGAAATTTCCTTTTGCGAATGGTCAACTCGAAGCCGATGAAATAGGAAGATTACTGGTTCTCGGAGTGGAGCAATGTATTGACCCGGAGTTTGGTGGTCGTAGCTCGTAAGAACACGGTTAACTCGGAGACTTTGAAGTCGAGCAAGGACTCTTATGTCCACGCCGGCATGATGATGGGCGACGAGGGTGGAGTTGCTCCTCTAGTCCAGTAATTAGAAGCCTTAGGTACCCCGATTGGGTGATACATGAGCGGGAGAGGTTCAAGGCACAATGTCCCATGTGTAAGAGGGTGTCGGGTTACTGCGGCGGTTGGACCATTACGGCGGTTATGTACCTTTTCATAACTGCATACTTTTGTCTTACTTTTTGGTCGTTGGTCGATTGGTCTCACCTTTCTATCTATGTCTTGTGCAGTTCTAATGCTCGAGCAAGAAAGTCAAATGGAGAGCATCATAGAACTTGGTGATCGCCAGGAGCAGAAAAAGCCATGGTCGCGCCAATGTGCGGGCTTGTAGAGAGAGAGGGAGACTACTGCTCGGAACAACTTGCTTCCCAAAGAAAGGGTATGGATGATTCCTATCGATGGAACTGAGCCAGTTCAGCGAGGATGCCGATGCTGGTCAAAATGTGGAAAGGCATGCTGAAGCTCCCAGCACACGGAAGGCGGGGCAAATCCTGAGGTTGTACCAAGGTCAAGTCAGGACCTACAACTCGAGTTGGCGGTCGGTCAAGGGCATACCACCGTGTTTGTCGACCTGGAGTGTGAGCTCGAGGGTCAGGATGAGAATGATGACGCCCTGGCGTCAATCGAAATAGAAAAATGTTAGGAGTGGAGGCCTAAGTTGAGGAGGTTGGTCCCTCGATCAAGAGGATTGCACCGGCCGGATCATCTAGTTCGGCAGGGTCTATCTCCAGCCTCCCCTCGTCAAGCACCGTGTTTAGGGATGCAGGGCTGAGCCACTGCGGATGCTTTAAGAAACGTTGCTCCTTGGACAAGGGTAAACTCTTCTGCCGTCATTATCCCGAGATGGCTCTAGGACATGTCGCCGTTCGACGGGCGGCTGATAGAGACCTGCTAGCCTCCTTCGCGCCGGCTCTGGTCTCACACCGGAGGAGTTCAGTGACCGCTCTGGCTCGGTGGCCTCCGAGGTACTGCTTATCCTTTTCTCAAAATATTTGTTTGAGTACGACTTTTTGTACTCATTTGTCTCACAGTGTCACGCTTTGGTTGAGCAAGCCAGGTGTGCGTAGAGGGTAACCTTAGAGAGCGAGAGAGAAGGCTGCTCAGGCTAACCTTTGCCAGGAAGGTGAAAGAGGCAGAGGAAATGGAGCCGAAGAAGAAACTCCACGATCTAGACGGTCGGCGGTACAGGCGGTCTATTTCAACGCCGAGAAGGAGAGGGATGACGCTATCAAACTCTGAGGATTGCCCAGGAGCAGCTGGCTCCCCTCAAGGAGCAGGTCGCAGCTTGGGCCCTTCTGAAGGCCAACCTAGAGAGAGAGAGAGGCCGCTCTTGCCAGCCATGATAAAATCAAACTAGATGCCCAGGTCAAACAGATCATCAAAATGTTTCAAGAGCGTAATAACAGGATGTTGAAGATTGATGACGACCATCGGGACATAAAGATTAAATGGGAGGAAGAGGCCCAAGCTAGGGAGAAGGCGGTCGTGGAGAGGTACAAGAATAGTGATGAGTACTATAACATCATCGTGTCCCGAGCTCGCGACTTTTTCGGAGTTGGGCACAAACATATGGCTCATCGTGTTGTGGTCGATCCCACTGTCGACTTGAGTGTTGAAAAACTAGCTCAGCAGGCGTGCGAAGATTGCTATGACAACGTAGCCCGCCCTGGCCACTCTCTTGTACCCTACGACGCAATGACTTAGCCGTAATAGCCAAACAAGATGCTGAGTAGGGGATAGAGTCTTGGGTCGCGCCTGTCGTACAAACTAGAAATTTTGACTTGATCTTTCAAGAAATAATGGATGCAGATGAGGAGTAGGAGGTCTAAGTAAATCAGGATCAAGTTTTTGATGACGCCGAGCAACGACAACAGTAGTATTGATTGTCTTTCTTTTTGGTTGTAATGAACAATTTCCCGAACAATTTTTGTTTTATTTGACTGTCACGCCTTGGCCCGATTTGGGAGGCGCTTTGCTTCGTAGTTTTCGTAATGGTTGAGCTTGGCCCGTTTTGGGAGATCACCCATCGAACACTTGTTTAATTTGATTGCAGCCCCAATCCGTCTTGGGTGGACATCTCGTATGTTGAATGTCTTTCTCATATCTACTATGTTATAGCGCGATAGAATGTGTTTGAGATAGTCAAGGCTTGGGTCGCACCTGTTATAGGCGATGCCGACCCAAACTTTTGAAACGAAGTCATCTTTGTTTTATTGTCGGGTTGGTTTGAGAACGAGATCGACTAAGAGTCGGATCTGTTTAGAAAAAGAGATCGACTAAGAGTCGGATCTGTTTAAAGAACGAGATCGAATAAGATTTTAGTTGGATCTGTTTAGAAGACGAGATCGACTAAGAGTAGGATCTAATTAAAGAACGAGATCGACTAAGAGTCGGATATGTTTAAAGAACGAGATTGACTAAGATTCGGATCCGTTTAGAGATCGAGATCGACTAATACTCGGATCTGTTTAGAGAACGAGAGTCGGATCCGTTTAGAAAACGATATCGACTAAGAGCCGTGTCCGTTTAGAGAACGACATCGACTAAATGTCGGATCTGTTTAAAGAACGAGATCGACTAAGAGTTAGATTCGTTTAGAGAACGAGATCGACTAAAAGTCGGGTCTGTTTAATTTGAGAGGAGATTCGCCTAAAAGTCGTTATCGACACATTAGTCAGATTAGTTATAACTTTAGATTTGAAGTCGAGTGTTCATCTTTACTAATTTTAGTCGTTCAATACAAGAAAGAAATATGGTGAAACTTTATATGAGAGAAACTCTTTTCCATTGAACTTGAAATTATTAAAAAGGAAATTACCTGGCCCTCATATATATATATATAGAGGAAAAACTCAAAAGTAATACTTTGTCAAATGGCTAGCATGACATGGATATTTCAACTCACTTCCTTAAGGGTTGCCGATCATGTAGGTCCCCTTCTTGATTATTTTGATGATGATGCAGGGCCTTCTTGTTGGGCGACAGTTTGTTTTGCTCCGCCTTAAGTCCCATCGCTTCAATTTTTCTAAGGAAATAATCACCAATCTTAAAAGAACTCCTCTTGACCTTCTTTTCGTGGTACCCTTTGGAATTTTGCATGTAATTGGCCATTTTGAGTTGGGCATTTAATCGCTTCTCGTCAATTAAGTCGAGATCGATCAATACAAATGTATAGGACTATAGGTGTATCAGATATGAAAACTATATTGAACAGAGTAAATTCAAGTTGTAAAATGACGTTACCTTCCTCTGAAGGTGGTTGGTAGATATTTATAATGTAATGACAGGACAAGTGTCGTAAATCCCGTGAAAACCAGCGGGAATGTAGGGATTAACCGTCTCCGAGAATATAGGAGTTTGTTAATTTTGGCGGCGTGGGACACGCTTATTTAGTTTGATCGAGAGCGCTCGGTGTAACGAGGTCGACATGAGTTCGTGTCTCGAATAGACAGAGAAAAGGTACGAGGGGCAGGTCGTATGTCGAACAAAGATGGGTCGCAACCTAGGAAAAGGTCTAATGAGGCCAAATAGACATAACATAGGGTCTGGTGTGTAAATAGTTGGAAAGTTAGGATCTAAATGTAAATAAGTTGGTTAGTTTGTTAGGAGGTTAAGAAAGTTGTTCACGTTGTTATTAATCAATGTATATATACTGAAGTAGCTAAGCTGTAATTTTTACGAGAATTAATTCATCTTCTGAGATTCAGTTCATCATGCTCATTCTTCACAGTTGTATCATGGTATCAGAGCAATTGATCTGATGGCCTGATAACCTAATTTGCTTCCGCTGATTCATTCTTCCTCAATTCAGGTTATATCCTTCATCTTCTTCATGAATTTGTGATGGAATTTGTTTGTAATTGATAGAAGAGTTTGTGTCTACGAGATTTGATCATTTTCTCGATTGATTCTTCGTATTTCATTAATTGATTTGTGTTCTATTGATCATAATTCCTTCTGCGATTTGTTGATTCTTCATATTTTGCAATTTGTCGATTCTTCGCTTTTCTTCAATCTGATTTGTTCTTGCTGAAATTTGGTGTTCTTCATTTCATTTGTTGAAATCGACAATGACTGATTCAAGTGATTCTGATATTGATCCATATGAAATCAGTGAAAATCTCATTCAATTAAGCCAAAATCATCCTCTCTTCCTTCATCAAAATGATCATCCTGGCATGAAATTGATTACTCACGTTCTTACTGAATCCAATTACTCTCAGTGGAGTAGAGCTATGACAATGTCTTTGGAATCCAAGATAAAATTAGGCATGATAAATTGCCTATCACCCAAACCTAAATCTAATTCCAAATACTTCCCTCTTTGGACCAGATGCAATAGCATGGTCATTTCCTGGATAACAAATGTTCTATCTCCTGACATTGCTTCTAGCATTGCCTACCTTCCAATTACTCTACTTGTATGGGAAGATCTCAGAACTAGATTCTCAGTGTCAAATGCCCCCAAGATCTTCCAGATTCGTAAAGAGCTCTCATCATTTTCTCAGGGACAATTGTCTATCTCTGCTTACTATACAAAGTTCAGGAGTATGTGGGATGAATATTATGAACTCACACATCTATCCAAATGTCTATGTCAGTGCACTTGTGGTCATACCAAATCTCAAGAGGATTTCGAGCTATTGCATAAGTTGACACAATTTTTAATGGGACTTAATGATAGCTTTACCTCTACCAGAGGTCAAATTTTGATGATGAAGCCTGTACCTACTATGAATGAAGCTCTGAGAATGCTTCTTCAAGAGGAACAACAAAGGGGTCAGCTCACTGTGAACATGAATATGCAAGAACCTGATAGTTCTTTGTCCACTGCATTACTTAGCAGGGGTGGTGGCAACAACTTTAGAAGCAATCAATTCAAAATCTAAACCAAGAGGTCAACTATTCTGTGATTACTGCCATGGGGATACTCACTCTAAGGATAAATGTTTCTTTCTTCATGGGTATCCTGACTGGCATGCTCTCTATGGGTCAAAACCTAATTTGGCAAGGATGCCTAAGAACTACTAAGGAAGGTTTGGAAGAAACACAAGTGGTACTTATCAGCACAATCACAATGTTGCTGCAGTCTCTTCTGAGCAAAATTGGAACAATATCTCAGCTGATTCTTCTAGTGAACCTTCATCCAAGACAGTTGTTGCTTCCTCTCTTGGAAATCTCTCCGCAGGGCAAGTGCAACAACTGTTGCAACTTCTCAATATGCCCAGTTCTACTTCTGGTGATTCACCTTCTGCAGGTATTCACTTGTCCAATACATGTATTGCTAATTCTCTATGTTTAAATTCATTTGTCACTGCAAATACCACTTGGATATTAGATACTGGGGCTACGGATCATATAACTTCTTCATTTGATCTTCTCAGTAATCCCACACCAATCACTTCATACTGTAGCGTTGTGAGAAAATTTTCATCTTTTCATTTTTTGAGTCGCCACCTATATTATTCGATTGGAAACATAGGAAAACCATTTTGAAAGAGATTTGGGTTCGGGGCTTAGGTTATGAAATGGGTAGGTCAAGGAGCATCCATTTCACCCAATCCGGAGATTGGTCTTGCTAAAGAAAAGAGAGGTTTTCAATCTTTAAAATAAATAATTAAAGAAAACAAGTAAACCCTAATCAATTTCTTGATTAGGAATGTCGGATTGTATGCTTCGAGATCGCCTTCATTGACTGAAGGGACTCTAGGCTAATCCTTTTGATGGGATCACACTACTCTAAAATCAATAGAGAGATTGAGAAGAGAAGTGAAAGTGCAAGGATGATTACCTTTTGAGGAGAGATTCGGACAGAGTTTCGACTCAAGTTTAGAGTTGAAACTTGATACGGACAGAGCTTTGCCTCGATCCTTGATTTGGATCTCGATGCGGACGGAGCTTCGCCTTGGTCCTTTGATTCGGGCTTCGATGTTCGTCAATCAACGTGGTTGAAGGACGAATTTAGGAGTTGTTTGTGAGTGATTTGAAGGAGTCTTTCGTGGAAAGAAACCAACAAATTGTGTGTGTTGTGTGTCTTCTTGATCAAGGATCAGAATTGTCGACCCCCGAAACACTGAAAGTCATCCTGTATTTATAGGAGGTTGGAGAGGTGAAGGTGGAGAGGTAAAATCCCCTAGGAAGGTTCCAGAACTCAGTTCTGATTGGATACCCGAATTGATAAGGTTTTATTCAAAAAGAGAGTTTGAAACGGAGAAGGAGAGTGATTTCTACACATCCTGTCGAGGGGATATCTCGCGCGAGATATGATATCTCGTGCGAGATAACTAGTCTGATGACTATTTTGTCCTCTTCAGTGTTTCCGTTAGTCAGTTAGGTCCAAAACTAACGAGGTTAGTTAGAAACTTAACGAAACATGACGAAACTGATATGCTTTCATCAAAACATAAAAGAGAGATGAAGGGTAGTGTAATCATGTAATTATGAGTTCAGAATGGGGTGTCTACAGAGCCCCTAGGCGACAGGTCTTATGAAAGAAGAAGTGTCGTCGATAGAAAAGACATCATTCTGAACGCTGGGATGGTCGTGCCGCACGGCTGCCTACGTATCTCTATCGGAGAATCAGACCAAAACGTAGTTCGACTCCAAAACACGAAAAGGCTGCTTTAGGTATTTTGAAATCATTTTTTGAAAATCTAGGAGATTTTATTTTTGAAAAGGTAAATTCATACTGAGGAATAATATCAAGACCCAATTCAGAATATACCTGTTTGTCTGAAGATTCGCCTGTTTGGGCTCCGAACCTGCGGGGAAAGATGTTAGAAAACAAAGATTTACCTGTCCGGTCCTTTGCATTCTGTTGGGTTTTCTTTTGAGACTGAAGTGAGGTGACGATCCTGGAGATTCGGGACCGAGCTTTTGTTGAGGTGACGATCCTGGCGATTCAAGACCGAGCTTTTTGTTTAGTAGTACTCGACATACTACTTGTAGATGCTTGACACACCTACTTGGTGACGATCCTGTCGATTCAAGACCGAGCTTTTGTTGAGGTGACGATCCTGGCGATTCGGGACCGAGCTTTTGTTGAGGTGAGTACTCGACATACTACCCTAGATGCTTGACGCATCTTAGATGTTTGACACACCTAATTGTTGACGATCCACCTGTCTGGGCGTTGAATCGGGCTTTTGGTAAGGTAAGTATTTGACATACTGACCCTAGATGCTTGACGCATCTTAGATGTTTGACACACCTAATTGTTGACGATCCACCTGTCTGGGCGTTGAATCGGGCTTTTGGTAAGGTAAGTATTTGACATACTAACCCTAGATGCTTGACGCATCTTAGATGTTTGACACACCTAATTGTTGACGATCCACCTGTCTGGGCGTTGAATCGGGCTTTTTGTTGGAATATGCTTGACGCATGGCACTTGAAGTGATGGATGCTTGACGCGATGGTTGCTTGACGCGATGGTTGCTTGACGCGATGGTTGCTTGACGCGATGGTTGCTTGACGCAATGGATGCTTGACGCTTGAAGAGATGCTCGACGCACTTAATTGGATGCATTGACATATGGGGAGGGAAATCCAAACATTCAACATGTTTGATCTGAAAGTGAGCACTTGACGTGCTTTTATGCACTTTAATTCCTGCAAGAGGGTTAGTGAAAGCATTTGCATAGCAACATATATTCACTTAAGCGTTTGTCTGTTCAAGACGATCAATGTGCACTCGACTCCAAGAATCAGCGGGGAGAATAAGTTTTATTATGTGAGAATTGAAAATCGTTTGTGTGATTTAGATTTTGGTTCAGAAGACCAACTCGTGAGGTCCATCTAAAGATCGAATGAGACAATCGTCTAATAGGATTCCGTTGAGATAACCCAAGTTCAACACTAAGGTTCAGGATACTTTAAGGATTCTTCGTTGTCGCAGGACTTTTTCATCGTCAAGCCCCTAAGTTTCTCGTGTGATGATCATTGACTGAACAAGGTCCAAACCACTCCAATGGCTTTTGCTATGTAGAACTTATGCTGCCTACTCCAAAGCACTTGACACTAAGCCCCAAGACTTCTTGTATGATGTAGATGACTTCGTGAACAGGTTTGTAAGGCTGTGTAAATTGAAGAAGGATCCCCTCCTTTTTGATTTTTTTTTCTTTGTGACGCACCCTGGTTTTTGCCTAGACCGCCCTTTCGGGTTTTCAATATAGCGGGCATCTCTTTTGCGTCTTTTGTTTTTGTGCTCTAACTTTTGCCTAGGCCGCTCTTTACGAGTTTTCAACCTAGCGAGCCATTTTTTTTTTTTTTTGAAAAGTATGTGTACTCGAAGAGAACTCAGTTGGAAGAATCTCATTAAGGAGAAAGATGAGATCTCGAGTTTAGTTGAGGAGAGACGGACTCTATTCTTTGGAAGGTGATCCAAGCATTGACTCTTTTGGGAGAGTATAATCTCTAATGATGAGAGTGAGAGGCAAAAAGGAGGAAACTCCTAATGCAGATTTGATTACTCTTGAGAGTTTGAGTAGGGATTGACTGGGGGAGGAAAGGTTAGGAAGCCCCAGTTTTGTCGCTTGGATTTCAAGAGTGTGTATGAGAATGGCTAAGAAGAAGCCCCTAGACTCAACAAAGAACGCTATATGGCTCAAAGGTCTAGAAAAGTTGCTCTACTTTTAATGGACCTTGTATCATCTAGAAATTTCTTAACGAATTTGAAAAGAAAGCCACTAAACATTTCTCTTTATGGATTGATGTTGAAAGTCTTCTTCATTTGCGTTGCCATTCGGGCTTCATTGTAAGAGGATGTTGAGGGATCCTATTTTCTTCATTGATATCACTTGACTCTTCTTCTTTGCGGGAGAGTCCTTCTTTGAAATTTTATTCTTGTTGTGGGGCGATGAAGGCTTGAGAGTTTTTTCTTTTTTTTTTTTTTCATTTTTTTTTGATGCTCTATTTTTGCCTAGGACGATTTGAGGAGTTTCGACCTAGCGAGATTTTTATTTTTGTACTCTCAAAGCCTTGAATTGCATAGCCCCACTCTTCTTGGGATGAATGTTGATAGCAGCGCCTTTGGCTTCCTTCGTTTGTTGATCTTCGACTTTCAACAGGAGTAATGTTTAGCCTTAAGCCTTCTAATGATAGTTTTCATTTCAAACTTGTTTAGAAGTTTCTATTTTTCGTGATGATTTAAGGAATGAGGGTCCACTATTCAACATAGATCAAATGATATTCATAAAGAAAAACAACTCTTGGGAAAGTGTTTAGGATAAAGAGATAACTTTTATTGATAAGGAAATTCGAAACAGACTCGATAGTTCACTTGACACAAACTAGATATGATAGAGATGGTCTAGAATGACAGAACGACTCTTCGAGAACATACTAGGAAGTTGACCTAATCTATGTTTTTTTTTCTTTTCTTTTTTTTTTTCAAAGGAAAAAGGGAGAGGACAATCGGATCCCCAAGGCGGTGATGCTTCAGTTGATCTTGCCGGCTTCATACAAGTCTTGGATGGCGTCCCTCAAATTGTAGCAATTGTTGGTGTCATGACCACTAAACCGATGGTAATCGCAAAATTTGTCGTGGTCCCAATCTTCCCTCATTTTCTTAGGATGATAGTCTTCCATTGGCTTCAGTTTTCCTTGGCCTACTAGATCATCGAACATCTCCTTAAGAGTAGCCCCACCAAAATCATGATAGGTACGACCGGTGCTCCCCTTTGTTGGGCAATTCTCCTTTTCTGAATTCTTTCTAAGAAGGATCAATTCATTAACTCTAAGGCCCGATTTATGGAGTTCGAGGAAACTAGGGAAGTAATTGCCTGCAAGCTTCTCTTGGTACTCTTCGCGGAGACATTGAAGTAGGATATGAATTTGTTCGTCTAGGCTTGGCCTATCAACGATTTCAGTCAGTTTGATCCTCCATCTCTTGACGAAGTCTGCGAATGATTCATTTTGTTGTTGCTTAGTTTGCTCGAGGTCCCTTCTAGTAGTGCGGTAGGTAGTGTTGTCCTCGAATTGTTCTTGGAAGGCACGACTGGCGAGTGGCCAATCAAGCCTTGTGGAGAGCGGAAGAGTCATGTACCAATCTCTAGCGGCACCATCAAGGGTTTGAGGGAAGCATTGAACTAGCAAGTTGTCATCGACACCCATAGGTAGCATGGCCCAAGAGTAGGTTTCCAAATGAGCTTTTGAGCAAGTAGAACCATTGAATTTTGCAATGTCGGGTGTCTTGTACTTTCTAGGAAGCTTTGACATGGATTGACGAAGGGTGTCATAGTCGATAGAGAGCGAGGCTCCCTTACTCACATCGAGGGATGCAAGTTTCTTTTCTAGCATTGCCATGGTAAGGGGTTCGTCCTTGCTTTCCCTCTTTCTTTCTTTCTTGGAAGCATAACTCTCATTGTCAGATGAGGAAGATGATGAGCTAGACTCATACACCTTTTTCTTGTGCTTGCGGTGGTTTTTAGCCTTCTTAGTGTATGATACTTCATCATCGGAAGAGGTCTCATTCTCTTTCTTCTTTGAGCTTAATTCGGCCAATTGTAGTTTCATGGCTTGGAGTTCGTCAACTATGGCTTTCATTTCTCCCGGCTTGGATTCTTCTTTCAAGTTCTAATCGGGCCTCCATTTCATCGGCTTGGGCTTGTAGCATTTCTTCATATCGAATCCTTTGATCCTCAATTTCCTTCTTGAGTGCTTCGGAATTCATCGTGTCGGAAAGAAATTGAGACGCTACCGTTGGAGAGGCAAGGGAGCTTGACGACCTTAGAGATGAACTCGAGATATCCTAACGAAACGCCTCTTAGAAGATTAGCCCCAAACGATCCTAGATGGAGAAAAGGATGATGGTTAAAATTACCTCACGAGTGATTTTTTGAAGTTTTATTTTTATTAGAGACGGAGTTTTGACTCAAGGAGGGAGCGAACATCGATTATCAATCACAAACACGAAATCTGCAAATAATATCTCGCGCGAGACTAGGTAACCTCGCACGAGATAACCATCCGGAAAGATGGATTTTCCTCTTTTTATTTCCTAAATTCATGGTCGGACGGACAAAGATCCGTTTTCTATCTAGCATCCTAGGTAAATCTTGAAGGCGTACGTAATTCAAACCAAACCTAGGGACTCGGTAATTAACCATTCTTTGTAAAATAAAGCCACGTAAAATTGACCGGAAGGATTTTTTTTCTTTAAAGGGACATCCGAAAGGGTCATTCCGAAGGGACATTTCCGAAGGGACTTTTTCTTTTTCCGAAGGGACTTTTCCGAATCCTTTCTCGATAGTCAATTTTACATTAACTTTATTTTGGTCAAAGAAAAGAAAGATTACCGAGTCAAAACCGACCGGTCACGGAGTGTTCCTAGAAAGACAATCTACATGAAAATGTGGCGATGCAGGGTTGGAAGGCTAGGCTCCCCGCGATATGACAATCTAGGTGGATTGAATACGCGGAGTGGGATGATCCAACTTCGGTGAGACCGGCGACTAGGTGGTTACCGTCATCCGTCCTTAGTGTGGGTCCCGGGTTTATAGAGGGTATGTAGTGCAATGACAGTTATATCATGAGTGCGCGTGTGTGATAGTCGATCTAGGTGATAGAGAAAAATAGAAAGTTTTTTTTTGAAAATCAAAAGGAAAACAGATAGTGGCCGCACCAAGTGGTTGCCTACGTTTCTCCCAAATTAGGAAGACTCAGGCCGTCGTAGTTCCACATAAAGAGAGAGAAAGAGAGATAAATAATTCAATTTACAACTCCCGAATCCCCAATGGACCGGACTTTAATTAAATAAAACCCAATCGCACGCAGTTTATAAATAATAATCAATTATTTAAAGGAAACAAAGATTCGAGTTCTACACCTTAAGGGAGGCCTTAAGATGTGGGAACTCTGCAAATAATGAATTCTGGGATCTCCCTTGCGTGTTCGGCTCTCGTCTTGGACTATGAGATGAACGGGAGAAACCAGAAAACAACCAGATTGTCGAAGCAATATCTCGCGCGAGATATGATATCTCGCCGCGAGATATGCTTCATCTGAGAGCAGAAAATTCGAATTTACAATATTTTTTTTTTGAAAACCTCTCTTTTAATTTTGACGCAAGTTTAAGCCTCTTAATTTTAAATCCCCAGCAGAGTCGCCACTGTAGCGTTGTGAGAAAATTTTCATCTTTTCATTTTTCGAGTCGCCACCTATATTATTCGATTGGAAACATAGGAAAACCATTTTGAAAGAGATTTGGGTTCGGGGCTTAGGTTATGAAATGGATAGGTCAAGGAGCATCCATTTCACCCAATCCGGAGATTGGTCTTGCTAAAGAAAAGAGAGGTTTTCAATCTTTAAAATAAATAATTAAAGAAAACAAGTAAACCCTAATCAATTTCTTGATTAGGAATGTCGGATTGTATGCTTCGAGATCGCCTTCATTGACTGAAGGGACTCTAGGCTAATCCTTTTGATGGGATCACACTACTCTAAAATCAATAGAGAGATTGAGAAGAGAAGTGAAAGTGCAAGGATGATTACCTTTTGAGGAGAGATTCGGACAGAGTTTCGACTCAAGTTTAGAGTTGAAACTTGATACGGACAGAGCTTCACCTCGATCCTTGATTTGGATCTCGATGCGGACGGAGCTTTGCCTTGTTCCTTTGATTCGGGCTTCGATGTTCGTCAATCAACGTGGTTAAAGGACGAATTTAGGAGTTGTTTGTGAGTGATTTGAAGGAGTCTTTCGTGGAAAGACACCAACAAATTGTGTGTGTTGTGTGTTTTCTTGATCAAGGATCAGAATTGTCGACCCCCGAAACACTGAAAGTCATCCAGTATTTATAGGAGGTTGGAGAGGTGAAGGTGGAGAGGTAAAATCCCCTAGGAAGGTTCCGTAATCTCGCCCGATTGAATACCCGAATTGATAAGGTTTTATCCAAAAAGAGAGTTTGCAACGGAGAAGGAGAGTGATTTCTGCACATCCTGTCGAGGGAATATCTCGCGCGAGATATGATATCTCGTGCGAGATAACTAGTCTCGATGACTATTTTGTCCTCTTCGCTTGTTCCGTTAGTCGCTAGGGTCCAAAACTAACGAGGTTAGTTAGAAACTTAACGAAACATGACGAAACTGATATGCTTTCATCAAAACATAAAAGAGAGATGAAGGGTAGTGTAATCATGTAATTATGAGTTCAGAATGGGGTGTCTACACATACATGTATCTTCCAAATGGTCAAAAATCTCTTATTACTCACAAAGGCACCATTCACTTGACAGATTACATTACTTTGTTCAATGTCCTGTTTGTGCCTGATTTCTCTTTCAATCTTATCTCTATGAGTAAACTTACTTCTGATAGTTATTGTACTATTTCCTTCACTGCTGGTGATTGTCATATGCAGGACCAAGTGTTGAAGAAATTCTGATCGATTGCAAAGAACAAAAGGGTCTCGTATACTCGCTCTTACCAAATTCCATCTCCAAATGGGCATTCATAATTCTCCTGATAAACAATGTTCCCATCTGTGTACTAATTCAACTTCTTCTGTTTCTCTTTGGCATCATAGACTAGGTCACATTCCTATTCAGAAGTTGAAATTGATTCCTTCTATAGTTTGTAATGACACTCATAAATGTAATGAATTTCTTTGTGATATCTGTCATTTGTCAAGGCAAACTAGATCTCCTTTTCCTCTCAGTATATCAAAGAGCAATTCTCCTTTTTCTCTTCTACATTGTGATGTGTGGGGGCCTTATAATAAAATGACTCATGATTGATTCACTTCCTTCTTAACCATAGTAGATGATTTTTCTAGATCTACTTGGTTATACCTTCTGAAATCAAAAGATCAAGTTCCTCAAATGCTTCTCAACTTTCACACTCTTGTCAAAACTCAGTTCAAAGGTATTGTTCAAGTCATTCATTCTGACAATGGGACAGAATTCTTCAGTAAAGCAGTTTCTGCTATTCTTCAACCTCTTGGCATTTTGCAAACCAGTACATGCATTGAAACCCCACAACAAAATGGTAGAGCTGAGAGGAAACATAGATATGTCTTGGAAATTGCTAGATCTCTCAGATTTCAAGCCAATCTTCCATTGAAATTTTGGGGGGATTGTGTTATCACAGCACTTACTTGATCAATAGACTTCCAAGTACTGTTCTTCTTAACAAAACTCCTTTTGAAGTTCTTGGTTTCAAACCCACCTATTCTCATCTCAAAGTCTTTGGCTGTCTATGTTTTGCTTCTACATTGTCTCATAACAGAGATAAATTCTCACCTAGAGCCACCAAATGTGTATTTCTTGGATATCCTCCTCACAAGAAAGCTTACAAACTTTATGATCTTCAATCTCACAAAATTTTCTATAGTAGGGATGTAAGATTCTATGAATCTATATTCCCCTTCTTCTCCAATGACATTTCTTCACCTGTTTCTTCTCCTATTTTACCAAACACTGATATTGATTGGTTATGCACTGAAAATGATATCATTTCTTATCCATCTCAATCTGCTCCTACATCTCAATCTGACTCTCCATCTCATAAATCTCCCATTCTTCATCCTTCTACATCACCTATTTCACCTCATTCTCCTTCTATTTCACCTCATTCTCCTTCCAGTTCACCTATTGTAGTACCTCCTGTTTCTACCTGACGTGTCAGAAAGAAGAGTGTACCTATAAAATATCATGATTATGGTAGTCTTCCAAGTTCTTTTACCAATCATGCTGCTTCTCTCATCATAAGGTACACCTCTCCTTATCCCTTGCATGATTACATTTCTTATGACAATCTTTCTCCTCAATATACTGCCTTCTGTTTAAATATTTCTTCCTCTCCTAAAGAACCATCCACATATAAACAAGCTGTTAAGAGTTCTGAGTGGTGTGATGCTATGAAAAATGAACTGGATGCTTTAGAACATAACAATACATGGGTTCTACAAGCTTTACCTATCGGGAAACACACCGTAGGATGCAAATGGATTTACAAGCCGAAATATAACTCGATGGCTCATCGACAAGTACAAGGCTAGATTGGTAGCCAAAGGTTTCACTCAGTGTGAAGGACAAGATTTTTTTGAGACATTGGCTCCTGTAGCAAAGATGACAACTGTTAGAACATTGCTAGCTATCAGTAGTTGTTTAAAGGTTGGTCTCTCTCTCAGATGGATGTATCTAATGCATTCTTGCATGGAGACCTTCACGAAGAAGTTTATATGGATGTTCCTCCAGGTCTTGTTCTTCCTTCTCATCTTCAGCAGTCAAGTGACACTTCTCCCATAGTGTGCAAGCTTCTGAAATCTTTATATGGACTGAAACAGGCTCCTAGGCAATGGTTTCATAAGTTCTCAGAGGCTCTTGTGGAATTTGGCTTCAATTCCACTCATGCAGATCACGCCTTGTTTATACTCAAGACTCCTACTCAGATCACTACTGTGTTGGTCTATGTAGATGATTTGATCATAACTGGTAATGATCCAAATG
The DNA here is from genome assembly GCA_022495995.1 of Adenophora triphylla var. japonica. Lineage (NCBI taxonomy): Eukaryota > Viridiplantae > Streptophyta > Magnoliopsida > Asterales > Campanulaceae > Adenophora > Adenophora triphylla. The sequence goes on along the minus strand of JAFEMH010001229.1, from coordinate 393,544 downwards.
TTATTGCTGCTGTTAAAAATCATTTACACTCTAAGTTCAAGATGAAGGACCTTGGCTCTCTCAAATACTTCTTGTGCTTAGAAATTGGTAGGTCAGATAAGGGTATTTACCTACATCAAAGGAAATACACCTTAGACATTATAAAGGATACAAATCTTGAGTCTTGTAAGCCTGCAAAAGTGCCTATGGATGTTCATCATGATCTTGCAGCTGATCAAGGTGTTCTTTTATCTGATCCTAGTCCTTATAGAAGATTGGTGGGTAGATTTTACAAGGCCTGAATTATCTTATCCACTTCATATATTGAGTCAATTCCTTTCTTCTCCTAGGGAGCCTCACATGTCTGCTGCACTCAAATTGGTGAAATTTCTCAAAGGGAATCCAGGTCAAGGCTTGTTTTATGGTCCTTCTTCTCTTACTCTCACTGCCTATAGTGACTCAGATTGGGCTGCATGTCCAACCACAAGGAAATCGCCTCAGTGCTTCGGTATTCTTAGGACAATCTCTAATATCATGGAAGTGCAAAAAGCAATCCATTATTTCCAGGTCCTCAGCTGAGGCTGAATACAGGGCTCTAGCCAATGTTTGTTGTGAAGTAACTTGGCTCCTCTCTTTACTCAATGCTTTTGGGATCTCAGACTTAACTCCTGTCTCTCTCTATTGTGACAATAAGGCATCACTTCATCTTGCAGCCAATCCAGTGTTTCATGAAAGGTCCAAGCATATTGAGATTGATTGTCATCTAGTCAGAGAAAAGATTGTTTAAGGGATCATTAATACTCAACACATCTCTACAGCAGAACAACCAGCTGACTTATTCACTAAATCCCTTTCTTCTGATAGACTCTCACTTATTATCCAAGATGAATGTGTTCAACTTATTTCACACATCCATCTTGAGGGGGGGGGGTAATGAGGTCAAAGAGACATAACTTAGGGTCTGCTGTGTAAATAGTTGGAAAGTTAGGATCTAAATGTAAATAAGTTGGTTAGTTTGTTAGGAGGTTAAGAAAGTTGTTCAGGTTGTTATTAATCAATGTATATATACTGAAGTAGCTAAGCTGTAATTTTTACGAGAATTAATTCATCTTCTGAGATTCAGTTCATCATGCTCATTCTTCACAGTTGTATCAAGGTCGGACCGTTATCTTGGTCGACTTGACATGTTTGATCGTCCGGTTCAGAGGAAATGATAATGGGTCTTTCTGGCATATTGGGCTTTGTAAAATTATTGATGGAATCATTGCATTTTCAAATTGTTAGGTAGTACATTGATGTAAATACGAGTTTTGCCTATTTATTATTTGCATATAACTTGAAATTGGTTTGTCCAAGTTTTCGTATCTCCTTGATATTTTTCTAAAACTTGTGGAGAGCTTTATACATGGTTCTGAATTCTTGAGGTCTGGAGAAGGGTTTGAAAATGTTGGTGTGTAGAAATATACTGGGAAATTTGCAGTCGCACCATTGGAGTTTAATGAATATAGTGATGCTTAAAATACCAACACAGACTTGATGTTCAAACTCATTGGGTAGGAGGATTGCGTACATTCTACTCTTTATCGATTGCTATTTTGTATGTTAATCTTTATGATTGGTTATACCGACAAATCAATTGATATCGCAGAAGAGTTTGGATAACCTTGGCATCCATGAGAAATTTGCCAAACGAATTCATGAGGTACATTATGATCCAAGTAAACAATAGTAGCAACATTGATGCTGGAAATACAAAAGAGGCTCACTTGCACACAATGAAAAAGCTAATCCAAAATCGAAAGAGCAAATTTGATGACATGAAGAATAAAAGAAAAACAGCAAAATGGGAAAACCAAGATGCAAACAGCAAAGGCAGCAGCCAGGTGATGAAATGATGATTGTAAACGCCTTTCTTGAAGAGTGCAAGGATCTTCATTTTCTGCGTCTACTGCTGCTGCTGCTGCTTGAACTTTCATTTCTAGACACTTTATTTAATAAAATCCTTGGGTGCTGGGACTTTTTCAACATTGAATCAAGCTTTTCCACCACTTTAGACATCTTTGGGCGATCATTGGGTTCATCAAGCAAGCAGCTGTCTGCAACTCGTGCAAACTCCTTCAAACAATCTTGTGAGGCTTCGCCTTTCAGACGAGCATCAATTATCATATTGAGGGATCCATTTTTGAAACACGTTTGGGCCCATTTAGCTAGCATCTGTTGCTCAGGTTCCAGTCGTCCATCAAAAGCAGGCCTCCAGCACAGCACTTCAAACAGGACCACACCAAATGCGTACGTGTCTGTTCTTCTTGTTAGTTTGCCAGTCAAATTATAGTACGGATCAAGATGAGAGAAGGCCCCTCTGACATCAGTGGTCACAGCAGACTCTGTTGCGTTTGCTTTACCTATCTTCGCGTACCCAAAATCAGATATTTTTGCTGCCCAATTTTCGTCCAACCAAATGTTTTCTGGAGTCAGGTTTCGATGGATGATTCTTGAGGTGTTGGCGGTCTGATTGTGGAGGTATTCCAAAGCTCGTGCAAGATCAAGGCATATCTTGAGCAATTGCTGCCAAGTGAGCCCGCTATCTTTGTTAGATAGATGATCTGCAAGGGTCCCGTTGTGCATGAATTCATGAACAATTATCATCTCTTGTGATTCTTCACATTTACCAATTAGAGAGACAAGATACTGATCATTCTTATAGTTTCTGAGTATCTCGATCTCATTTCTGAAGTCGCCAACAACATTGCTATCCTTATCTAAGCGCTTCACAGCAATAGTCTGGCCATCCTGGAGGATGCCTTTGTAGGTGATTGCAGATTCCACTTTTCGAATGATGTTTGAAGGGTGGAAGTTCTTAGTGGCAGCCTGAATTTCGGCTAGTCCAAATCGAGTTATTTTTCTGGACCTGGACGAGGAAGACGATGACCTGGTAGACACGGGTTTAGACATGTCTTAAAAATGAAGTGGCTTGAGAATGAGAAGATGTTGGAAAAGAAAAACTATGGGTTTGATGCCAAGGTGGAACTTTTGATGATGGTTGAGAAGATGAGTAGAGGGAATCTATATGCATAGTTACAATTAAATAAGGCATAATTTACATATTATAATATCAAGGGGAGACCTTGACTTGGCTTTTAGTACTATTTCTTCGTCCCAAAATTGAATGGGCAAGGACAAACTCCGGTGCGCCAAGCGCTCTCCGCTTCTCCTGACAATTGTCAAGAGGCTGTTAGCCAAGGTTCAAACCCGTGACCTTATGGTCACCAAATGAGTAACTTAACCATTGCGCCAAGGCTCGCTCTCCGTCCCAAAATTGAATGATTAAAAAAATTTCAAATGTTTTTGATCAAGTACATTTCTTTTTTAAAAAAATGTACATTCATTCTTGGGACGGAAATAGTAGCTTATATGTCATTTTCAAGTGTAATTTTCTTGTATGCAGGGGGGAAACTTCCTTATCCTTATCATTTGCTTCTTTCAATGGATGTGGGTGTGTGTTCGGTAGGCATAATGTGTTTTTTTTTTCCCCTAGCAGGCAAGTTGATGACCACAAAGAAAGGGTCTGCTTTCTCTTCTGCAAGACCATTTTATGGCCAAAAGAATGTAAAGATTCGAGAATCATCGCTTCACTATTCTTTTAAGGAGTAGGTCTGTTGAGAAACGCGTTTTTCCATAATTATGGAGAAACGCATTTTTAATAGCCAGAAGCTATACGTTTGATAACCAGAAGAAAAATTATGGATATCAGTCTCAAAGGCTTCTGGATATCCAGAAGCTTTGGAACGGATATCCAGAAGCCTTTGGGCGGATATCCAGAAAAAATAGATTTGAAGCCAAATCCAAAGCCAAGACCAGAAATTGCTTATTGAAGGTTTTCGGATATCCAGAAACCTTCAAATGTATATCCGTAAACCATCAAATGAATATCCGTAAACATTTTGAAAGTTTCTGGATATCATTTTGAAGGTTTCTGATATCACTTTCATAAGCTTCCTGATATCCTTTCAAAGGTTGTTCTGATATTCAGAACCTTTGAGCATCGATATCCGAAGTAACCATGGAACAAGGTCATGGCCAATACAAAAAGTTTCTGGATATCCTTTCAAAAGGTTCTGGATACCCGTAACCCGTTTCTCCATAACTTATGGAGAAACGCGTTTCTCCCTAGATTTTACGTTCTTTAAGTTCTCTGTATCCCTAATTGAATATTTATTCGTAGAAATTATAATATCAAAATGTAAAGATGGGCAAGAAAAACTGAAAAAAATTAAAAAGCGAAATATTTTTTTTTTTTTTTACCAAAACCGAGGTTATTATTAGTGTACGATACTTGATTTTAAAGAAATCGATGGCTTGGTTTTTGGTTTAGAATAGTGTTGAAATATTGACGATATCCAGACCCGATAAATCAAAAGACGTCGTTATATACTCCCTCCGTCCCATTAGTAGTAGGAAATTTACTGTAGACACGGGAATTAAGGAAAAGTGAATTATAGTGGAGAGAATAGTGAATTATAATGGTGTTGTGAGTATTAAAATAATGTAGGAGAGAGAATGAGTGGAGGGAATAGTAAAGATTCCTTTCCATTTTAGGAAGTTTGTGGTTTGTAATGGGACGACCAAAATGGAAAGTTTGTGGTTTGTAATGGGACGGAGGGAGTATATGCTAGTACTCTTACTCATGCCAATGGCACGGTTACTATATGAACTTGGTCGGTCCTATAAAAGTGTATAACGTATTATGCGATAGGGGGATGGAGAGGTCGATTGCCTTAATGTATGGTTAAAGTTTTATAACATAACCCGAACATCGGTAGCCTCATTAAGATAATATTTAACCTTACTTGATTTGAACTTAATAGTTAAATTGATTAACCCGGTGAAAGAATGTAATTTTTTTATTAAACTACATCGATTGAAATTAAAAAGAAATAAAATTGTTTAATAATAGCCATTAGATGAGGGCGGTTATGGATTAATCTGAATCCTTCTTTAAAGTCAACATGAAGTTATTTCTGAAAACAATCACAACCGCTTTTTATAGTGGTTAAAGATAGATCCTGATCGCTCTTTGTCTTGCGGTTATTACCGAGCATTATTAAAATACAATTAATAATTTTTTAATTTTTTAATCATGCATATTTAATGTGGCTAGATTTCTTTAAATTTTAAGTGAATTTGTTAACAGAATGAGAACATTTTGAAAAATGTAAAAGTTCAGTGAGAACATTTTGAAAAAAAATAGTTTAATGAGAATATTTTGAAAAATATTATAGTTCAGTGATAAAAATATGATTTTTGCCAAAAATAAAAAAATAAATGTATAAAAGAAACCGCTCATTGTCAGTCCTTAGATTAGGGTTATTAAAAATAAATCCAACAATTGAAATTAAAAAGAAATAAAATCGTTTAATAATAGCCATTAGATGATGGCAATTATGGATTAATCTGGACCCTTCTTTAAATTCAATAGGAAGTTATTCATGGAGACAATCACAGCCGCTCTTTATGGTGGTTGAAGATAGATTCTAGCCCCTCTTTGTCTTGTGGTTATTCTCGAGCATTACTATAATATATATATATATATATATATATATATATATATATATATATATATATATATATATATATATATATATATATATATAGGGTCATGCTCGAATAGGAACCAAATTAAATGAGAACCGTAGGAACCATTATCAGCCATTCGATTAGAAAACAATCAACGTTTCAGATCTGTTCTTCATCAAAGACCGTTCGGTGGCAATTTTGCAATTAAACACAAAGTTGAGGGTGACGCTTAAACCAACAGCCCGCTCATTTAGCGTCGTTCTTCACACACAAACACCAAAAACACACACTAGGGCTTCAACAGAAAAAAACCCTAGGGCTCCGGCGAAATCAAAATCAACTGCGATGACAGAAAGAAGACGCTCTCGTAGACTACCATTAGCAGCAATGCAAAAAAAGAAAAAAAAAAGAAAGAGAAGCTGTATTAGCTTCAGATATCAAAGAAACTCCAACTCAAGGTACTTCTAGGAATCTACTTGTTTGCCAACACTATCTTGAATCTGAATTTGGCAAAGAGGATGCCGCTGGTCCTTCTTCTTCAATATCAAAGAAACTCCAACTCAAGGTACTTCTAGGAATTTCAAGTTGCTATGTAAAACTTGTGTACACTATCTAATTATACAGTGTACACTATCTAATTAGACAGTGTACACTATCTAATCAGACAGTTTACACTGTGGAATTGGCCTTGTGTACACTATCTAATTAGACAGTGTACACTATCTAATTAGAAAAAGTGTACACTAAGTTGTGGAATTGGCCTTGTCTACACTGTCTAATTAGACAGTATACACTATCTAAATATAAAAGTGTACACTAAGTTGTGGAAATGGCATTGTCTACACTATCTAATTAGACAATGTACAATAAGTTGTGGAATTGCCCTTGTCTACACTATCTAATTAGACAGTGTACACTATCTAATTACACTTAAAATAAGTAGCTAGTGTATACAAGTATATTGGTTTGAACAATACATTAACTAAGTAGCTAGTGTACATTAGTATATTGGTAGCAATATACACTAGTATGCAGTACTAAGTACATCGTGTATACAAGTATATTGGTAGCAATATACACTTGTATACATTAACTAAGTAACTAGTGTATACAAGTATATTTATTTGAAAAATACAATAACTAGTGTATCCACTGCAATATTTTTTTGAAAAAGATTCTGTTACGTAACAAATCTATTTGATTTACAAAACATTAACTTCTTTCTTGATCTATAAGCCTTGCAATAAGAAGGCATCAAAGCCAACACCCAACAAGAAGGAATCTCCTGACAAGAAAGAGAGGAAATCAAGAAAAATCGTTTCAAAATATGACTACCAAACCTCAAGAATAAGAGGCAAATCACAAAGATTGGTGGAAGTTGTCGACGCATTATCTCCTCCTCAAATTCAGTGGTTAGAGTCTAACGGGCTAAAAACACTTCTTCACTTCAAAATCACAAGTCTAACTCACAGAATAGGTTACTATGTCATCAAAAACTACAATCACAATGATGACGTAATAACCTTAAATAACGGAGACAAGCTTTCTGTGACAGAGGAGGAGGTAGAACGCATTTTGGGTTTGCCAATGGGTGAGAGGAAAATAGAGTTTCCCTTTAAAGATAGAAAAGTTATAAATCCTAGGGAGACAGAGTGGAGGGCACAGTTTGCCAATGATAAAGAAGTGACCCAGCCATGGTTAATCCCTCCCATTAGCATTGTGAAAAAAATTAAGAGGAGCGAGGATGCGAATGGTTTGTTCAAGATGAATTTCATGATCATGATGTCAAATGTATTGATAGCACAATAGGCAAGTAGCTTTGTTAGTCAAGAATTGCTTGATTCCAATGTTGACTTCAATGAATGTGCACAATACAACTGGTGTGCATATGCCATTAATCAACTGAAGCTTGCAAGACTTAGATGGAAAGAAAACAACTATTTTACTGAATCGCTGGCATTTCTAATTGTAAGTGCTTGACTTGAATTATCTTATTTCTTTATAGTTGTTCTCTTATTGAATCTAACTTATGTTGATTGTTTTCTTTATAGTTGCTTTACCTTGATCGTGTGGAACAACAAGGTGCTCCTGTTGTTAGAAGGACTTGCCCTGCATATCAAGCATGGACTACCGAACTGATGGCACAGAGGGAAAATTTTGAAATGGAAAAAGATTTGATAGGAAAGGGTAAAGTATGGGAGATTAACCTTGATCATAACCAAGAAGACAAACAACAAGAACATCCCCAACAATAAGAGGTAAAATATTTACACCTATATACATTAGCTACTTATCTACTGTGTATAAGGTCTATTGATCATTATTGACAAGTGAAATTTTTTTCTCAGTAAATCTATTGAAATTTCATCCACAATTCTCTTAAATATTTAAGGACAATATCAAGAATCTTGAAATTTGTGCTGAAAACTTGAAGCATGGACTGGCTGAATATAACAAAGCGCTTAATACTTGTCTTGCAACAAACCCAGAGGATAAGCGTATTCTCCATATTAACATAGCAGTATGGGAGTTTGTTAGGAAGCAAGCCAGCTGACAAATTGTAGTATTATTTTGTTATGTTAGATACATTTTTATTTTTAACAAATGTTTCTATTTTGTCCGGACAAATTGTATTATTTTGTTATGATATATAGTTATCTCATTGTTCACTAACTAATTGTCTAAACTGTGTAATTGGCCTTGTCTATACTATCTAATTAGACAATGTACACTATCTAATTAGACAGTTTACACTGTGGAATTGGCCTTGTGTACACTATCTAATTAGAAAAAGTGTACACTATCTAATTATAAAAGTGTACACTAAGTTGTGGAAATGACATTGTCTACACTATCGAATTAGACAGTGTACACTATGTTATGGAATTGCCCTTGTCTACACTATCTAATTAGACAGTGTACAAAGTACACATTTCCAAGGCAAAGTCCAACGACAAGGCCTTGGCATGTCCAAGGCCGAGGACAAGGCCAAGGCCTTGACATGGCCAAGTACGCGGCCGAGGCCAAGGCCAAGGCTGAGGCCTTGGCGTAGCCAAGGCCATGAAATTCAAGTTGATTGTTCAAAAATTCACTTATTACTAGTATCTATAGCAACTGTAAACAAGTTTGAATTTCAAGTTGCTATGTAAAACTTGTGTACACTATCTAATTATACAGTGTACACTGGATAATTAGACAGTGTATACTATCTAATTAGACAGTTTACACTGTGGAATTGGCCTTGTGTACATTATCTAATTAGACAGTGTACACTATCTAATTAGAAAAAGTGTACACTAAGTTGTGGAATTGGCTTTGTCTACACTATCTAATTAGACAATGTACACTATCTAATTATAAAAGTGTACACTAAGTTGTGGAAATGGCATTGTCTACACTATCTAATTAGACAGTGTACACTAAGTTGTGGAATTGCCCTTGTCTACACTATCTAATTAGACAGTGTACACTATCTAATTAGAAAAGTATACACTTCCAAGGAAAAGTTCAATGACAAGGCCTTGGCATGTCCAAGGCCAAGGACAAGGCCAAGACCTTGACATGACCAAGTGCGCGGCCGAGACCAAGGCAAAGGCTGAGGCCTTGGCGTAGCCAAGGCCATGAAATTCAAGTTGATTGTTCAAAAATTGACTTATTACTATTATCTATAGCAACTGTAAACAAGTTTGAATTTCAAGTTGCTATGTAAAACTTGTGTACACTATCTAATTATATAGTGTACACTTGCTAATTAGAAAGTGTACACTATCTAATTAGCATGTCTACACTATCTAATTTGAAAGTGTACACTATCAAATTAGGCAGTGTACACATGGCTACTGTATTTCTATATAGAGTATTTTTTTTGAAAGAATATACAGTATTATTTAAAAAAACAAAAATAAATATAAAATTATGTACATGCAACTGTAAACAAATTTGAATTTCAAGTTGCTATGTAAAACTTGTGTACACTATCTAATTATACAGTGTACACTGGCTAATTAGAAAGTATACACTATCTAATTAGCATGTCTACACTATCTAATTAGAAAGTGTACACTATCAAATTAGGCAGTGTACACATGGCTACTGTATTTCAATATAGAGTATTTTTTTTGAAAGAATATACATTATTATTTAAAAAAACAAAAATAAATATAAAATTATGTACATATATACATTAGCTAAATAACTAATGTATACAAGTTTATTGATTGAATAATACTAGTAATACTGCTATCATCCGTTAAGGGCAAAGTAGTAAACTCGATACTTGCTCGTATTAGAATCCTCTGCTCTTCAACCGTTGCACACATAAACCACAACACACACATTGAAACTCATTCGACAATCGAGAATCAAAACCCTAACATTTCTCTCTCCGTCAAAAAAAGCACGAGTTCTTCTCAAAAACGATTACATACCTTCAAAATCATCTTCCATGGCTTCCCGGTCTAATGCTACAAAAAGGAACGATGATTCCGTTCAACAAGGTAAAATTTCACTGCTGCTCTTTCATTTTCTCTTACTACTATCCATTTTCTCAACATAAATTATGAAGTAGGACAATATTTAATATAATAAATTTTGTTTACAAATAATAAAATAAACCATGTACACTTCCAAGGCAAAGTCCAAGGACAAGGCCTTGGCATGTCCAAGGACAAGGACGAGGCCAAGTCCTTGACATGGCCGAGGCTGAGGCCGAGGCCAAGGCTGAGGCCTTGGCATAGCTAAGGCCATGAAATTCAAGTTGATTATTCAAAAATTCACTTACAGTAGCTATAGCTAATGTAATTTCAATTTGCTATGTAAAATTTCAAAATTAGATAGTGTACACTGGCTAATTAGCGTGTCTACACTATCTAATTAGCATGTCTACACTATCTAATTAGCATGAGTTTCAATAGAATGTACATTTGCCTTGTCTACACTGGCTAATTAGCATGTCCACACTATCTAATTATCATGTCTACACTATCTAATTAGACAGTGTACACATGGCCATGTACTTGGTTTAGCCAAGGAGTAGCCAAAGTAAATATTACACTAGCAATGCAAGCACTCTTGTAAAAAGACATTATGATTCCACAGTAGGATAATAAACCACTCTTCTATTTTTTAAGATAACCAATATTCAATTTTCTAAAATACTAACAATTATATAGTAAAAGACATTTGTAAACATTATCTAATTGGTTACTGTATTTCAATAGAATCAACAACATTAGCAACAAAGAAGACAACACCAACAAGAGCAGCGACAACAGGACCATCATGTACAGCTATAGTACCAGCTGCAACGCCAATAAGAGCAGGTAAAAATTTAAATGATTTAAATTTTCTAAGAATAGTACACTTGTGTTTAATGAAACTATCGATATGAAAACTCTAAAATATATATCACCAATTATAAATGTACTAAAAATGTTCTTCATATTATATTCAGTACATACATTATCAGAAGACGAACCAACGCTAAGCCAATGGAGACAAAAAATTCGAAAATCAAGAAAGCAACAGGAGAGTTCTTCAAAAATAGTTGCTGGTAAAAGAAAATTTTCTGATGAACCTGAAACAAGGGACGAAGATAATGCTGCCCCTTCTTCTTCACCTTCAAAAAGACTACGTCTCAAGGTATTAGCTCTATATATTAAGGCTAGTGTTTCAAAATTTACTTGTATAAATACTTGAGTTGTGATGTTTTGAAGATATAGATTATTGAATATAACATATGTTTGTTTGTTTGTTAAAATAATTAATTTACTACTGAACAATGCACTTGTTTACATTACTAAAATAGTCAGTGTATTGAAGTGTATTGTTGAATAATGCACTTAATTACAGTAGCTATTTAGCCAGTGTATACATTTTGATTGTTGAACAATGTACTTGTTTACAGTAGCTATTTAGCCAGTGTATACATGTTGATTATTTAACAATGCACTTGTTTACAGTTTCTGTTTAGCCACTGTATACAAATTTAAATTGTTCAATAATGCACTTGTTTACACTAGTATACAGTACTAAGTAGATTGTTTAACAATGCACTTGTTTATCATATGCATTAATATATTGGTAGCAATTAGTGTACATTAGTATATTGGTATCAATATATACTAGTATACAGTACTAAGTAGATGGTGTATACAAGTATATTTGTAGCAATATACACTTGTATACATTAGCTAAGTAACTAACTAAAATACCTACTGTACAAAATTACATTTCTGTTACTTTTGATCAACAATACACTTGTAAACACTAACTAAATACCTACTGTATCCAATTGTTATACGTAAAGTTGACTGGTTTTTATCTTATATGAAGGGTCCCAGTAAGCCTCCCAAAAGGAAGGCAACAAAATTACCGAAAACAAGAAACAAATATCGGTCCCATCTCCCCAAAAAAAGAAGAGGAAGCCAAGGCCGGCACCACTTTTCGAACACAACTTCCCGATATCACGAATTAGAGGCAGCCCAAAGAGATTGATTGAAGCTGTTGCCGCTCTATCTCCTTCTCAAATTCGTTGGTTAGAGTCAAGCGGACTACAGGCTATTTTTGACTTCAAAATAACCGCTCTACAAAATAGGATAGGATACTACGTTATCAAAAACTACAACCACATTGATAACGTAGTAACCTTAGAAAATGGAAATGAGATATCTGTTACTGAGGAGGAGGTGGAGCGGATTTTGGGCCTGCCAAGGGGTGAGAAGGCCATAGAAATTTCCCCTACAATAAGGCTTGAAAGGAATGAAAGGGAGACAATATGGAGAGATCAATTTACCAACGATGATGAAGTAAAACAACCTTGGAATATCTCCCCCAATGTCATCCTGAAGAAAATTGCGGCAAGTCAAGAGGTGGATGATTTATTGAAAATGAACTTTGTCATCATCATGTCCAATGTCCTGATAGCACCTCAGACAAGCAGTTTTGTTTGTCAAGAATTGCTGAGTTCTAATCTAAACTTCAATGAATGCGCACAATACAACTGGTGTGCGTATCTCATTAAACGTCTAAAGAAGGCGAGAGCTGATTGGACAGATGATGCATTTTTTACTGGATCACTGGCATTCCTGATTGTAAGTTCTTAATTTATCTTTGCTAATGAATCTTTGTTAAATAATTAATATTATGAATTCACTAATTTAATATAACATATGTTTGTTTGTTTTTTTATAGTTTCTATATATGGATCGAGTGCAGCAAGAAGATGCAGTTGTTGTTGAAAGGAGTTCCTCTGTCTACAAAGCATGGACTACGGAACTCTTGTCACAAAGAGAAGTGTACGAAATGAAAAACATGCTGATAGGAAAAGGGGTTGTGCGTGATAACGTAGTACAAGAAGAAGATAAAGAGCAACAGCCGGAACATCAACAACAACAGCCAGAACATCAACAACAACTACAACAACAAGAAGATGTAAAATTTTGTTTCTATACAGTAGCTATTTTATAGTTATTGTACTTTGAATTAAAAAGGTAATTATACTTGCATACAATAGGTAACTAGCTACTGTATACAAGTGAAATAACAAAACTATGTTTCTATACAGTATCTAAATAGCTACTGTATACAAGTGAATATGTATCCTGAAACAACAAAAAGCAATATCTACTGTATACATTAAATAATAGATAACATATACTGTATATAGTAGATATTATCTACAGTAAACAAGAAAAATACCTGGAAACAAGGGCACTAGAAATGCACTTGTTTACGTTAGCTATTTAGCTACTGTAAACAAGAATGAATTTCAACTTGCTATGCACATATTATTAAGTAGCTAGTGTAAACAAGTTTGAATTGTTTAAACTTGTTTACACTAACTATTTAGCCATTGTATACAAGTTGGTTGTTGAGCAATGCACTTGTTTAGATTAATAAATATCTAGTGTATTCAAGTTGATTGTTGAACATTGCACTTGTATACAGTAGCTATTTAGCCACTGTATACAAGTTCAAAATTCAAAAATCACTTCTTTACACTAACTACTGTATAAAAATCCAATACAACATCCAAGGTCGACGCCGAGGGCAAGGCCGGAGATTAGGTCGAGGCCTTGGCCTCGGCCAAGGCCAAGGACGAGGCCTTGGCATAGCCAAGGTCATGAATTTCAAGTTGATTGTTCAAATATGCATTTGTTTACAGTAGCTAAGCTAATGTAAACAAGTTTGAATTTCAAGTTGATTGTTCAAAAATGCACTTGTTTACATTAGCTATTTAGCTACTGTAAACAAGTATGAATTTCAACTTGCTATGCATACATTACTACATAGCTAGTGTAAACAAGTTTGAATTGTTTAAACTTATTTACATTAACTATTTAGACATTGTATACAAGTTGATTGTTGAGCAATGCACTTGTTTACATTAATAAATAGCTAGTGTATTCAAGTTGATTGTTGAACAATGCACTTGTATACTGTAGCTATTTAGCCACTGTATACAAGTTCAAAATTCAAAAATCACTTCTTTACACTAACTACTGTATAAAAATCCAATACAACATCCAAGGTCGACGCCGAGGGCAAGGCCGAGGCCTTGGCCTCGGCCAATGACAAGGACGAGGCCTTGGCGTAGCCAAGGCCATGAATTTCAAGTTGATTGTTCAAATATGCATTTGCTTACAGTAGCTATAGCTAATGTAAACAAGTTTGAATTTCAAGTTGATTGTTCAAAAGTGCATTGTTGAACAATGCACTTGTGTACAGTAGCTATTTAGTCACTGTATACAAGTTTAAAATTAAAAAATCACTTCCTTATTATCCATTTTCAAATAGTTAAATAGAAACTGTACATAAGTAATTACTGAAATTATATGCACACTTGATTTAAAATATTTCAGGAAAATGCTCCTGCCAAGGATTTTGAGATTTATGCTGAAGAGCAACAACCGGAAGATCAACAAAAACAACCAGAACATCAACAAGAACAGCTACAACAACAAGAAGAGGTAAAATTTTGTTTACAAATAATATAATAAACTAAATAGCTGTTGTATTCAAGTTGATTGTTGAACAATGCACTTATGTACAGTAGCAATTTAGTCACTGTATACAAGTTTAAAATTCAAATATCACTACCTTATTATCCATTTCAAACATGCAGCTATATACAATAGTTAAATAGAAACTGTACACAAGTATAATACTGAAATTATATGCACACTTGTTTTAAAATATATCAGGAAAATGATCCTGTCAAGGATCTTGAGATTTGTGCTGAACAGCTAAGACATGCAATGGCTCTCTACTACAAAAACTATAGTATTTGCGTTGCAATGAACACAGATGCCGAGCGTCTGCTAGAAATCAATAATTCAATCATTCAGCTACACGACTCTCACTGTTCTCATGCCAATACAACTGTGGATGCTACAACAATCATTCCAACTCATTCACAATCTCAACCTGATGAAACCAAATCAATCACAATTTCACAGTGTGATTTGCTATCACAACATGCGAAGGAGACACAGTGTCAAAACTTTCCACCACAGCTCACACCAATATCTCCTCAAAAGTCTCCACCACACTCTATGCCAATTTGTCAAAACTCTCCACCACAGCTCACACCAATCATTCAACACTCACAACAGAAGGCAATAACTGACAGTGAGAGTTTGCCTACACAAGAGCTTGAATCTCCTCATGTAACTCCACATCTCAGCAGTTAGGAGCCCGATAGTCAATTTTTTAGAGAAGTTTACAATTTTGCAAATTCATTATTAATGAAAATATCAACTGCAAAACAACAATAAAATAAGACAAGAATAGATACATTTGATGATGTTGTCACAATTGCATCTGAAGCTGTAAAGTTCATTATGACTGAGACCGGGAAGGAGTTGGAGAGTGAGAGGGAGTTAGAGCTGGAAAAAGAGAATGAGAAGGTGATGGAGCCAGCAGTTAAGAAGAAGAAGAATAGAGGTGCGACTACCCCAAGTTTTGACTTGTTGATAAGCTCCGAAGAGAACAAAATGCATGTTTTAGAAAAGCGTCAAAAATAGCCTTCCTTTTTCTTGAAATCTCCTTTCAAACAAAGGGTAGTTGATATGGAAACTACATCATCGCCTACTGAAGAAATGGCTCTCTACGACTGGATTAATGGAAGTGAAGCTGAACCTGATTTGTAAGTATTTTAATACATACTAATCATAAAAGTTAAAATTAAATGATACACTTGTATACAGTAGCTATTTACCTACTATCTACAATACTATTTTTTATCACATCCTGCTTGTAGCTAATTAGCTGCTGTATACAAGTTCATTGTCCACCAAATTAAACTTGTTACCACAAGCTAATTGGCTAATGTACACCAGAGTATTGTTAAACATACTCAATATATTTTCCCCCCTGATCAATTTTTCCTACTCAATCTTTTCTACAGATTTTTCATTTACGAATCAGATAGTGTATTAGGTGCTTTTGATAATTTCAAGACCATGACTACTGATGAAGAAATAGAATCACCTGTACTCACTGTTTGGTGTGATATCCTCAATGATTTTGAGAGATACAAGTCTGAAGAAGCACCATTATGTCTCTTCTGTGGTCCACATGTATTGGTAATATATCCAATTAAATTTTCATCTCACTTTCTTTCATATCTATTACAATAACACTAACTAACAATTTTTTGTAACATCAATAAAAATATTACAGAATTTCAATGCAAAGATGCCAGTAGAAAGAAAGTATGATGACTTTGCTGCTGATATAGACAAGCTGCTGAAAAGAAACCAAAAATACACTTTGATGATTATGACATGGTAATTAAACCTGCACAACTACCTTGTATTAAAGTTTTAGCTATCAAAAAATTCACACACTCTTATTATTTTATTTATTTGTTTACTTTTATCTCAGGTATTCTTCACGATCCATGCTTATCAACACTACTACATTCTTGTGTTTGATTTCAAAGCCGAATGTGTTGATATCATTGACAATAGTGCTAAAGGAAATATATCAAAATATAAAGACCCTGTACATCAACTGGTATGCATATTTTTAAAGTTTTATAAATTATTTTAAGCATAGAATTTTAAAATACCTCCCAAGGTAGGTGCTCAAATGAGCAAAATGAGAACCGTGAGAACAACTTGTATACACTTGTTTACCGTAGATAATTAGCTACTGTATACATATACAGTCTACTGTATATGTATACAGTAGTTAAGTGTCTACTGTATACAAGTGTATAACCACACGTATACAATTGTATACAGTAGCTAAGTATCTACTATATACAACTGTATACAAGTGGTTCTCACGGTTCTCATTTTAAACGGTTCTCATTGGAGCGTGACCCTAGATTTCTTTCTAAAAGTTATACCACTAATAAAATATTACTTGAATGTTAATTTTCTGCAGTGCCAACTTTTTTAAAGATACTTGAAAGCCCATAACTACAAATCTGGGGTTGATATTAATAGAATAAACCCTGTACGGAAATAGATGAAATGGCGCACAAAGGACAATCACAAGGACTGTGGCATATTTGTCTTGCGACATTTAGAAACATACAAGGGCAGTAAAGCTAAAGTATGGATTTCAAATCTAAAGGAAGAGGGTGTAAGTATAATTTTTAAGCATTTTCTATTTTAAACTATACATGTGTAAAGTAGCTACTGTATATAAAAACATAGACAATACAAACTACTTTCTAACTTTTTTTCTTTTCCTTTTCAACAGCCTGAACAACTCAAACAGCTTACCAAGCTAAGAAAACGATATTTGTATACGATGCTTACATATCCCATCAATAAAAACAGATTCAAAGTTGTTGAGGCAGCTATGGCATATTTTGAGAAGAAAAGGAAAGAGAAGAAGGCACAAGCATCAAAACCTAATCAATAGTCTTGTATAATGCTGTTATATTGAATTCTTTTTTAAAACTGATTATGTTTTTGTTTTGTTGAATTCTTGAAGTTGTAAATAGTTACTTAGAAGGTGTGAATATAGTTTTTGTTTATGGTATTGTTGAACAAGTGTCTACTAATAGACACTTAGCCAGTGCATAAATGTTGATTGTTGAACAATGCAATTGTTTACAGTATCTATTTAGCCAGTGTATATATGTTGATTGTTTAAAATTCAAAAATTACTTCTTTACATTAACTAAGTAGGTACTGTATAAAACTCCAAGGCCAAGGCCATGACTTTGCCCAATGACAAGGTCACTGTATACAAGTTGATTGTTGAACAATGCACTTGTTTACAGTAGCTATCTAGCCACTGTATACAAGTTGATTGTTGAACAATGTACTTGTTTACAGTAGCTATTTAACCACTGTATACCAGTTGATTGTTGAACAATGCACTTATTTACAATAGATATTTAGCAATTGTATACAAGTTTGAAGTTCAAATATAAGTATTGTATACAACTCCAAGGCCAAGGCCATGACTTTGCCCAATGACAAGGCCTTGGCTATGCCAAGGCAAATGCAATTGTATACAATACTTAAATAGCTATTGTACAAATGCATATGTATCCTGAAATAACAAAATGCAACCCATAATAAAAATAAAAAAACATAACATTAATAATTAACAGATAACATGCATAATATTCATTAAATCACCTATATTACAATACATCAAACACATCAATATTAATAGTAGCTATTTAGACACTGGATTGAAGTGTATTGTTGAACAATGCACTTGTTTACATTAGCTATTTAGCCAATGTATAAAAGTGTATTGAAGTGTATTGTTGAATAATGCACTTGTTTACAGTAGTTATTTAGCCACTGTATTCAAGTGTATTTTTGAATAATGCACTTATTTACAGTAGCTATTTAGCCACTGTATACAAGTTATTGCTGAACAATGCACTTGTTTACATTAGTTATTTAGCCACTGTATACAAGTTATTGCTGAACAATGCACTTGTTTACATTAGTTATTTAGCCACTTTATTCAAGTGTATTGTTGAACAATGCACTTATTTACAGTAGCTATTTAGCCACTATATTACAATACATCAAACACAACAATAATAAAAACAGAATTTACTACCACTAAACACTACCACTACCACTTGCACCATCATCGTCAACGTTTTCATTCAATTTGTTTTTTGGATCATATTCATTTAAAATACACTCCAAATACATTTCCAATGGCTTGTGGTGAATCCTAGCAGCTTCATCAATATTGTGAACGTTGCCAAACTCATGAGCATGATTGACTATCCCCACATAATCCTTATCCCTACAATTGAGTCCATTACATGGCTCCAATGGACAACGAAATGAGGGAGTTCCATTTCCAGAAGAAGGCTACAAAACAACAAGATGACCATAGAGGAATTTTTGGTAGCACACCATGTATATTTTCCAACTTTTGTCATCATTTGAATCACCCAAAGTTGGCTCACTAGAATTTCCCTTGCCTTTGTTCATCATGTAAATAATAATAATAATAAAAAAACAATATAAATTATTAAAGGTAGATTTTTTCTTGAACTTGATATATATAAACCAACAAAATTGGACAGATTTATATAGGCTGAGAACTTCAAACCGGTCAATAAAATTGGTCAATGAAAATTTATTGTCCATTTTTGAATCTCACCAACATAAATTGATATCAATAACTATTATAAAGAATTTTTCGGGCTTTTCAAAAAAGCATTCAAACTTACCATTAAAGACAAACTTATCATTATTTCACCGTTCAAATTCCAATCCAATTCAATGCACTTACCTAATGGCTTGGAAACCACTTATGTACACTACAAACTTATCAACTGTACACATTTATTACTCTTGGAATTCAATGTACACATTTATCAACTGTACACAGAGATTTTTTTGTGCTTTTCAAAAAAGCATTCAAACATACCATTAAAGACAAACTTATCACTATTTCACCGTTCAAATTCCAACCCAATTCAATGCACTTGCCTAATGGCTTGGAAACCACTTGTGTACACTACAAACTTATCAACTGTACACATTTATTACTCTTGAAGGAGGTATATTCCACAAAATATACTTTCTCAATAAATATAATATCACTATAAATAAGGAATGTGATAACTTACTACACACAAAAACAATCCAAATCAATCTCCTTCAACCCTTGAATTCACATTCCTCACATTCACAAACACAATGAAAAGCCCTAGCAGTTCTCGTAAGAGCAGAATGTCCCATGACTTGATATTCAATGAAAAAATTGCTCTACACAAGAAAGCAATAGCAGAGACGGAACATTTTTCTATAAGGGATGGTTCAAAAAAGCTAGGATGTCCATTTTGTCCTAAACAAATTTGGCCAAAACGAATCACTAGGGACCTTCTACTACAGCATGCATATGATCTTGGGACTACCTCTGCTTATGGAGAAGTATCTATGTATTCCCACCTGGCTCTGCACGAGTATATGACAGACCACCATTAGTATTTTATTTCTCTTATATTGTTTTCCTTTATTTTTTTCTTTGTTATTTTTCCTTTTTTATGTAATGCAATGAACCTTTAAATATTATGTTATTTTTAAGTTTTAAATCTTTGCTAATTCTGTATTTACAATTGATTTTACTTTTAATACACAACTATGCAGTACATAAGTAGCTATTGTATAGTTAATGCACATTGAATTAAAAAGGTAATTATACTTGTATACATTAGCTAACTAGCTACTGTATACAAGTGAAATAACAAAACTATGTTTCTATACAGTATCTAAATAGCTACTGTATACAAGTGAATATGTATCCTGAAACAACAAAAAGCAATATCTACTGTATACATTAAATAATAGATAATATATACTGTATATAGTAGATATTATCTACTGTAAACAAGAAAAATACCTGGAAACAAGTGCACTAGAAATGCACTTGTTTACATTAGCTATTTAGCTACTACAAACAAGAATGAATTTCAACTTGCTATGCATACATTACTAAGTAGCTAGTGTAAACAAGTTTGAATTGTTTAAACTTGTTTACAGTAACTATTTAACCATTGTATACAAGTTGATTGTTGAGCAATGCACTTGTTTACATTAATAAATCACTAGTATATTCAAGTTGTTTGTTGAACAATGCACTTGTATACAGTAGCTATTTAGCCATTGTATACAAGTTCAAAATTCAAAAATCACTTATTTACACTAACTCATTAACTACTGTATAAAAATCCAATACAACATCCAAGGACAACGCCAAGGGCAAGGGCGAGGATGAGGCCAAGGCCGAGGCCTCGGCTAAGGCCATGGACGAGGCCTTGGCATAGCCAAGGCCATGAATTTCAAGTTGATTGTTCAAATATGCATTTGTTTATAGTAGCTATAGCTAATGTAAACAAGTTTGAATTTCAAGTTGATTATTCAAAAATGCACTTGTTTACAGTAGCTATTTAGCCACTATAACCAAGATAAAAGACCAGGATAAATGCCTACTTGTATACAGTAGTTATTTAGCTAATGTGTACAAGTGAAATATTGAAATACACAATTGTATACATTAGCTAAACTGTGTACTGTATACAAGTGCACTATCCAATGAAATACACAGTTAAAGTATTGCAATTGGATTGAATAATGAATGAACATCTAGAACAGATCCAAAAAAATTATCATCCAAAAAAAAATAATTATAAGAAAATTATTTATTATATTTAAGTCTGATCATCATCCTTGTTTAATAATGGACAATTATGCTTGTCATGATTCCCCTTTTGGTTACATGACCTGCATAATCTCTTAATTGATTGATTCCCTTCTCTGCGGAAGTCATAATCCTCTTCCTCCCACACCCTTTGTTACGAGCTTCATTAGGAGGCTTGATTGTGATCTCATCCGGAATCTCTGCACCAATCAAATTCTCAATGACTGACTTGTTCTTTAAAACAACATTTGTTCCTCTGCGATCACGTAATTCATGCTTCAATTCCTTCACAACCTTTGCAACGTGATCCAGATCCTCGCTCTCCTTACCAACTAATCCCATGCACGCGTTGAAATCTAACCAAATTTCATTAACCTTCATCCTGAATCCTTCCATAATTGAACAATCCTTTGATACACCCTCCACCATCATGCTTGACGCTCGACGCTCTGCATTTTTCGTCCAGCGATTAAGCACATACTCTCTAGGAATCTTGCAGACATTAGCTAGTTTTAATACAAAGAATGCATGCCTACACAAAATCCTAATTCTTTCAAAAAGCTTGCACGAACACTCCATGTGATTAGTTTCAGCTATTTGCTTTACCTGCATAACATTCATTAATCACTGAGTTTAGGAACAGCAACCAAAAAAAGCTCAAAAACATATATGTACAACTTAGAGACAGTAGATAATTAGCTAGTGTATAGAGGTACAATCTTAGAGATTACATTTAAATACACTAGCTAATTTGATGTTACAGTGGGTCTAAGTGCCATCCTGAAAATTGTACATCTAAATAACATCTTGTTAAGATAACAAATGCATACCTCAAATTATTTACCTTTGGCTTTTCCATCTGTCAAAACAAAATTTTTAAAAGAATCATCACTGGCCATAGATCTCATCCCTACAGTATAACATGATTCCTTGATTTCATCTTGAACCAAATAAAATATGGCACGTGTATAAATCTCTGCCGCATCCTTCTCAATCAGCAAAGTAGTCTCCATCTTTGGTAGTTGTGTCAAGCACTCGTGATTCAGTCGTGTGTTCGTCTGACGCTGATTCTCAATTGCCATTTCAAATCGCACATAAAACTCTGTCAATGTGTCCTTTTCCATATTATACTTGCCAAAAAATGCATTCGCACTTTCTGACCATGAAGTCGTACGCAATATCCCGAGCAATGGGGCATCCCTGAAATATGCAGGAATCCAACGACTCTTATTCTCAAACATACTTGTTAACCAGTCATTATCCATCAACCCAAATTCTTCCATGACTGATTTCCAACCCTCTTCAAATTCTGACGCATTTATGCTTTCATTCCAAACAAAATCTTTAATCTTAGACATCAAATCAAGATCCTTACACATGTGAGGACCCACCCGAACAAGTATTAAAAATAATAACAAACACTCAATAACTATGTCGTGTACGCACCTAACTACCTAATGTATAGAAATGCACTTGTATACACTAGCTAAAAATAGCGACTGTAAACAAGTTGATTGTTGAACAAAGCACTTGTATACAGTAGCTATTTAGCCACTGTAAACAAGTTGATTGTTGAACAAAGCACTTGTATACAGTAGATATTTAGCCACTGTATACAAGTGGCTAAATAGCTGCTATATACAATGCACTTGTATACAGTAGCTATTTAGCCCCTGTATACAAGTTTAAGATTCAAAAATCACTTCTTTACATTAACTAAGTAACTACTGTATACAACTCCAAGGCCAAGGCCATGACTTTGCCCAATGACAACACCTTGGCTATGCCAAGGCAAATGCTATTGTATAGGAGTCCTTCCAGCACTAGCAATGCACTTGTTTACAGTAGCTATTTTTGCCACTGTATACATGTGCATTGTCTAATAAAACACAATTTTGTACAGCACATGGTTGCTAACAAAATAAGTATGCGTACATACTTAACAAAAAATATATACCTTTGTGGATAGTTTATTCATAATATGCCACATACACCACTGATGCCTTGTTGAAGAAAAAACAGCAGGAATTGCCTGCTTCATAGCATGGCATTGGTCTGTAATTAAGCACAGTGGTTCACGACCTATTGCATTTAAAAATGCTTTAAATACCCAGGTATAGTGAGGAATATCTTCTTTTGAAAGTAGCCCCGCTGGAAATGTAACACATTTTCGATGATTATCAACACCACAAAAGGGGACAAAAACCATATTGTACCTGTTATTAAAAATCACAAAGAAAATGTGTCAGAAATTAACAAATATAAAAACTTAGTTCTCAAATATAAACATATGTCTACTGTATATAAGTGCATTTTTTAACAATACACTTGTATACACTAGTAGCTTGCTACTGTATATAAGTGCATTGTTGAACAGACCTGATGTATACACTAGATACGTAGCAACTATATACTTGTACACAATAGCTACTTCCCTACTGTAAACAAGGTTATACAGTGAGTAAATAACGCAATACACTTGTATACAATAGCTACTTAGCTACTATAAACAAGTGTATACAGTAAATAAATAACACAATACACTTGTAAAGCACTTACTTATTTGTCCTGAAAGTAGCATCAAATGATATATTATCACCAAATACATCATAATTTCTACGTCCAATTGGATCGGCCCAAAATAGCTTTGTCAAGTGACCTGATTCATCAGTCCCATATTCGTAATAAAAAGAACCAACTTGTTCCTTTTTCACCTCAAACTTGTCCAATATAATCTGAGCATCCTTCCCTCCAATACCTTGCTTCAAATCCCTACTAAAATTTTTAAAATCTCTTTCAGTAGCTCCAACATTTGAATAACCACCACTCATCTCTTTCATCAAACTGTGAGCTTTAGATGCACCTATTTTCACCTTTGATGCATCAAACATAAACGGCTTATGTGTCACTGAAATTTCTCTGCTGGATTTCAAAAAAAGCCTGCCACCTGGACGAACTAATTTATGATTGTGCAACTCATCAAAAAGGTACACAACTACGCCATTCTTCTCATTCTTACTCAAAAACTTAAATCCATTGTTAGTGTTATGCCCTAGGCCTATAGTTGATAGACTTATATGTTGACTTTATTTATTATTATATGAAAAGTTTATTATTTGATTATTATATGTTTTGCATATTTATTTGTAATAATCTCCGTCCCTAATTATTAAGTGAATAATTAGTATAAATGTTAATGGATAATCATATTATGATTATATGCATAGAGATACACATTAAATTTATAGGTACTTGTTAGAGAACAAGTGACTGGACTTGACCCGTTTGAGATTTATGTCATGGTCAAATGTCATAATTAAATCTCATATGGTCACTTCATTTAGTCTCTAGACCTGAGATTATCATGACCTTACATATGATGAAAGTCATGTTTGATTTTAGTCAAACGATATCTTAACACGATATTTATAAAGGCTATCTTTGGCATGATCAAATTCATGATGGGAAGGATGATAAGTCAAGATGGAATTTGTCCCTCGAAAGAGAGATGTTTTGCTTGGGCCCCTCGATGAGTGATAATGATGAAAGTGTATGGCCATACCCCAATGCGATTGGATTATCATTATACTCAAGATCGAGAAAGCATTAAACAAATACAAGTTGACATGGACCATGACTTGTGTTCAATATAACACCGTGAGACAAAGGGAGAAATGGAAATGTACCATTGAAAATGTGAAATCTTACGTTATTTTAATTGGGTAGACATAATGCCTTGCTAGAGTCCGCTTATGTTTTATGAGGGTTGATATGATCGAGCTCATTGCCAACTTAATATAATCCTATTGGGTCACACACAACTAGAATGAATTGATTAAACCAAAGGAAGAAAATTGAGATTTCCTCATCAGGTATAAGTCATCGCGCGACAGATCCTGTCCATGGGACTCGTCTGGTCGTGCGACAGATCATGCCACTGAGGCGATTTACAGACAGTTTCCTAATTCGATTAGGAAACAAATACACATACTAAAGTAGTATAAATATGAAGTCTGTAAACCCTATCTGCTAGCCAACTTTTCAAAAAGAAAATCACAAAAGGGTTTCTCAATATTCTTCAAAGGTTTAAGGATCTAGCAATCATCAAGAATTGTTCTTGGTTGATTCAAAGGTGTGGATACTACTAGAGGGTCTTCGCTCGTACGACGATCAAGGCCTAGAGTTTGAAGTATGTGATTCAAAATCACATTGATTAATTGTTCGATAGCTCAAGAATGGAAATCAATTAAGGTTGGTTAATTCTATCTCATAGGAATTCAATTTAATTGTATAGAACGAATCATAGGGCTCTTGGGTTTTGTGTTATTTAGATGCTTAATTTCGCTGCGCATGGACCCATAAAACCCAACAGTGGTATCAGAGCCCCGTTTGAATGGTTAAGTTTGAATTAACATGCTAGAAAATTGATATATAAATTGTTTATATGTCCATTGCATGTTTTGCATGCGGTAGAATCTTATTGTTTTTGAATCAATGTGCCAAAATCATCTTCTGTTCATATTGAATTAAATATGTTAAAGGCTGTTTATATGATTTAATTGCTTTGTGATTAGAATTGATTGAAACTGAAAATCTGCAAACTGGCATCTCGTGTCACGCGACAGAATTGGCCTCTGTCACGCGACAGAGTTGGCTTGTGTCACGCGACAGAGTTGGCCTCTGTCACGCGACAAAACATACCAATTCTGGGCAGAATCAGTTTGTTAATTTTTCCTGCTAATCTGTGATTATGTTTATAATCTGAGATGTTTATGTCTTAATCTGGATGCTATAAATTTCTTGAAATTAAGTTTATAGGGCTATGCTAGATTAATTCATTGTTTATGCATGCTTAATTAATTTAAATGTGATTTTATTAATTGTTGCGATGCATGAATTATGTGTTCTTATGTGTTAAGAGCTTTATTAGATGTTTAGTTGAAACATAGAAATATAATTTCCTGAATGTTTAAATTGAAACATTAAAATTCTGGTTCTCTGATTGTTTATGAGAAACAAGTCAGTTTACGCAAAATTTAAAGGAATCTGATTGTTTATATAAAGTATTGATTATGTTGCAAATCAGAGCTGGTATTCTAATTGTGCATGTCTAGGAGAGTTTGTCAAAGGAGAGATTTGGTACTTAAGTAGTCCTTGTGGCTCACCTATCTTCCTGGGAACTTACCTGGTGCACGATTATGATTATCTTTGCTGATTTGCTTATAATCTGCTTTAAAGAACCATCATTTAACTTTTAAGTTCTTTATGCCAATTCATGATTAAAACACTTG
Source organism: Adenophora triphylla var. japonica (assembly GCA_022495995.1). Lineage (NCBI taxonomy): Eukaryota > Viridiplantae > Streptophyta > Magnoliopsida > Asterales > Campanulaceae > Adenophora > Adenophora triphylla. The sequence continues at coordinate 367,052 of JAFEMH010001229.1, read as the reverse complement.
AAACCACTCGAATAGTTTTGGGTGGTCTTGCCATAGCAAGGTACTTTGATTCTATTCGTTTGCGAGCAAGATGAGAAAATGGTGGTTCCTATACGTTTAAAGTGAATGAACTTAATTGGGTTATCAAAATGGTTTTGGACCAAAGGCATAAGATGAGATTAATGTTGGGTTTTACGGGTCCATACGCAGCGGAATAAAGCATCAAATAACATAAAACCCAAGGAGCCTAGGATCCATTCTATACAATTAAATTGAATCATATGAGGTAGATGTAACCAACCTTGAACGCTTTCCGTTCTTGAGCTATCGAACTATTCAATAATGTGATTTCAAATCACAAACTTCGTTCTTCAGATTGCTTGAACTCTAGGCCTTGATCAATGAATGAGCGAAGACCCTCTTTCGGTATCCACACCTTTGAATGAATCCAAGAACTTTTCTTGAAGATTGCTAGATCTCTAAACCTTGGAAGAATATTGAGAATATAGTGTTTTTCTTTTTGAGAATTTCGGCTATGGTTAAAGGGTTGACAGACTATTATATTTATACTACTTTAGTACAAAATATGTTTCCTAATCAAATTAGGAAACCAGCTCTGTAAACCGCCTTAGGACTTCTTGTGTCGCACGACCACACGGGACACATGGCCTTGATGTGTCGCATGACTAGACAAGGTCACTGAGGAGTTCTCAATCATTATTCCCTTAGTTTATCAATTTCATTCTAATTGTGTGTGACCCAATAGAATTATATTATGTTGGCAATGAGCTCGATCATATCGACCTTCATAAGACATAAGCGGAATCTAGCAAGCCATTATGTCTACCCAAATAATATAACGTAAGAGTTCACGTTTCCAATGGTACACTTCCATTTCTCCCTTTGTATCACGATGTTATATTGAACACAAGTCATGGTCCATGTCAACTTGTACCTTGTTCAATGCTTTCTCGATCTTCAGTATAATGATAATCCAATCGCATTGGGGTATGGCCATACACTTTCATCACTATCACTCATCGAGGGGCCCAAGCAAAACATCTCTCTTCCGATGGACAAATTCCATCTTAACTTATCATCCTTCCCATCATGAATCTGATCATGCCAAAGATAGCCTTTATAGATATCGTGTTAAGATACCGTTTGACTAAAATCAAACATGACTTTCATCATATGTAAGGCCATGATAATCTCAGGTATAGAGACTAAATGAAGTGACCATATGAGATTTAATTATGACATCTGACCATGACATAAATCTCATACCGGTCAAGTCCAGTCACTTGTTCTCTAACAAGTACCCATAAATTTAATGTGCATCTCTATGCATATAATCATCATATGATTATCCATTGACAATATTGGTTTCCGCAGTGTTCAACATTTGAACTAACTCAGAAAGGTTTCTATTCATGTTCCCCATGTTATAGTTCATTATAAAATTACTAAAACCTTCGGGTAATGAATTCAATATCAAGTCAGTAGCCAACTCTTGGCTAATCGGAAAACCGAGCCTTTCAAGATGCTCGATGTGGCCCTTCATCTTTAAAGCATGAGGACCAAGAGCTTGCCCTTCACTCATTTTCATAAGGTTAGGGCCTTAACTGTGTTGTACCTTTCCTGATTAGCTTGAACTTGGAACATTTCCATCAGTCGATTGTTGAGATCAACTATTCCCAAGTGCTCAAGATCCTTCTGAAGGCTCTTGCTTATGGCGGAGAGCATGAGGCAACCAACATCAGTAGAATCATGCTTGTGCTTCAGATATTGGTCCCTCACTGCCCTAGTAGCATTGGCAGCAGGTTCAGGTGGAATAGGTTCCTCGAGAACATACAATTTCTCCTCTTGCCTGAGAACAATTCTCACGCTACGGATCCAATCCATATAGTTTGTACCGTTCTCTTCCAACTTTTCCTTCTCAAGGACAGATCGCAGTGACAGATGATTATTGTTTGATGCCATTTATTCTACAAAAAGATATGCATAAAATATGAGCACATATAAGTAACACATATTATATGAAAAGTATAATGCATTTATAACATATAAATGCTTCCACTAAATTATACACCTTCCAATGCAAATAAGCATAATATACATTTAATGGGCTAAGATCTAACTTTAATTTAATTTCAAGTTTGGTGTGGCAAACCAGTCAAAATTGAATTAATTAGGTAAAAATATCAATCATATCACATATATGACTCTTAGATCTTTTATGAGATTTTATTCACGACATCATATGTCTAAGCATATTTTAATCTCATCTTATGCCTTGGGTCCAAAACCATTTTGATAACCCAATTAAGTTCATTCACTTTAAACGTATAGGAACCACCATTTCCTCATCTTGCTCGCATACGAATAGAATCAAAGTACCTTGCTATGGCAAGCCCACCCAAAACTATCCGAATGATCTCAAGTGTTTTAATCATGAATTGGCATAAAGAACATAAAAGTTAAATGAAACTTCTTTAAAGTAGATTATATGTGTATCAGTAATGATAATCATAATCGTGCACCAGGTAAGTTCCCCAGGAAGATGGGTGAGCCACAAGGACTACTTAAGTACCAAATCTCTCCTTCGACAGAACTTTCCTAGACATGCACAATCAGAAATCAGCTCTGATTTGCAACATAATCAACACTTTGCATAAACGAACAATTTCCTTTTAAATCTTGCGTAAAATGACTTGTTTCTCGTAAACAATCATGAAACCAAAATTCTAACATTTAAGTCTAAACAAATAGGAAATTACAACATTATGTTTCAACTAAACATCTAATTAAAATTCTTAGCATGTAAGAACACATAGATCTTGCATCGCAACAATTAATAAAATAATATTTTAAACAATTAAGCATGCACAAATCTTGAATTAATATAGCATAACCCTATAAACTTAATTCCATTAATTTATAGCATCCAGATCAATACATAAACATATCTGGTTGTAAAACACATTCATAGATTAGTAGAATTGTCTAAAAACTAATTCTGCCCAGATTGGACATGTTTTGTCGCGTGACAGAGACTCCCAGAGTCACGATATGTCGCACGACCTAGAGAGGCCATCGGTCATGGTTTGTCGCATGACACAGACCTACTATGTCGCGTGACACCATGAGGCCAGTTTTGTAGATTTGCAGAATTCAATCAATTCTAAATCACAGAGCAATTAAATCATGCAAACGACATTTAACATATTTAATTCAATATCAATAGAACACGATTTAGGCATATTGTTTCAAAAACAATTAATCTATCACATACAAAACATGCAAGGAACATATATAAACAATTTATATCACTTTTCTTAGCATGTTAATTCATACTAAATGATACGAACGGGGCTCTGATACCACTGTTGGGTTTTACGGGTCCATGCGCAGCGGAATAAAGCATCAAATAACATAAAACCCAAGGAGCCTAGGATCCGTTCTATACAATTAAATTGAATCATATGAGGTAGATGTAACCAACCTTGAACGCTTTCCCTTCTTGAGCTATCGAACGATTCAATAATGTGATTTCAAATCACAAACTTCGTTCTTCAGATTGCTTGAACTCTAGGCCTTGATCAATGAATGAGCGAAGACCCTCTTTTGGTGTCCACACTTTTGAATGAATCCAAGAACTTTTCTTGAAGATTGCTAGATCTCTAAACCTTGGAAGAATATTGAGAATATAGTGTTTTTCTTTTTGAGAATTTCGGCTAGGGTTAAAGGGTTGACATACTGTTATATTTATACTAATTTAGTACAAAATATGTTTCCTAATCAAATTAGGAAACCAGCTCTGTAAACCACCTTAGGACTTCTTGTGTCGCACGACCACACGGGGCACATAGCCTTGATGTGTCGCACAAACGGACAAGGTCACTGAGGAGTTCTCAATCATTCTTCCCTTGGTTTATCAAATTCATTCTAATTGTGTGTGACCCAATAGGATTATATTATGTTGGCAATGAGCTCGATCATATCGACCTTCATAAGACATAAGCGGACTCTAGCAAGCCATTATGTCTACCCAAATAATATAACGTAAGAGTTCACGTTTCCAATGGTACACTTCCATTTTTCCCTTTGTCTCACGATGTTATATTGAACACAAGTCATGGTCCATGTCAACTTGTACCTTGTTCAATGCTTTCTCGATCTTCAGTATAATGATAATCCAATCGCATTGGGGTATGGTCATACACTTTCATCATTATAACTCATCGAGGGGCCCATGCAAAAAATTTCTCTTCCGAGGGACAAATTTCATCTTGACTTATCATCCTTCCCATCATGAATCTGATCATGCCAAAGATAGCCTTTATAGATATCGTGTTAAGATACCGTTTGACTAAAATCAAACATGAGTTTCATCATATGTAAGGCCATGATAATCTCAGGTCTAGGGACTAAATGAAGTGACCATATGAGATTTAATTATGACATCTGACCATGACATAAATCTCATACGGGTCAATTCAGTCACTTGTTCTCTAACAAGTACCCATAAATTTAATGTGCATCTCTATGCATATAATCATCATATGATTATCCATTAACATTTATACTAATTATTCACATAATTATGGACGGAGATTATTATAAACAAATATGCAAAACATATAATAATCAAATGATAAACATTTCATACAATAATAAATAATGTCAACACATAAATCTATCAACCATAGGCCTAGGGCATAACACCAACAATTAAAATATGCTTAGACATATGATGTCTTAAATGAATCTCATAAAAGATCTAAGAGTCATACATGTGATATGATTGATGTTTCTACCTAATTAATTTAGTTTTGAGCGGTTTGCCATAGCAAACTTGAAATTAAATTAAAGTTGGATCTTAGCCCATTAAATGTATATTATGCTTATTTGCATTGGAATGTGTATAATTTAGTGGGAGCATTTATTTTCATGTAAATGCATTATACTTCTCATATAATATGTTTGCTCATATGTGTTCATATTTTATGTATATCTTTTTGTAGAATAAATGGCATCAAACAACAATCATCTGTCATTGCGATCTGTCCTTGAGAAGGAAAAGTTGGAAGAGAATGGTACAAACTATATGGATTGAATCCGTAGCGTGAGAATTGTTCTCAGGCAAGAGGAAAAGTTGTACGTTCTCGAGGAACCTATTCCACCCGAACTCGTCGCCAATCTTTGCTAGGGCAGTGAGGGATCAATATCTGAAGCATAAGTGTGATGCTACTGATGTTGGTTGCCTCATGCTCTCCGCCATGTGCAAGAGCATTCAGAAGGATCTTGAGAACTTGGGGACAGTTGATCTAAACAATCGACTGATGGAAATGTTCCAAGTTTAAGCAAGGCAAGAAAGGTATAACACAGTTAAGGCCCTAACCTCATGCAAGATGAGTGAAGGACAAGCTGTTGGTCCCCATGCTCTAAAGATGAAGGGCCACATCGAGCATCTTGAGAGGCTTGATTTTCCAATTAGCCAAGAGTTGGCTACTGACATGATATTGAATTCATTGCCCGAAGGTTTTAGTAATTTCATAATGAACTATAACATGGGGGGCATGAATAAGAACCTTTCCGAGTTAGTTCAAATGTTGAACACTGCGGAAACAAATATTGTCAAGAAGAAAACCGATCAAGTGTTGATAGTTAACAAGGGGAAGGGTTTCAAGGGTAAGGGAAAGGCAAAAGTTGCTAATCCTAAGGCAAATATTGCCAAACCCAAAGAGGGTGCCAAACCCAAAGAGGCTAAGCCCAAGTCCTATGAGGACGCAGTCTGCTTCCATTGCAATGAGATTGGACATTGGAGGAGAAACTGCTTAAAATACCAGGAAGCACTGAAGAAGAGCAAAGGTGTTACTTCGAATTCAGGTATCTTTGTTATAGATATATTCCTATCTACTTCTAGTTCTTGGGTATTGGATACCAGATGTGGATCTCACATTTGTTTAAATGTGCAGGGTCTAAAGAATAGGAGGATGCTTGAAGATGGTGAAGTGGACCTACGTGTGGGGAATGGAGCAATATTTGCTGCATTAGCCGTAGGAACTTATGAAGTTACTTTACCTAGTGGACTAATACTTGTTTTGAACAATTGTTATTATGTTCCAGCTTTAAGTAGGAATATTATTTCGATTTCATGTTTGGATAATGAAGGTTTTAATTTTCTTATATGTGATAAAAAGTTTTCTATTTACAAGAGTGATATGCATTATTGTACTGCTATTTCATTCAATGGCCTTTATATTCTTGATTTTGAAAATCGTGATAATGATGTCTATAACATTAACAAGAAATCTAAACCCAATGATGTAAACCACACTTACTTATGGCATTGTCGTCTTGGCCATATAAATGAGAAACACATTTCTAAACTCCACAAAGATGGATTTTTAGACTCACATGATTATGAATCATATGAGACATGTGAATCTTATTTACTTGGCAAGATGACCAAGGACCCATTTACCAAAACTGGTGAAAGGGCGGACGACTTATTAGGCCTCATACATACTGATGTGTGTGGATCTATGAGTAGCAATGCTAGGGGAGGATTTCAGTACTTCATAACATTCACTGATGATTATAGTAGATTTGGATATGTTTATCTAATGAAACATAAAAGTGAATCATTTGAGATATTTCAAATATTTCAAAATGAGGTGCAAAATCAACTTGGCAAAACTATCAAAGTACTTCGATCCGATCGAGGTGGCGAATATTTGAGCCAAGAATTTGACAGTCATCTTAAGAGTTGTGGAATCGTTTTAGAACTCTCTCCACCCGGAACACCACAATGGAATGGTGTGTCTGAAAGGAGGAATAGAACTTTGTTGGACATGGTTCATTCTATGATGAGTCAAGTTGAGCTTCCTTTATTCTTTTGGGGACATGCACTAGAAACTGCTGCTTTCACTATAAACAAAGTTCCTACAAAATCAGTTCAAAAGACCCCATATGAGATGTGGCATGGATGAAAATCTAGTTTGTCTTTCATGAAGATTTGGGGTTGCGATGCATATGTCAAGAAGTTAACTTCTGACAAGCTAGGACCTAAGTCTGATAAATGTGTTTTCGTGGGTTATCCTAAGGAAACTAAAGGATACTATTTCTACAACCGAAACAAGAGAAAAGTGTTTGTTGCTCGAAATGGTACCTTCTTAGAAACGGAGTTTCTTCGCAAAGGAACCAGTGAGAGTAAAATAGATCTCGAAGAAATTCGAGAATCCAAAAATAACATTGAACCAATGGTAGAAACTGAACCAAATTCACAAAGAGTTGTGGAACCGGTTCAAGATGCACAAGTCCTTCACAGAAGTGGTAGGTCACGATCCGAACCCGAGAGATATGGATTTCTCGTTACAGAAAGTGATGAAGTGGAGTTAATCGAAAACGATGAACCTACTTGCTATCAAGAAGCGATGTCCGCTTCTGATTTGGAAAAATGGCAAGAGGCCATGAAGTCTGAATTACAATCCATGGCTGATAAACAAGTTTGGAACTTGATTGATCCACACGAAGGTGTAAAAACCATAGAGTGCAAATGGGTCTTCAAGAAAAAGACCGACATGGATAGGAAGGTGCACACCTATAAGGCTAGGCTTGTAGCTAAGAGATATAGGCAGATTCATGGTATCGACTATGATGAAACCTTTTCGCCTGTAGCTATGCTTAAGTCTATTAGAATTTTAATTGCCATAGCCGCATATTATGACTATGAGATATGGCAAATGGATGTCAAGACAGCTTTCCTAAATGGGAAGTTACTTGAGGATGTATACATGATACAACCTGAAGGTTTTGTCAGTCCAGAAAATTCTAACAAGGTGTGTAAGTTGCAGAGATCCATTTGTGGATTGAAGAAAGCTTCTAGGAGTTGGAATCTACGTTTTGATGAAGCAATCAAAGAGTTTGGATTTATCAAGAACGAAGATGAACCTTGTGTATACAAGAAAATTATTGGGAGCGTAGCACTATTTCTAGTGTTGTATGTCAATGATATCTTACTTATTGGAAATGACATTCCTGCACTACCGACTGTCAAGTCTTAGTTGGGAAAGTGCTTTTCAATGAAAGATATGGGCAAAGCTGCATATATCCTTGGTATCAATATCTATAGAGATAGATCTAAAAGGATGATTGGTTTAAGTCAAAGTACTTACATTGACAAGGTTCTTAGAAGATTCCAAATGGAAAATTCTAAAAGAGGAAACTTGCCAATATTGCATGGTGTATCTATTAGCAAGACTCAAAGTCCTAAGACTAATGATGAGCGAAAGAGAATGAATGGTATTCCATATGCTTCGGCAATTGGGTCTATCATGTATGCTATGTTATGTACTAGACCCAATGTCTCGTGTGCTCTAAGCATGACGAGTAGGTACCAATCGGATCCCGGCGAACCACATTGGATAGCAGTCAAGAATATCCTCAAGTACTTACGAAGAACTAAGGATGTATTCTTGGTCTTTGGAGGAATGGAAGAAGATCTTGTAGTAAAAGGCTACACAGATGCTAGCTTCCAAACCAACAAAGATGATTTCAGATCGCAGATAGGATTTTTGTTTATTCTGAATGGAGGCACTATCAGTTGAAAAAGTTTCAAGCAAAGTACCGTTGATGATTCTACAACCGAAGCTGAGTACATAGCAGCATCTGATGCAGCTAAGGAAGCTAGTTGGATCAAAAAGTTCATTAGTGATTTGGAAGTGGTTCCAAGCATCAATGATCCTATTGAACTTTATTGTGACAATAATGGTGCCATTGCACAAGCAAAGGAACCAAGGTCACATCAGAGATCCAAACACATACTTCGACGTTTCCACATTATCCGAGAGATATGCGAAAGGGAAGACGTAAAGATATGCAGAGTAGACACTGATGACAACGTGGAGGACCCATTAACTAAGGCTCTCCCGCAAGCTCAGTATGATGGTCATGTTAGGTCTATGGGTATTCGATACATGGGAGATTGGGCCTAGTGCAAGTGGGAGACTGTTAGTGTTATGCCCTAGACCTATAGTTGATAGACTTATATGTTGACATTATTTATTATTATATGAAAAGTTTATTATTTGATTATTATATGTTTTGCATATTTATTTGTAATAATCTCCGTCCCTAATTATTAAGTGAATAATTAGTATAAATGTTAATGGATAATCATATGATGATTATATGCATAGAGATGCATATTAAATTTTTAGGTACTTGTTAGAGAATAAGTGACTGAACTTGACCCGTTTGAGATTTATGTCATGGTCAAAGTCATAATTAAATCTCATATGGTCACTTCATTTAGTCCCTAGACCTGAGATTATCATGACCTTACATATGATAAAAGTCATGTTTGATTTTAGTCAAACGATATCTTAACACGATATTTATAAAGGCTATCTTTGGCATGATCGGATTCATGATGGGAAGGATGATAAGTCAAGATGGAATTTGTCCCTCGAAAGAGAGATATTTTGCTTGGGCCCCTCGATGAGTGATAATGATGAAAGTGTATGGCCATACCCCAATGCGATTGGATTATCATTATACTCAAGATCGAGAAAGCATTGAACAAATACAAGTTGACGTGGACCATGACTTGTGTTCAATATAACATCATGAGACAAAGGGAGAAATGGAAATGTACCATTGGAAACGTGAACTCTTACGTTATATTAATTAGGTAGACATAATTGCTTGCTAGAGTCCGCTTATGTTTTATGAGGGTCGATATGATCGAGCTCATTGCCAACATAATATAATCCTATTGGGTCACACACAACTAGAATGAATTGATTAAACCAAAGGAAGAAAATTGAGATTTCCTCATCAGGCATAAGTCATCGCGCGACAGATCCTGTCCATGGGACTCGTCTGCTCGTGCGACAGATCATGCCACTGAGGCGGTTTACAGACAGTTTCCTAATTCGATTAGGAAACATATACCAATACTAAATTAGTATAAATATGAAGTCTATAAACCCTAGATGCTAGCCGAATTTTCAAAAATAAAATCACAAAAGGGTTTCTCAATATTCTTCAAAGGTTTAAGGATCTAGCAATCATCAAGAATTGTTCTTGGTTCATTCAAATGTGTGGATACTACTAGAGGGTCTTCGCTCGTACGACAATCAAGGCCTAGAGTTCAAAGTTTTTGATTCAAAATCACATTGATTAATTGTTCGATAGCTCAAGAACGGAAAGCAATTAAGGTTGGTTAATTCTATCTCATAGGAATTCAATTTAATTGTATAGAACGGATCATAGGGCTCTTGGGTTTTATGTTATTTAGATGCTTAATTCCGCTGCGCATGGACCCATAAAACCCAACAGCTTTACACCCATATCTAGAAGACATCACCCTCCTATTCTTTGAACTACCTTGACCTTCAACATAAGCACTTACTTCAGTTTTTGTATCGTTCTCACCTTCTCTATGACATAAAGAGTACCTCAATCTAACTACTCCAATACTTGATTTCTTTGAAGTACCACGTCAAACATCAAACCCACACATTCGACCATAGGTTTCATAGAAATTAAAACCATCCTCAAAATTCACAAACTGTTGCCCAATATATGGCTTGTAAATATCTTCACAAGAAGGACGCCACTTCTGACTTAATTTTGGTATAATGATCAATTTAGAACAAGCATCATCATCACTATCAGATGAATAAGATCGCACATCATTAACACTTGCAATGTTATTATGATTATTTCCCACACCTACAATAAAAAAAAATACCAACTGGATTTATTAAACAAAACAATTATGTACAATAGCTAACTACATAATGTATACAGCTGCAATATCAAATAATTCAAGGTACACGCATTAAAAAACAACTCAATTAGTTATAATTAAGTGTATACAATTCAAATTTTGAACGTTGCACATATATACAGTAGTTATATTAACGTTTGCCTAATTTTTACAAAGAATTCACAAGTATACACTAAATAAATAGCTACTGTATATTATACCAAATGCACACAAAAATTTCAAAATTTACGTATGTACAGTAGCTAATTAGCTACTGTATACTAGACCAAAGCCATGGCCAAGACCATGACAGTGACTTAAGCTCTATTAGCTATTGAGTCTAATAACAATTCAAAAAGTCCTCAATTATTCAATCAAATAAACCATAAAAAATCAAAATACCTGAATTAGAAGCTTGATTTTCATCCATCATGACAACGATCGCCGAAATTCGCTATTCAAAATTGTCCACCAAAGATTTCAATTCAAACAACACCTATATCAAAATACTATAACCAAAACTCAAAACACATTACACTCATTGCTGAATTCAAAGCGAACCTTAGAAAGCCGAGATACCGGAGAAAAACAAACACGCCGGAGAGTACGAACTATGCTGCAGGTTTCGAATTTGTCAGCTGATCAACGATCGCCGATATACTGAAATTAAAAAAATCACACCAAAAACTACAAAATACGGCTGAGATTTTGAATTTATCGGCGGCAATTTACGATCGCTCCTTCGTCCCTCTTTCTCTCTCCTCTCGGAACCTTTTTGTTATTAAAGGTTAATGACTATATTACCCACATGAATCAGTTTAATTGCAAAATTGCCACCGCGTCCTTTCCCAGCCCCCTCTAATCTCGACCTTTAATCTATTTCTAATCTAATGGCTATAATTGGTTCCTATGGTTCTCATTTAATTATGGTTCTCATTTGAGCACCTACCCATATATATATATATATATATACATATATATATATGTGTGTATGTGTGTGTGTGTGTGTGTGTCATTCATGTGTGTAGTTGTGTAAACCCTATTAGGAATATTATATTAACAATAATATATTTGTACATATTTATTTATCAAAATTAGAGATATTGTGTATATTAATTAGAGATTCAATTTTTGTATAATTAGGAAGATGTATTACAGTCGAAGATTACCTCTTATTATAACCCTAGACTATTCTATAACATTATCTTGTCACCCTATATATATGTACCTTTTGTATCATAATAAAATTGAGTTATTTCATATCAACCCTACTTCTCCATATATGAATTGACTTCGTCTAACCCTTATTCACTCCAATATGGTATCATAGCCATAATGGTCTTTCTCCGCCAAACCCTAGCGACAAAACACTAAGCACCCCCTCACCAATATGGTATTAGAGCCATAATGGTACTTCTCTGCCGAACCCTAACGGCAAAACACTAAGCGCCCCCCCTCAACACAACACACATGCATGCACAAGAAAAGATAAAACACTCGTTGGTTCTAATATACTCAATACTCCCATACTTGCTTCCACTCTTGAAGCCTTTGGTAGAGAGTGTCATGGATAGGATAGAGTTTCGTTTTTGATCTTAGTCATTTTTGAGCTTATATTGTAATAATGATAGGGAACTTTCAGCCTTACACATATCAATCATATATATAGTAAAGGTCTTGCCTTTTGAGACACTCTCAAGTTATATATTTATATAACTTGAGAAAAACAAATTCTTATCTTTTTATTCTGCTACTTTTATTTTTGATAACTGTTTTTAACTCGGTTGTGTGTGTGTTGTCTGGAGTGTTATCGTCAGTACTACTGCCAACACTTTTGATAACACTTCCTGAAAATAGGCCATTGACATTTTCAATTGGTATCAGAGTCGGACACTTGATACACTAAGTCTTTCGGTCTAGTTGTCATGGCTTACGATCCAACTAATCCTAATAAAAAAAGCTTCATGTTCTTGATGGGTCGAATTATGCGTATTGTAAGATCCGCCTTCGTTCACATAATTGATATTCGGACTTTGCGATCTATTACTAATGGTTATTTTGTTCCATTGTTACCTCCAGATGAGGATGGTGATGTCCAAATCAAACATGAATCCGAATGAACCAATGAAGAGAATAACCTATCTAGTTTCAATGAAATGGCACTTAATGCCATTTATGAGTGGGTGGATATGCATGTTTTTAAACTAATTCAAAACACTCCCACTACTAAGGAAGCTTGGGTTATTTTGCAAATATTTTGTGAAGGAGATGGTAGTGTGCGTGAAACTAAGATTAGGAGGCTTACTAGCAATTTTGAAAGATTGAGGATGGTGAAAATGAAGATATCTTTTCATATTTCGAAAAGTTATTTGATATTGCAAATGAGTGTCAAGTTTTTGGTGAAACTTTATCAACAAACAACTTGTTTCAAAACAAATTAGAACCCTTCCTGAGCGCTTTAATATAAAAGGTCCATCAATTGAAGAAGCTCACAATCTTGCTAAAATGGACATCAATACCTTAATAAGTATTTTGAAAACCTTTGAATTAAATCTTCCCGAAAAAAGTGATGTTTAAACTGCCTTAAAAAAATGTCAGAGGTCAAAAATCCAAGGAAGAAAAATTGGAAACCCAAAAGCAATCTGAGATGTGATGTTGTTTATACTGCCATAAAAAATTGTCGAGGGTTCATGGTATTTTGACAGTGGATGTTCACATTATATGAAATGTTATTAAAAGAATATGAACCTATTCATGGAGGCACCGTAACTTATGATGGTGGAGGTAAGAGCAAGATAATAGGGAAATGGACACTAAATGTGTCAGTATTCCCTGCCTGAAAGAATGTCTTACATGTAGATGGGCTTGTAGCTAATTTAATTAGTATTAGTCAACTTTGTGATGACAATTTAGAGGTGAAATTCAGCAAGAATACATGTGAGGTTTTTGATAATACTAACAGTTGTATGATGACAGGAACTAGATTAAGTGACAACTATTATCTTGTTGAAGAAAAATAGGTATGTAATTCTATAAGAATTGACGTCACAACCCTGTGGCATCAAAAGTTGGGACATGTTCATTTCTATAACATAAAAAAAAAATTGTTAAGCTAGGTGTTGTTCAAGGAGTCCATAAACTGGATCTAAAAAAATAAAATTATCTGTGTGGATTGTCTCAAGGGTAAACAAACACGTGCTGCCCAACAACTTGAGCAATACTCAGGAACAACTCATTGTTTTCAACTCTTACATATGGATCCATTAGAGGTTGACAGCTTGGGAGGTGAGAGATATTCTTTTGTAATAGTTGATGATTTTTCAAAATTCAGTTGGATCTACTTTTTAAATTAAAAATCATAGGCTTTTGAAAAATTTAAAATCTTAGACACTGGGATAAAAAACATGTTTTGTTCTTCAATTTTCCGCATAAGATCCGATCATGGAAAAGAATTTGAAAATGTTTCCTTTACCATTTTTTGTGAGAAAAAGGGAAAACATCGTAAATTTTTGGCACCTAAAACTCATCAACAAAATGGGATAGCCGAAAGGAAAAATCGAACCTTGCTTGAAATGGCCCTGGTGATGTTATTTTCAAAAGAAATTTTGAAAAGGTTTTGGGTTGAAGCACTAAGCACGGCTTATCACACGGTAATAGAGTTTTTCTAAAACCCAGTACAACTATGACACCAATTGAAATTTTGAATGGTACGAAACCTAAGATTCACTACATTCATGTTTTTGGGTGTGTTTCTTATGTTTTAAATGATCAGGATCACTTGACTAAGTTTGACTATAAAAGTGATAGGGCAATTTTTCTTAGGTATGCATAAAATAGTCGTGTATATAGAGTGTACAATCTAAGACTAAGGACTATCCAAAAATCCGTGAACATTGTTTTTGATAACTTGTCAAGTATTGCAGGTGAAGGAGATGAGGAGACTCCATTAAACATGCTTGAGCAGCTTGAAGAGTACAATAGAGAAAACCCTACTTCTGTTGATGAAGCAGATGCTAGCCAAAGTGTTACCACTGACGAAGTAACACCTTAGGTAACACCTGACTCCAATCTAGCATCTAAAATAGAAAAACAGAATTCGATTGATGCAGAGGTTCATGAGATCATAAGAAGAGATCCTCCAACCAGAATAAGATGGAATCATCCTTCTACTAAGGTCATTGGAAATGTTAATTGGAAATGTAAGTAAATGAATTCAAACAAGAAACAAAGAACAAGTTAATTACCATGACATGGTAAGGTTTGTGTGTATGTCTACCACATATTTAAAGGTAAAACACTATGGTTTTGTTTCCTCCTTCAAGCATAAAATTGTGGTTGATGCCTTAAAAGACAATTTTTGGATTCAAGTTATGAAAGAGAAGATTGAACAATATACCCGTAACAATGTTTGAATTTTAGTCCCACGTCCCTCTAATACTAACATTATTGGAATAAAATGGATTTTCAAAAATAAAACGGATGAAAAGGGTAACATTGTTCATAACAAAGCTCGCCTTTTAGATCTAGGATATACACAAGTCTAAGTACATGTGGCTAGAATTGAATCTATAAGGCTACTCTCGACTATTGCATGCTATATTAAAATCACATTGCATCAAATGGACATTAATGGAGCATTTTTGAATTGATATATTGACAAGGAAATTTTTGTTAAAAAAACCAAAAGGTTTTGAATATCTACTCAAACCACACCATGTATACAAGATCATGAAAGCCTTATACGGTTTGAAACAAGATCCCCGAGCATGGTATAGTCGCTTAACAATTTTTTGTTGGAATATAAATTTGTTAGAGGGTAGGCGGGATAGAACACTGTTTATCTTGAGAAATAGAAATGATCTTGTTATAGCCCTAATATATGATGACGACATAGTTTATGGCTCTACTTCACAAACTTCTTTAAAAAAGACCATGTCATCAACTTTCGAGATGAGTATTATAGGGGAACTAAAATTTTTTCTAGGCTTGAAGGTAAAATAATCGAATGAGGGAAGTTTCATGTCTCAAAGCAAGTATGCAGAGAGCTTAGTGACAAGGTTAAGGTTGAAGCATGCAAAGTATTCGAATTTACATATGGGTTCTACGCTCAAGGTGGGAAAGGAACAAGTAGGGGAGGAGGTGGATCCAACTCTATATGGCTCCATGATAGATAGTCTCATTTACCTCAAATCTAGTCGTCCTGATATAATGTTTAGAGTGTGCATGTGTGCACATTACCAAGCCAAACCTAAACTTTCTCACTTAAATGTCGTTCAAAAGATAATTAAATATGTGTTAGAAATGAGTGAACTACGGATTTGGTTTTCTAATGATACTAATGCCAACCTTGTTGGTTTTAGTGATTTCGATTGGGTACGTGATATGGATGATAGGAAAAGCACTAGTGCAGGATGTTTCTTTTTGGGTAACATTTTAGTTTCATGGTATAGTAGTAAGCAAAATCGTGTTTCACTCTCAATGCAGAGTCTGAATACGTAGCAACCAGGAGTTGTTGTTTTCAAATCATATGGTTGAAAAATATGCATGATAACTATGGTCTTGATAGTAATATCTTCACCATGCATTGTTCTAGAAACCCCATTCTGAACCCATTGTGGCAGAGTTATACCACTCTAAGTCTCGCCTTTTGTTTTGGAGTAGAAATCCACCATTTCGTCATGTTTCGTTATATTTTGACTAACATGCATTAGTTTGGACTGAACTGCATACGAGATAACAAGGGAGGACAGAATTATCTTTGAGAAGCTTTGTCCCGCGCGAGACTACCCTTCTGCAGGATGTACAGAATCACTTCCCTTGTCGATTTCAACCTCTTTTCTTGATAAAAATATCATCTAATTCGTGTCTCTACTGATCTTAGAGTTTTGGAAGCTTCCTTGGGAGATATCCCAATCCACCTAATCAACCCCTATAAATATTTGATGATTTTCAGTATTTCAAAGGTTCTTGGTCCCCGATCAAAAACACAACACACATTTACTAGTTTCTATCCTTGAAAGATTCCTGTAAATCACCCATAAACAAACACATAAATTCGTTTATCAACCTTGTTGATCAACGAACATCGAGATTCAAGTCTAGGATTGAGGCGAAACTCTATCCGAATCACTTCTTAAACTCGAAGGTAATCTTCCTTCATTTTTACTTGTTCTAATTGATTATTAGAGTGGTGTAACACATCAAATCTAGGATCGGCCTAGAGCCTCTTCAAATCATGGAGACGGTCTCGAAGCAATCGATCCTATATTCCATTTAATCTAATTAAATGGATTGTATTTTCCTTGTTTCTGTTAAAAAGATTTATTTATTGAAAACCCCCTTAAGCAAAACAAATCTTCGGATTGGGTGGATGCGGTGCTCCTTGGCCTTCCAAATCCATCACTTAAGCCCCGAACCCAAATCTTTTAAAAAATGGTTATTCTATATTTCCATAATAATATAGGTGGCGACTCAAAATAAAAACGAAAAGGAGGAAGGCAATTCCGCAAGCGCTACAGTTTGGCGACTCCGCTGGGGATTTTTTAAAATTAAAGTGGCTTAGACTTGCCTCAATTAAGGGGGATTTAAAAAAAATCATTTTTTTTTCAATTTTAGGCTAGTCTCGCACGAGACAACCCTTTGTCCCGCGCGAGACAAAACCTCTGGAATTAGTTTTGTTTTCTGGTTTTCCTCGTTCATCTCGAGATCCGAGATAAGATTCAAACATGCAAGAGGGATTCCAGATTACATTATTTGCAGAGTTCTTTCATCTTAAGGCTTCCCTTAAGATGTAGGACTCGAAATCATTTTTTGTTTAAATATTGCTCTATATTTAAACTGCGTGAGATTGGTTTTTGATTAATGTCCGGTCCATGGAAGATTCGGGAGTTGTAATTTAATTGAATTTATTATTTCTCTCTCTCCCTCCCTTATGTGGAACTACGACGGCCTGAGTCTTCCTAAATTGGGAGAAACGTAGGCAACCACTTGATGCGGCCATTATCTGTTTTCTTTTTATTTAAAAAAAAACTCTCTATTTCTCTATCACCTAGAATGAACTCTCAAACACGCGTACTCATGCTTATATATGTCATTTCACTACATACCCTTGATAAACCCGGGAACCACACTAAGGACGGATGACGATAATCACCTAATTGCCGGTCTCTCCAAAGTTGAATCATCCCACTTCGTGTCTTCAATCCATCTAGATTGTCATATCGCGAGGAGCCTAGCCTTCCAGCCCTGCACCGCCTCATGCATCATATAGAATATTTCTTTAGGATCACTCCGTGATTGGTCAGTATTGACTTGGTGATCTTTCTATGTCTTTGACCAAAATAAACCTAATGTAAAATTGACCAATAAAGAAGAATTCCAAAAAAGGCCCTTTGGAAAAAGAAAAAAAGCCCCTTCGGAATGACCCTTACGGAATTGTCCCTTCAAAAAGCATGGTCCCGTTAAAAAGAAAAATCCTTCCGGTCAATTCTACATGGCTTTATTTTACAAAAATTGGTTTGATTAATTAGTCGTTAGGTTTGGATAAAGACCTTAATAACCCCTCAAAATGGATTATCCGTTCCGACCAAAATATAGGGTTAATAAAAATCGACTTCCAATGTGATTGTCTCGCGCGAGACTACCTGTCCTGCGCAGGACAAAGCTTCTATTTCTGTGCTGAGCCTGAAACCTTTAAACCTTCTTCCAACCCATTGGGGCTAGATTTTATCTTGACACAATCTCTGCACTTCTCTGTCAGTTTTCCGAAGCTACATCAGCCTCAAGACTCTCCCAACACAATGTTCAGGGAAGAGCCTCGCGCCCACTACAACACCTAAAAGGATCTCAAACAGTCAAATCTGCGAGACATGACCAAGTCTCTCGTCACTGAGATGGAGCATGTGGAAGGTTGGAAGGAAGCCTTCGATGTACCTACCACCCGGATTGCTAGGGATTTCAGAAAGATGGATAGTGACTTTGACAGTGAGCAATCATCCGTTCAAAAGGAGCTAAGTAACATCAAGACTTAGCTTACCCATGCCCTGCAGCAGATTGAAAATAACGATGCATGGTATGACTTGGAAGGATCCATCCAAGCCGGCAAAACAAGAATGCTAGTGGAAGAGCTTGAAGAAGTCAAAAGTGAACTCAAGGCTATGACTCAGAAATACCACACACTTGAAGCTCACATAGAGGAGGATGTTGATGAAAGGGTTAAGTACTGCCTCAGTACTCTTTACAATGATCTTAAAGGACAAATGGAGGAAGACTACTGCTCTCAGCACAATACATATGTGCAATATTATGAGAACCGCATCCGAGACCTCTATGTTCAGCTGACTAAACCAAGAAAGGGAAGGGCATACACCGACATTCGAAGGATCTCACTCGACAAACTTTTCAGATGCCTTCACAAGGATGGAAAGATGAGCCCAATGGAGGTTTATTAGCCTAACAGGGAAGGACGAGCTCCACACCTTTACTGCTTTTATCATCAATGATATGGCCACCATACCGATGATTGCTCAAACTTGAAGAATGCAGTTCAAGACTTGATTGACAACGACACCATCAGAGTTGCTCCTAGCGGCGGCATAGTTTGGAAGAGTTAGAACAAAGAAAGTCTTTTCCTTTTTCAGTCATTTTACTTTTATTTGCAAGAAAAACAAATGATAGTTTAGTTTTAATTTAGATATTACTTGTCTAAAAACCTCATTTGTGGACAAGAGTATCAGTTTCTTTTCAATAATAGTTTAGTCAGTATCTCTTCTTGTTTTCAACATAGCACTTTCGACCACTTGTTCAGTGGCTTCGAAATTGAAAAGGATAGCACCGTAAATGTCATCCAGACTTGCAACGAGAATGACTACTCCAAAGAACTTTGGTTTTCTGGAAACCTTCCTGTTTTTAGAATGATGCAAGCAAAAGGGTACTTTCCTGGTTTGGGACTTGGCAAATACTTGCAAGGGGTAATAGAGCCACCGCCTGTTCCCCCACCGCACAAAAAACATGGCCTAGGATATATCCTTACCATTCATAATGAAAGTGAAAAAGAAGAGTACACCTTTACCCAAAACAAGTTGGAAGGAGCTGCATACAGAGGTCACTATAAACCAAAGACCAAGGGCTGCATCCTCGAACCATACCGGAAGACGCTCAATGGCTATTTCGTTCGAGAAGGGGAAGACATCCCATACTTCATCTTTTCAGAACCATGGACTGACGATGAAGGAAAGTGTAGCGATGCGTGTATTTTCTTTAACATCTTTTTGAGTCGCCACCTATATTTATTTTGTTGGAAATATAGGAAAAACCATTTGAAAAGAGATTTCGGGTTCGGGGCTTAGGTTATGGAATGGGAAGGTCAAGGAGCACCCATTCCACCCAATTCGGAGATCAGTCTTGCTAAAAAAGATGTTTTTAAAGAAAAAGGCATTTTAATTAAATAAGTAAAAGAATCCATTTAACGAGTTAAACAAAATATAGGATCGATTGCTTCGAGACCATCCCCATGATTTGGGGAGGCTCTAGGCCGATCCTAGGTTTTATGTATTATACCACTCTAACAATCAATTAGAAAGGGAAAGGAAGATTACCTTGTGTGAAGTGATTCAGACAGAGTTTTGACTCAAGTTTAGAGTCGAACCTTGACGTGGACAGAGTTTTGCCTCGGTCCTTGATTCGGGCTTCGATGTTTGTTGATTAACAAGGTTGATAAACAAACTTTTAGGTGATTTTGAGGGTGGTTTACATGAATCTTTCAGGGAGAGAAACCAGTAAACGTAGGGGTTTTGACTTGAAAAGACTGGGATGTCAGGGATCCAAAATACTGAAAGTCTTCAAGTATTTATAGGTGTTGGAGAGGTAGAAGTGGAAAGGTAAAATACCCTGGGAAGGTTCCATAACCCAAATTCTATTGGATGACCGGATTGATAAGGTTTTATCAAAAAAGAGGTTGAAATCGACGAGGAAACTGGCTTCTGCACGTCTGCAGAAGCTTAGTATCACACGAGACACGCACGTTCCGCACGGGACAAGACTTCCAGTGGACAATTCTGTCCTTCCCTCGTTATCTCGTATGCAGTTTAGTCCAAACTAACGGTCGTTAGTCAAAACTTTAACGAAACATGATGAAATGGTGGATTTCTACTCTTGACTCAAGGCAAGACTTAGAGTGGTATTTATCTGCTCCGATGGGTTCAGAATGGGGTGTCTACAGAGCCCCTCATCGACAAGTCTTATGAAAGAAGTCATGTCGACGATAGAAAAGACATCATTCTGGACATCGAGATGGTCGAGCCGCACGACTTACTTCGTATCTATATCGTAGAATCAGACCATAACGTAGTTCGACTCCAAAACACGAAAAGGCTGCTTTAGGTATTTTGAAAATCATTTTGGAAATCGAGGAGATTTTTTTTTGAAAAGGTAAATTCATACTGAGGAATCAAATCAAGACCCAATTCTGAATATACCCGTCTGTCTGAAGATTCGCCTGTCTGGGCTCCGAACCTATAGGGAAAGATGTTAGAAACAAAGGTTTACCTATCCGATTCTTTGAGTCCTGTTGGTTTGGTGACGATTCGCCTGTCTGGGCTCCGAATCGGGCTTTTTGCTGAGGATGACGATTCGCCTGTCTGGGCTCTGAATCGTGTGGGGTGACTTGATCTCTGGATCAATCATTTTCGAGTGACTGATGCCGTATTGGGCGATAATTTTGGTGTCACGTTTGGCTCATTCCGTGACTTGCGGTCCCGATTTTTCCATGTTTCCTTTTTAGTGTATCACTTTCAAGGGTAAATGTGTCAAAATTTTGAATTTTGACATTGCGTAGACGCTTATTATCGAGGAAAATTTCGTACATTTCCAGGGGGGTTATCTCGCACGGGATGTCTTGTGTCGTGCGAGACACTGACTGTCGAGGCATTATAACAGCAGCGGTGTGTTTAATTTTAAACACCCATTTTCAAACTTTCTCTTCAAGCTCGAGCCAAGGCATTTTTCCCTGAGATTTTTGGTGCATTGCATTTTGATTTCTTCTTTCAATCAACATTTTAATCCCTTCTTCTTCCATCATCCATGGCGCAAGAGAGGAAGAATACAACCTTCGGTAGCCACTTGCTCGGGAAGGACTATCCGAGAGACGACCTCACTTTCAATCGGCCTATGCACATTTCCCATGCCATTCACGAGGGTTTGGTAAGAGTTTCTTTCTCAATTCTCGTTTCATGCTTTGCATTGCATCGGATTCATTGTTTTGAATTTCCCAATTCATCAAATTGGTCATTTTCTTCATTTGTCTAGAACTTGGTTCTATCTTGATGCATGCTATGTTTTTGTTGATTTTGTTGGATGTTGATGTTGCATTGTGTATGTATGAGTTCCATACATATCATGGATTGTAGGAGGGGTTGATTTTGGTAGCCAAATGCTTCCTTGAACATGGTTTTCTAGTGCGCATGCCAAGTATTTGATGAAATGCCTCAACAAAAATTATCTCTTATTTCCTTGAATTCTTGCCATAGAATGAATTCTAGTGTTGCTCCCTTGCTTTTTCACTATTTTTCAGTCGTATAAGCCAACTAAAAACTGCCGTGGGAGTGCGAAATTCGCCAAGGCTTTATGGGACAAAGTCAAGGACTTGAACGGAGTTCGGGCTAGAATGGCTCAAACGGGTCTCCTTACTTTTTGTGGATAACATCCGGGGGATGCAACGGACTCCTCAAGTCCTTCAGGAAATTAGGGAGAGGTGGTGGGACACTACCCACACGGTCCATCTTCACTTCGGGGAAGCTACGATGACCCTGACTGATTTTCTGGCTATTATAGGGTTGGAGTTTACTGGCATTGCCCTCCCAAAGACTACGGGTTACAAGCCTGCAAGTCCAGCTGAATGGAGGCATTTGATTGGTTTTGCCCCTACCAAGGTTAAGGGCTTTGCTGCAGAGTTGTCGCCTCTCCGTGTTCAGCTTGAGGCTTATGCTGACAAGCCAAATGTGAATACGGATCGGTTGGTGAGGGGTGCTATATGGTATATCTTATCAGATACCATCTTTGCTAACCATTCTTCCACGGCTCGCCTTGCTCTTTTGGGGTTGCTGGTGGATTTGGACTGAGGACGTATGATTGGGCCTCAGCCGGACTAGCTTTCTATTATCATGCCATGGATGAGGCATGTAGGCTTACCAAGGATACCCTGTCTGGGTATTCTTATGCTTGGGAGGTATGCTTTTGATTCTGTCTTTGTTATTTATCTGCACTTTTTGCCTGCGCCTTTGTACTGAATCAGTTCTACTTTCTTGTACAGATATGTGGATATGCCATCTTTAGATTGTATAGGTTTGAGCTGGATGACCGAGATCCTCAGTTCCCGAATATCAAGAGGTGGAGTCATCCCAACCGGACCGTGGATGAGGAGGAGGGGCAGGATTGGACCCTGACCATTGCGGAGGCACGGGCCCTGCTGGATAACTTTGATTTTGGGCGGCTGGGTCTATATCCGTGGACCTTGGTGGAATGACAGGTTCACTGTGCCTGGGATACCATCGAGATGCAGAGGATTTTAGTATCTCTGGAGGGGGATACCATATATCTGGGCAAGAGAGTCTTCCCTCAGCATGATCGGGGTTCACTGCCCTATAGGGTGCCAGAGGATCCGCCTGGGGCGATGCATCCTACCCACTTCATCCCTGACATAGATTATGCCAATTTTGTGAATGGCTATGCGGCTACGGATTTCATTATCCGAGGGGCTTCATATGAGGAGTTCTTGCCTCACTTGATGGGTCCCCTTGTGGTAGGTGATAGGCGGTCACGTGCTCGAGCTTCTACCTCAGCCTCAGCCTCAGGTTCGTCAGCCCCAAGCTCTTCATCGCAGTATGCAGGCCCTATGACTTTTGCACCAGATTATGGTCCTCGGAGCTTCACGTATATGATGGGAGGGATGAAGATGGTTGGTCACATCCCGATTACGGACCATATTCCTGAGGGTTACCGCCTCCCATCTAATGCCTCTTCAGTACATTTCTGTTCATACTATTTCCCGTATTCATCCATATATGCGTATATGTTCGACTTCATCTGAGTATCCTTTTTGTTATCAGATTACCGTGTCTGAGTGGCTGTTTCAAAAGGCGGCTTTAGAAGCGTCGATGGTAGCCTCTACAGTGACTCCGTCTTGTGGAGCCAAACGGTCGAGGAGGGACGGTAGCCCCAACGGTGGTGAAGATGAAGGAGGTGCCGGCAGCTCGGGCAACTTGATGGCATGATCCCCTTTTTTTTCCTCATTCATTTCTTTGAGAACTTGTAAATATTGGTCGGGTGGGCCCAAACAAATTTTCTTTTCTTGCACCTGGTAGCACTTAGGTAGCACATAAAACAAGATTTTCTTAATTCCTAATCCTAGGTCTAGTTAATTTTTTAACTTTCTCGACTTCCGTGGTGAAATGAAATGACCATTTAGGTCAAAATTTTGAGCTTGATTTTGATACATGTATTGCATATTGGGAACTGTATTTGCAGGATTTGAGACTTGCTTCGGCAAGTCGGGGCTAGATTGCTTATTTGTGTAGGAATGCTGCTGGAATTGCCGAAGATTTGTATCACGCGGGACAAAATATCTCGCGCGAGGCACGCTACTCAAGAGGAATTCTTTTCTTCTTCAAACAGGATTCTGTCAGTTTTCCCTATATTTAAACACCCTGTAGTCCGGCTAGATAACCCATTCTAGCCTCTCAAACTCTAGAGATATTCTGTTAGGGTCGAATTCCTGATTTCTTTTCCAACCCTGTTATCCATGGCTTCCAAGGAGGTTGTTCCAACGTCCATGATTGTTGATGATTTTTCTCTGCCGTCTGATCTAGTCTAAGCGTTCAAGCAAGCATCGAGGAATTTTTTGAGGTCGTTTCGTAATCGATCTCGCAATAAGTTTATTGCAGAATTCGGATTCAGAATTCTTTTCACTTTGAAGAACCTCCAACCATATTGGAATCTTCTGCAGGATGCTGCTCGATTTTGGGATCCCTCTATTCATCTCTTTAATTTCTCTCTTAATGAGATGGTGCCTACTGTTGAGGAAGTCACCATTATCTTGGATATGCCTTTGACTAGTGAAATCGATGTTCCTATATTCAATAGGAACCATTCAGAAGCTTTGAATGAATTGTTGGGGATCCCCCTTGACACTTGCTATGATTTGGTTCGACGTAGATGGGTGGATTGTTCTTCTTTTCGGAGGTGTTTTGTTCACGTGCAGGGATGGCTTGGTTGACTCCCAATTGGTGGAAATTGTTCTGCAGGCTAGGAAACGTTCTAGGAACATTATTCCGCTACTCTTGGGTGAGACCCTGCATGGTCTTGATGAGTTGCATAAGACCGGTGCCATGACTCAAAGGAGTCCTCTTTTGTTGACTATTTGACTTAGGGAACATATCAAGTTGGTAGATCCTCCGTTGGAGTATTCCCCATTCACATACCGTATGAGGAAGTTGCTGATCAAGGATCTCTCGGTGGATGAGTGGGCCAAGTTGATTGTAAAAACCGCCACTGCAGATTTTATTTGGTGTCCACCTTATTGGAGACTGAACAAGTATGTTGCCAATACCAAGGGGTGACAGGGTTGTTCTCCCGGGTTTGCGAGATTCCTCTTTTTATTTTCCCAAGCGGGTGCTTCGTCAGTTTGGCCAGCAGCAGGGCACTTATGTTTTTGAAGGAGCATCTCGTGAAGTGTCCTATATTGGTGTGGAGTTTGCGAAGGTGTTAGCTCAAGCATGGGGTGAAGGAACTAATCGAGATCGGTGGTCAAAGCTTTGGACTTTTGATGCAAGCGTCTTCTTATCTGACAAGTATTTGGATTGGTTCCTTCATACCGGTCACCCTAGTGCGGAAAATATTGATGATCTATGTCTTTCACTGTTAGGAGATTCTTTCGTGGCGAGTAGTATTTTGAGAAGGAACAAGGCTCAGTCTGATCCTGCCAATGTACGGACCGATCCAACCCAATATTTTCTTGATGGGGATTGGTACGAGCGACGAGGTAAGGGTCTTCTTGGAAAGATGCAAGCCGTGGATAGGTCCCATGTCTTCAAGAGGCTTTTAGAATCCATTTGAAATCACCTCGAGGGATGCTCTGCTTCGAAGGGTCCAAAGCACAAGAGAGATCGAGATGACGGTAGCGATCAAGTCCGCCGGCCTACCAAGTCAATAAAAGGCTAGATCCTAGAGAGTACCAAGAGATTGCCTTAATAGATCAATAGCTTTATTTATTAGTATTATTTTTTTTTAAGATTGTTAGCTTAGCAAATTAGTCGTTGTGGTTAGGATTTCCCTTCTGTCATTTAATAAAATGCATTTGATTAATAAAATGACAAAATTTGAATTATTTAGACCGAACCTGAAGGCTGCCTACGTTCCTCTTTTACAGCAATTAAATAAGAGTGTTGGGTATGCATATTTTAATCCTCCTATTTTAGATTAGATTTGATTGATACCATAACCTCCTGTCTATTTTAAGGACTTTAGGACCCTATGTAGTGAAGCTTAGACTTCAATTTTTTAGCTAAGTCCATTTTATAGAATAGGTTAAAATTAGGCTTGAAGACTGGCACAAGACTCATTGGATTTGAGGTTGCAGTTCAAAATGTTTCAGACCGCATTACCAACCGCACCTAGCAAACCGCTCCTAGCAACTGCTTGGTGGAATTCCTTTTGTCTGAAACTGCCTTTGACACTATCTAGTGCAACCGCTTTGTATTGAACCGCAACTGCTTTGCAGTTCCATCTTATGCACCGCACCTCAGCAACCTTACTGGTGTAATCAACCGCTCGTGTAAAAACTGCTCGTACCCCAGACCGCATCCAATGATTGAAGACTTGAAGTGAACCACTTTTTACCATTGGAATCCACGTCAGCAATAACAATAGTCAACCACTAAATCTTATCACGTGATTCAATGTCAGAAAAGATCTGCAAGGATCTTGAAAAGGTGACAGGTGTCCTAACTACCTTACTTGCAGCTGAAGCCTGATCAGCTTTATCTGCAGCTGCTGTACCAAAGGACAAAAGTGGACATTGTGGACCAATGGAAAAGCATCAAGTACTGTCCTTGCAATAGTTGTGTCCAACGGCTATATCTTGGATGCCTGGGTATAAATACCCCTAATCTTCACCATTTGAAGATTGCTTGAGAAAATTGAAAATGATGTGTTCATAGAAGCTGAAGCTCTGCCCAGAAATTCTAAGTCCTTTGAATCTTCATCTTCATCATCAAGAAATATTATCCCAACCCAGAAATCAAGCCTTAACACCATCAAGAATCATTGTGCTCTCCATTTTAAAGATTTAAAGAGCCTTGATCTTGCATTCACACACACACACCTCACTTGCTTAATCACATAGATTAATCATTTGAGATACACTGGTTATAGTCTAGGATTCGATCTTCATAGAAAAGATTTTAGATCTGAGTATTACTCATTGTACTTTGTAATCTCTCATACTCAATATAAAATCTCTCTTAGAAATCCAAGACTAACCATCTTGGTAGTGGACATAGATCGTTTATCGATTGAACCACTCCAAATATTGTGTTCTTACTTTTCTGCATTTATTATTTCCTGTGCTTACTGATTATCTATCTTTATCTCTGTTTGATCTTAATTGTAGTTATCCATTATTTGTGAATTGTGTTAGGAGTTAACATTGTCAAAACCTTGCTTTGTTTGTAAACCGCACTTACTAAGACCGCACTATAAAACCGCTTTACAAACCACACCTCAAAACCGCTTTGTAACTCAAATATTCCACTGTGCATTTTACATCTCTACTTGCAGTTTATTATCAACTGCAAGCGGTTGTGTAAGCTTAGAGGTTTAGTTTTAAAAATAGGGCAAAAAATTTGAAACAGCTATTCACCCCCCCCTCTAGCTGTATTTTCACCCTTGTTGCCACCTTTGGGACCAACAAGTGATATCAGAGCTTAACACATTTTAAAACCACTGTTTTTCAAGCTTAACAGCATGTGTGCCGATTCGATATGGCAAACTCAAAGACAATGACAATTGTTAACTATTCACACATTCCAGTTTTGGACGAAGACCACTTTGACATCTAGAAGTGCCGAATGCTTATCCATTTGGAAGCTATTGATGAAATGCTAATGGAATGCGTGATCAATGGCCCGTTTGTTCCCATGAAGGCCAACACTGATGCAACCACCAATGCAGAAACTCCAGAAGTCAAAAAGCCAAAGAACGAGTGGTCAGATGAAGAGAAGAGATTAGCTGCCTTGGACAGCAAGGCAAGGAATATCAATTCTGGAACCTTTCCCATTTCAACCCTTCAAAAGGTGATGTATCTCAAAACCGCAAAGCAGATGTGGGATGCCATAGAGAGCTACCTCGAAGGTGATGACGAATGCAAGGAGAACAAATTATATGCTGTTGAAAGATCCTACAACAACTTCAACAGAAAATCCAACGAAACCTTGCGTCAAACCTACGACCGCTATGTTGAGGTAGTTAATGCTTGTAAATCTCTTGGCAAAAATTTAACTGATAAGGAAATTAATATGACTTTCCTAGCTGCTTTAGGTTCTAGATGGGTAAATAAAGCAACCTCTCTAGAAGACTCCAAAGTTTTGGGTACTTGGTCGTTAAGTAACTTGTATGCCAATCTTAGAGTCTATGAGCTTAAATTAAGTCACATTGAAGAGATTGAAGGGAAAACCAAATTCCTTTCTATGTCTGTAGTGGAACATAAGGAGAAACCATCCACATCCAATCAAACCGCTGATCCTTCCCTATCAACCTCATCACTCATCGAGATGGATGATGATGATTTTGCATGTCTGTGAAAAGATTTCATAAATTCAAAAAATCCTCAAAACATTTCACAAAAACATTTTCAAAAGGCAAACCTCCTGCAACGTTTTCAAAGGCTGCAGATACAAAGAAAAAGGGTGATCTAGTTTGCTACAACTGTAGAAAACCTGGTCACTTTGCAACTGAGTGTCCACAGCCTAAATATGAATACTTGAAAAAGAAAACCTCTCCTACAAAATTTTCTCGTCGCAAGGGAATGGTTGCTGAGGAGGAAGAGAATTCTATGGAATTAGCAACTTGGATTGAAACAGTTTCTGATGATGGAAGTGATGAAAACCGAAGAGGTTAATCTCTGCTTAGTTGCAGATGCTTCCGATGAGTCAGATACTGAGTCAATCGAGTCTCTAGATATTGAAGATGAAGAGGTTTCAACAAAAATTCCAAATTTTAAATTGGATGATAATATCAAACTTACTCCTAGTATTAAGATAGGAAATTATTCGTATTCACGTCCTATTATTCCTCCTACAAATGCTCCATCTTCAAAAGTAAATCCAAAGAAGAAAATTTTGAAAATGGTGGAAGAGGTTTCTCCCGTGAAACATGAAAGGATGTTCAAGGAAGCAGAAATGATGATCCATAAGTTCTCTAATGTTAAGAAAGCTTTAAGTTTAGCTCATGATGAAATTTCTCAGTACAAGACGAAGAAAACTGTGATGAGGTCTGAAATTTCAAATCTTAAGGACCAAATCAAAAGTATGACTCCTCTTGCTGATCAAAACCGCATCCTTGAAACTAATGTTGTTGCACTTCAACTCAGGAATGATGACCTGGTCACTCAAATCAACGATCTCCAAAAAGATTATTGATGGGTGGCTCAAGTCAAAATCCACCATGGATCAAAGTATAGATACCCAAGTACCCACTGGAATTAAAGAGGGTCTGGGATTTGGATCTGGTGAAGAGGAGAAGTGTGCATCCTGTTCTGAAAAGGATGAGGAAATTTTGAAACTAACTAAAGAAATTCCTAAGGGGAAGCATGCTAATTCTAAGGGTAAAGGACAACATAATTTCAATTATGTCTACCCAAAGAAACAATATGGGAAAAACTCTTAAATGAAAGGAAAGGATTCTGAGAGTGAAGATTTAGAGAACATGGCTTATGGAGTTGGCCGCATCCCTACTTCAACCGCTTCTGGTGGAATTGGTGGTGCTGGCAACTGCAAGACTGACCGCCCTTCTTCTTTGATCGCTCCTCCTGCCTTCAAAAGCAAGAAGAGAATTCCTAGAAAACCCACGGTCAAACCAAAGCCAGTTCCCTTTATCAGGGCTGAAACCGTTGCTCCCAAACGGTCTGCAACTCCTAAGAAAAGTAAGGAGTTAGTAAAACCTCATGACGCTTGTAGCTTCTATAAATGCTCTGTTTGTGATGGTTTAGGTCACAAGGATGCAAAATGTCTTTTGCGGTTTACATCCAATGCCAGGAAGAGTAAACCTCCTTCTGTCAAACAGGTGTGGGTCGTTAAAGGTTGCTAACTTCAGGACCCAAGGAATAAAGGGGGACCTCGTTCTTAATGTTTACATTTTAGGTCCTCTGCTTAATGGCTGGTCACTCCAAGGATAATGAATGGTATCTTGACAGTGGCTGCTCAAGACATATGACTGGAGATAGATCATTACTTGAAGATGTCATTGAAGCAAGTGGTCCGTTTGTAACCTTTGGTGACAACAACAAAGGCAAGACCATTGGATATGGTGTAATAAGGAGAGGAAACCTAACCATTGAGAAGGTTTCTCTTGTTGAAGGACTCAAGCACAACCTCCTTTCAATTTCTCAATTTTGCGACAAAGGAATGCTTTGCAACTTCACGTCATCAAATTGCTTTATCAAAGATAGCATTTACGGAGTCACCCTACTCACATGGATTCGTAAGAGTAATATTTAGATTATTGATCTAGATTCTGCATGTAGTATTACTAATCTCTGTTTTGTAGCTAAAAATGTGAGCAAAAATAGTTGGCTATGGTACAAGAGGTTGAGCCAATTGAACTTCAAGTATCTAGCAAAGATTGGTAGGGAAAACCTTGTTCATGGTTTACCCAAAGTGGCTGACCACCATCCTGAGAAATGTAGTGTATGTCAACTTGGTAAGCAATCCGCGTCATCTTTCACCAGCAAGACCGCTCCATCAACTTCAAGATGCTTACAACTGCTTCACATAGACTTGTTTGGACCCGTTACCACTGCCAGCATTGGAGGAAGTAGATATATTTCAGTGGTGGTGGATGATTATTCAAGATATACTTGGGTTGAGATGATGATTTCTAAGGATGATTGCTATGAGATTCTCACCGCACTTTTTAAATGGCTCCAAACTCAGAAAGAAGACGACATCGTTAGTGTTCGATCAGATAATGGAACAGAATTTAAGAACAACGGTGTTGGTCAATATTGTGATGACCATGGGATTGATCACAATTTCTCCGCAGCTGGTGTTCCACAACAAAATGGGGTTGTGGAAAGGAAGAACAGGACGTTGATTGAGGCTGAAAAGACAATGATATCTGAAGCCAAGCTGCCTCAGTATTTTTGGGCTGAAGCAATCAATACAGCATGCTTCACTCAGAACCGCTCCCTTATCAACAAAACCTATAACAAGACTCTATATGAGCTACGGAGAGGAAGAACCCCCAACATTGCTTTCTTCAAGATCTATAGCTGCAAATGCTTTATCCTCTACAACGGAAGAGAAAATAGAGGTAAATTCGGAGCCAAGGCCGATGAAGGTATTTTTGTTGGGTATGCTAAACATTCAAAAGCTTTTCGTGTTTTTAATAAAACTAGTTTAAAGATTGTTGAGTCTGTCCATGTTACATTTGATGAGCATTCTCTCCTTGAGCCACATTTGGCTCCAAATGTTGCTGATGATTTTGCTGAGCATAATGGAACAGGTGATCCATCTAGAACTGCACCTGAACCTCAACCGCAAAATCCAGCACCCTCAACTGAAATTCCCTCAAACCGCATGTTTGAAACCGCACTTGAAGTTTCCACTCTAGATGCAACTCCAAGGGAAGAAGATGTTGAGAATTCCCCCATCCAGCTTATTGAACCTCTTTGTCAACTTACCTTCCATGACTTCGCTGAAGGATCTAACGATGTTCCAATTGAATATCTTCAGCAAGCCTCAGTCTAACCAGACTTACCCCCGGAGGTTCGTGAAGTCAGCAGTCACCCTCTCTGTAATGTGATTGGTGATCTATTTTTCGGCATTCAAATAAGGAGATCGAATTATGATGAGCATACTTCCTTATTATCTCAAGTTGAACCCAAGAAGATTGATGAAGCACTCCAATATTCCAGTTGGGTCATTGCTATGCAAGAAGAACTCAAACCAGTTTGAAAGATGCAAGGTCTGGACATTGGTGCCTAGACCTCAGGATCAAGGAGTGATAGGAACTAAGTGGGTGTTTAGGAATAAAATGGACGAGAATGGAAGCATCACAAGGAATAAAGCAAGGTTAGTTGCACAAGGATATAGGCAAGAAGAAGGAATCAATTATGATGAAACCTTTGCTCCAGTTGCAAGATTGGAAGCTATCAGAATCTTCTTAGCCTACACCTTTTTCAAGCATTTCAAGTTATATCAAATGGATGTGAAGAGTGCCTTCCTCAACGGTGAACTGCAAGAGACCGTGTATGTTGCCCAACCACCTGGATTTGAAGACTCCAAATTTCCAAATCATGTCTACAAACTCCAGAAAGCGTTGTATGGACTTAAGCAAGCTCCAAGGGCATGGTATGAGACTCTTTCTAAATTTTTACTAGAAAAAGGATTTAAACGCGGTAAAATCGATACAACTCTTTTTATTGCCAAATACAATGATCATACTTTACTTGTTCAAATATTTGTTTATGATATCATTCTTGGTTCTACTAATGAGTTACTTTGTAAGCGTTTCGAGAAGCTAATGAAAAGCAAGTTTGAAATGAGCATGATGGGAGAATTAACATTTTTCCTTGGGCTTCAAATCAAGCAATGCGAAGAAGGTATTTTCCTCAGCCAAGCGAAATACACCAAGGAGTTGATAAAGAAGTTTGGATTAGAAATGCAAAAGCATATGATACTTCTATGGCCACCGACAATAAGCTAGATAAAGATCTAAAAGGTAAGAAGGTTGATCAAACCTTATATCGAGGTATGATCGGCTCATTACTTTATTTAACAGCTAGTAGGCCCGATATCATGTTTAGTGTCTGTGTATGTGCACGCTACCAAGCAGATCCTAGAGAAGCACATTTAATTGAAGTCAAGCGTATAATACGCTATTTATCTGGAACCACTAACCTTGGACTTTGGTATTCCAAAGATTTGAACTTCGATCTTGTAGGTTATTCAGATGCAGATTATGCAGCTTGTACTATTGACAGGAAAAGCACTAGTGGTACTTGTCATTTCCTCGGAAATAGACTAGTTGCTTGGGCCAGCAAGAAGCAAACTTCAATTTCTGTGTCAACCACAGAGGTTGAGTATATTGCTGCTGGAAGTTGTTGCTGTCAAATCCTTTGGTTGAAGCAGCAGTTGGTGGACTATGGAATTGAAGAAGGAAATTGCCCTATCATGTGTGACAACACTTCAACAATTTCAGTCTCCAACAACCCTGTCATACATTCTAAGACCAAGCATATAGATATCAAGTATCATTTCCTCAAAGGCCATGTGGAGAAGAGGAATATCCATTTAGAGTATGTGGGGACAGACAACCAGATTGATGATATCCTCACCAAGGCTCTTGACTTCAAGAGGTTTTCTTTCCTCAGAGGAGAAATGGGTATGCTTGAACTTAAATAAATCCATAACTTGTCATTTTCTAACTTGTGTGTTGAGTTTAGGTTGTATTTCTTGTTGAGATTTCAAACCTCCCTTTGTTGAACCGCGTGTATCCAAACCGCAAGCAGTCAACCGCTTGCAGCCAACCGCGTAGTTCTAACCACATGCTGCATTCTGACCGCTTAACTATCGACCGCGTTCAACACTTGGTATTTTTCAAAACTGTTTTTTCCCTTTCTTAGCTTTAAATAAGCTATGCGGTTTGAAATTTTTTTAACCGCACTGCTGTGAATGTGGTGCCCAAGATTGCGGCGCTTTTTGTTTTGTTTTTGAACCGCTTTCTCGTGTAAGGGGTCACCGCCTCACATCGGTTTGAAAACATCCGTTTTAAATTGAAAAATGGAGTCGTCACGCCATTTTGATTTCCTCAAAACATTAAAAAAAAGGAATAGGGTCCGGAGGTTAAGTTACCCCTTGGGAAGAACGTTTGGCGTTCACCCAAGGAGCCTTGCCGAAGCAAGTTGAATGAACGCCTCGCCGAAAAAAATCACTTTTTGATTTTAAAATTGTTTTTTATTTTTAATTTTGGGAGTCGCCATGCCGTTTTTTAAGAAAAACATAGAAAAACCTTTTTTAAAGAGAAAATGGGTCCGGGGGTCAGGTTACGATGTGGGAAGAGAATATAGAGCTCACCCACATCGCCTCTTTCGAGACTTTCAATCAAACAATGGACAATAAGATCATTCTAAGTGTGTGCAATTTGTGTCAACAAGTAAGCCATGCAAATTTGGATTTCATTGATAATACTAGGAACTGAGTACAACTTGTGAACCATAAGAGGGGGCCACACCCTTACAATTGGTAAACTTGAATTACAAGGAAAGATGGAGACAATCTGTCCAGAGACTTTGGATGTCGTCCGACACAGGACTTCCTCAGGAGAGGGATGTCGAACGACACAGGGTGTCCTGGTCAGATTGCCTCTACAAAGGGGTGGACATGCTACCAAGACTAATCTAAAACTAGCATTAGACTACTTTAGCTATGGAGAAACATTGTTTAGGGTCTGGGACCAATTTTGGGGTGGATTGAAATAAATAAAGTCAAAATGACTTTCTGTGATACGGATGTCGTATGACACAGGACATCAAGAGTGTCCTGTGTCGGATGACATAAACCGCCTCCATCAGTAGTTCACACCCAAATGGTTCCAGACTTCCCAAACAATGAATATTAAGCTGCAATACTAACATAGAACAGTAATATGATACTAAACAGAGGTTGGAATTGTAAAGGGGACCAATCTGAACTTATCTGAAGTCACTGAAAGCCAAACAGCTTTCTGGGATCTCTATGTCATATGACACAAGACCCCTTGAGGTGTCTTGTGTCGGACGACATAGGTGTCCTACATCAGTAGGCTTCAGCAGATTGATCTCACATTACCCAAACCATGAAACTAAGTTATATCATCAACTGAAGACAATAAAATAACAATACTACGTGAGTATTATGGGAGGATCACATGGCTTTAATGGCCAAATGTGAGTGATCACATGTTTTTGGCCATGATCATAAGTGCCATCACCTCCTAACTCAAACTAAATCAACCAAGATGTAAACTTTAATGCAACTAAGGCTACTGAATGTTCAGATTTGAGGTGAGGAGATGTGAATATTGAAGATTCACATCTCCATCACCTTTATCATGCAAAGATCCCAAATATTTCACATTATATCAAATCATGTAAGCATGCAAGGTAAATAGACAAATAAACAAGATGTAAACAGAGATGAGAGAAGTTTAGTGTCTACCTATTGTAGTCCACAAGGTAAAAGCACCAATAGTATGGTGTTTACCCCTTCAAGACACCAACAAGGAATGACCACCTTTGGACTTTGGCTTGGATGTGTGTGTATGTGTGAGGAGGGAGGTGAGTGTGTGTGTATAAGAGAGAATGTGAGTCTCTATTTCAGTAGAGTGACCTTACTTGCCAAAGTCCCCCCTTTAAATGATCAGCAACGCCCTTTATTTATAGGCATGCTGAGAGGAGCTCCTATGTCGTACGACATAGAGTTTACACCGCCTAGGGGTCGTCCTGTGTTGGACGACACAGGTCAATCTTAGGACATATTGGGCCGAAGGGAGGCAGGCCCAAGGAAGAATCAAATGGGTCAAGATGAATAAATAAATAAATGAATCATTTAGGCCCAAAATGCATTTTAATAAATAAACTAGCCCAAAACTAAATGCAACTCAAGAAAAGCGGACCCAAAAACACGAGTTCGGGTCGGGGTACTCACAGAGCCCCTCGGCGACGTCGCTTCCATGAGAAGCGGGGTCATCGACAAAAATGAGAATCCCGAGCCGGACAACGTCTGGCGGGAAAAAGAGATGACCAAGATGGTCGAGCGGCTGGACCTTTTATGAAAATGATTCCTATGTATTCCATGAGGGAATCAAGCCAAATCGTAGTTCAACAAAGAGGTGGCGATAATGAGAGGCCACAGGCTTTGTACCCAAGAGTGACTGTTCTTAGGGGAGTCACCAGAGATTTGACTGTTTCTTTGGGGAGTCACCCGAGGTTTGACTGTTTCTTTGGGGAGTCACCCGAGATTTGACTGTTTCTTTGGGGTGTCACCCGAGGTTTGACTGTTTCTTTGGGGAGTCACCCAAGATTTGACTGTTTCTTTGGGGAGTCACTCGAGGTTTGACTATTTCTTTGGGGAATCACCCGAGGTTTGACTGTTTACTGTTTCTTTGGGGAGTCACCCGAGATTTGACTGTTTCCTTGGGGAGTCACCCGAGGTTTGACTATTTCTTTGGGGAGTCACTCGAGGTTTGACTGTTTCTTTGGGGAGTCACCCGAGATTTGACTGTTTTTTTGGGGATTCACCCGAGGTTTGACTATTTCTTTGGGGAGTCACCCGAGGTTTGACTGTTTCTTTGGGGAATCACCCGAGGTTTGACTGTTTCTTTGGGGAGTCACCCGATATTTGACTGTTTCTTTGGGGAGTCACCTGAGGTTTGACTGTTTCTTTGGGGAGTCACCCGACGTTTGACTGTTTCTTTGGAGAGTCACCCGAGATTTGACTGTTTCTTTGGGGAGTCACCCGAGATTTGACTGTTTCTTTGGGGATTCACCCGAGGTTTGACTGTTTCTATGGGGAGTCACCCGAGGGAAATGATAAATGATGATGGTAAACAGCCGTGGGGGACGGATAAACGAACCAGGGGCAAAAAAGGAATATCACCCCTTTCTGGAACACCAATATCGTACGACATGGGGCTTCCCCACAGCATTTTCAATTAAAGCGCCCAATTACGAGAACAGATTTAAAAAAACAAACAGTCATCGCCGAGTTTGAGAGAGAAAAGAAGAGAAAAAATTGAGATTTTCTCCCACAATCGTTGATCCAAATCAAATCGACAATGCCTCCAAGAGCGGAATCGAGAAGGCAAGTACAACGGGCTTTGTTCGAGAAGAGGAAGCTCGTCGAACGCAACAAGCGAAAGAAATTCCCGAAAGGGAATGGGCTCTTTTCGAGCCTCGATTTCCATAATTCTACCGCAAAGCGAATGGGGGTAAGGATTTTAAACCATCAATCCCTCCCCTTTAATTTTCGAAGTTGGATTTCTAGGGCTCGAGTTAGAATTTGGGGAAAATTGCACCCAAAAAGAAATTGCATGCTTGGGATAAAATGCATTAAATTGAAATCAAGAAAAGATTTTGTTGAAAAAAGAATTATGTGATTCAAAATATAAAGTGAAAAATGCACACAAATGAAGGAATGCACAAATTATCACGAGTATGTTCTGATACCTGTGCTGTGCTTACCAGCAGGTTCTGTGGACCAAGGGGTACCCTGAGACGATAGCTACTATCTAGGGTATTCTTCCCGGTTCTCACTTCCTTTTCTATCTTTTACTCTTCTGTCTTGAGATTTTTATGAGAGAAATGACATTTTTGTTGTTTTGAACATGCAGGTCTGGTTCCGTGAGGTGATCGGGTTCTTTCCTTGGAACCAACAAAGTGATTCGGCGATCTTCCCGGCCATGATTCGCTGGAGGGGAGAGGCTAGAGATAAGTTCACCGGGAAGACCCGGATTACTTTTGATTATAAGATGGTAGAACCAGTCATCAACAGGGATGGTCATGAGGGGTGGATTTTTATCCTTGGGAGAGGTACTCGAAGGGTTTGTTAGGGGATTCCTTGGAGGCGACTAGGCAGAGGAGGTGGCTGACAGGGTTGACTTGTGACATCATTTACTTGGGGGATCGCTTCTCCAGGCAGCATGGCTTTGTCCCTCCTTTGGATGCCTTCACTCCTCATGACCTCCACCACTTATGCTGCAGCCCAGGAACTGGTCAGCGAATGAGATAGAAAGGTATCAGGCTGGCGTGGCGGCCGCGGAGTATTTCGACTTTGCTACCCCGTATGCCACCTTTGTGGAGGCGCGGTTTAGGACACCACAGAAGCTAGTGAAGATGGTCGTCACTCAGGGGTACGGGGAAGCAGAGCCGACTGATCCGCCTATGCCTCCTGCTCATCTCTCCTACGTGGTAAACAGGGTACCGAGGAGGTTCATGGTGCCTATACCTGACACGAGGGAGCTCCAGTATACTCTACCTGCTGACAGCACTGTAAGTATATCTAGGTTCCTTCTCTTTTCGGGTATCTTTACTTTCTGCAATCTTGAACTTTTCTGAGATTTTCTGAGTTTTTCTTCTCTTTTCTCTCAGGTCCCTGCTTGTAGTTATGGTGGCTTGGTACGACAGAACAGAGGCTGGAAGGATGTGTGCCAGTCCCTTCTGAGGAAGCTGGCCTGCGCTTCCAGGGCTAGGGCGAACGTGCCGGAGCCCGTGCACAAGAGGAGGCACGTTGGGAGCACATCCTCTACCTCGTCAACCTCGAAGTATCAGACCTCAGGGTACCAGACTTCATCCAACAGCGCCATGCCTCGGGGACAGGGACCCATCACGGGCATTCTGGAGCAGCTGGCGGAGTATGAGCATGTGAATGTCAATCTTTCTGACGTCAGTGATGATGAGGACTTGATGAGGGATCCTAACTTCTACGAGATAAGAAGTGACGATGAAGAGTCGGAAGCTTAGGGTTCCTTAGGTTGTCCTAGGAGAGGAGAGAAACAAACAATGAACACTTTTATGCACAATTTGTTTATTTTTCGTTTTATTTGGGCGCCAAGGAGGCGAAGACAATGTATTAATCTTTCATTTGCTTTTCTTATTCATGCTTTATGTTTTTGCATATTACTTGAGCCTCGGGGTAGCTTTTTTGCTTGGAAATGGGGCTGAAACTGGGCCAAAATGGTTTGTGATGATATATGATTGCATGAATGGTGTTTGGACTTGTTTTTATGCAGGGTTTGTTGAGAAAGTGGGGTGAGAACTCCACTTGGCCAGCAGCTTTGGCTACTGCAGATTTTTTTTCTGCAGAAGCAAATGAGGCCGTCCGGCCAGGTCTTGGGCAAAAGAAGCCGTGCGGCTGGAAGTTTTGTCTGAACTGGTTTTTTTCAAATAAAGTCAAGGGATGGCCTTTTCATTTCATTTTCACCCTAGACTTGTCCCAACTGATCTCAGAGCACATTTTTGACCAAAAATCATCAACTTTGATCAAAACCAATGGAGAAACCAATCAGATTGCAAAAGGGGAAAATAGACCGTTTTCTGTCCGATCTTCAATCTTGGATGAGACACAACTTTCAATCTAACAAGGGGCTGTTCGATACCACCTTCAAGATCAAATCTTTATGGCATTTGAAGGATCTACCGCCTGATTGGGACCTTTTGAGAGCCGCAGCGAGGTTTTGGGACGTCCGGAGACATGTTTATTGCTTTTCTTACAATGAACTCGTCCCAACCTTTGAAGACTTTCGGGCATTGATATGGAATCCAGAAATTGAGGCCATTTCAATTCCTCTGACCGGAGACATGTCGGTGACGGTAAAGTTGGCATCTTTTCTGCAAATTTCTCCGAAAGAAGCCGAGGGAATGATGGTAGCCCCTGACAGGATTGATATTTCTGATATCCCGGGCAGGTTTGGGTCTCCGGATACAGCTGCGACCCCGGTGGCCATGGATGCCTTCTTCCTCTGCGTGTTCTCATTTATGTTCACTGTTGAGTCCTTAGGGGTCTGCCATGGTGGCCTTTTGGACATGGTTAGAGACTGCAAGGCTGGGAAGGACATCGTCCCGCTGGTTTTGGGTGAGACTCTGCATGGCATTGATAGATGGCTGGGGAGACCATTTTATGAGGTCTGGGAGCCCAGCGGTACTGACTTTATGGTTACAGGAGAGACTTGGGGGCTCTGCCGGGGGCTTCGCCTACTCAGTGCCCTTGGGTGATTTCTTGGAGGGGTGCACCTAGGCTACAGGACCAGGGTAGCTGGGAGCTGATGATGGCTAGGTTGTCCACCTCGGACATTCACTGGTGGGTGCCTCATTGGAGACGGCAGACTCGTAGGAACTTTCAGGAGTCCTATGTACTGAGGGTTTCGGGGCTGTCTCTGTCGTCCTTTTACATCCCTTGCTTAGTATACAGGCAGTTTGGGATCTTACATGAGCCTCAGGATGTTTGGAAGGACATCAGTACCGTGGAGGTAGTGCCTTTTGACATGAGGGACCCAGCCTACTTCTCATTTTTCTCGAGGGCTTGAACATACACTGCTTTTCCACCCAGGGCTATTCTCAAGAGCATGAAGAGCACCATAATGACCACGGCCTACTTGGACTAGTATGAGAAGGAGATGGGGGCGACTCAGGTCATTTTGGAAGAGAGACGTCAGGCTTTATTGGGGGCTGACTGTGACTTGAGCAGGACTCTGAGGGAGACTGAGGCCAGGGCTAGTTCCCATAACTAGTCGGGTGATCTCATTAGGGACATGGAGACCCAATATGAGAGTCTATCAGAAGTCTCTCCCCTTACTGAGGCTCAAAGGGAGGAGATACGGGCTCGTGCCAGGGCAGAGAAGGCACTTATTGACACGAGTTTGGTGGAGGCTCCAGTGAGGATACCGGAAATTGGGATGAGGGAGACCGACATCATTGAGAAGAAGAGGAAGAACATTCGACGGGGTCGAGGTAAAGGGAAGAAGAAAAAGGAAGACTCAGTGAATGACGACTGAGAGATCTATTCCTAGGATTCCCTTATTGCCATTTGCAAACACAATAGATTATTAGGTCTTTTTGTATGTTTTAGATCTTTGTAGCAGGTTAGCAGAGTCAAGAGTAGACCGTGCTTGAACTTATCAAGGAGTTTTTAACTTGTAATTAACAAAGATATTTATCTTAGAATTTATAAGACACATATTTCATGGAAACTTGATTGTCTTATTTAGTGTTTAGACCGAACCATTTCTGGCTGCCTATGTTCCCCTTTTACAAGAAAGACTAAGGGACTCAGGTCTTCTTAGTTCATTCTGGTGAACTATCGGGATTTTGTTTTTGGTGTGTTTTTTTATTTTTTATTTTTTTATGT
Source organism: Adenophora triphylla var. japonica (assembly GCA_022495995.1). Taxonomy (NCBI): domain Eukaryota; kingdom Viridiplantae; phylum Streptophyta; class Magnoliopsida; order Asterales; family Campanulaceae; genus Adenophora; species Adenophora triphylla. The sequence goes on along the minus strand of JAFEMH010001229.1, from coordinate 326,138 downwards.
GCAACCCTGTCTTTTGCCTAGACCTCCCTTTTTGGGTTTTCAGCCTAGCTGGGCATTACTCTTTTTGCACTAATTTTTTTTTTATGTGCAACCCTGTCTTTTGCCTTGACTGCCCTTTTTTTGGGGTTTTCAGCCTAGCTAGGCATTACTCTTTTTGCACTATGTATATTTTTTCTTTTTTTCTATTTTATATATTTTTTCTTCTTTTTTTTCTTTTTTTATATATTTTTTAGACATAATACCTGCGGAGCCTATCACCGTTGACCGGGTGGACAAATGGATTGTCGTCCAGGTCCGCAAGCTTCATCGCTCCTCCCGAGAGTATTTTCTGCACCACATACGGGCCAATCCAAACGGGTTTCCACTTTCCCAGGGGGTTGTCTCTGGTGGAGGGCTTCACTTTCAGCACTAGGTCGCCTTCTTTGATGTCCTCCTTGACTTTTTTATCGAATGCCCTGGTCATTCGCCTCTGGTAGCCTCGGGTGTGCTCCATGGCTTTTAGCCTTCTTTCATCAAGCAGGGCCAACTCGTCGTGCCAGCTGCGCAGCCACTCTACTTCATTGACACTGTTTTCTAGGAGGACCCTTAGTGACGGGATTTCCAACTCTACTGGCAACACTGCTTCCATCCCATAAGTTAGGGCAAAAGGAGTTTCTCCCGTGGTTGTCCTGACAGACGTTCTGTAGCCCCAGAGTGCCAGATGCAGCTTCTCAGGCTAGTCACGACCACGGGTGGCCATTTTCCAGATAATCCGCTCGAGCGTCTTATTGGCAGCTTCTACGGCTCCATTGGTCTGAGGTCTGTACGGGGACGATTTGTGGCGAGTGATTCTGAATTCTGACAGCAATCTATCGCAGTCCCCTTCAAAGTGCGACCCGTTGTCTGAAATGACCTCATTGGGCACCCCATATCTGCACATAATGTTTTCTTTGACGAACTGGGCCACCTTTCTGGAAGTGAGGACCTTGTAGGACTTGGCTTCTACCCACTTTGTGAAGTAGTCGACTGCCAGTAGCACAAATTCATGTCCATTGCTTCCTGTCGGGGCTATCATCCCTATCACGTCAATACCCCAAGTTGCAAACGGCCAAGGAGTCATCATGAAGTACAGGTCATGAGGCGAAAGATGATTGAGGTTGGCAAACCGTTGGCATTTATCGCACGCTTGGACATGCTGGACACAGTCTGTTTCCATGGAAATCCAGTAATAGCCCATTCTGAGGATCACTTGTATCAATGCTCTAGCATTCATATGAGGACCTGTAAGTGTCCCAATCTGAACTGCCAATGTTCCTTCAGCCCAATTTAACGTTTTTAACGTCAAATAAACATTTAAGGGCATTTTGGTCACTCACCAAGGCAATTTAAACAAGAAAGGACCTTAAAGGAACAATAAAAATGGGTTGGATCTCGCTGGGAAGTCATTTCCAAGAAATTGACCAACTTTTAATTAAATGCAAGCAGCCAAAACTGCTTTCTGCAAAATTAGGCACGCCTACATCCCAATCCGCGCGGACAGGAATGAGACTCAGTCTCATCCGCGTGGACAAAAGCGAACCCTAAATTCAGCCAATAAATTGAGCCCTTCTCTCTCGATTTAGGGATGCTTTTTTGAACCCTACTGTTATATTGGCGAGAATACCTCAGAAAATAGCCTAACACTCATCCCAAACACTCATCTAAACACTGACCTAAACACAAAATCCATACCAAATTCTCAAACCCAAAACACAAGCCAAGGAAGATAGGGTACAACCATTGGTAAACCCTCCTTCTCCTTACCTTAATCTCCTTCATCCATGCATACATCTCATATTTAAAATGATGTAACTTGTTTATTTACTTGTTGCTCATTTCTTTTCTCTTTTTTGTCCTAGATCCAAGAGGATCTCCATGGAGTTCATCTCCATGGATGATTCTCTACAAGGATCCACATTCTTTTATTATGTTATTCCCCTTTGTCCCTTTTACATTAACTAGTTCTTTGATCTTTTGACCTAAAATGTGGTCACCTTGGGGTTCATCTCCATGGATGATCACATTAAATGATCCACATCCTTATTTTTATCTCCTTTTATGTTATTAGTTTTTACTTGCCTACTTGATCTAAAATGTTGTCATCTTGGACTCAAATTCCATGGATGACCATTTCAAGTGGTCTAAATTGTTTACTTCCTTGTAAATACTTTTACATAGTCTAAGATGTTCACCTTGGAACCATTTCTATGGATGAACATCCTTAAGACTCACAAATTAGGTCACACAAGATGTATGAGATACACTTGAGTATAGATCTCAAGGATGGTCATCTTAATGACCACCTTAGAAGATCTTCCTCTAAAAGTTGATACATCTTGACCTACTTCTTGTTTTATCAAATTTATTTTATGTTAAATTTTCCCATCCCAAGCGAATGAAATGCTTTTAAGTCCTAATGTACCCTAATGATGGCTTGATATAGTAGATCACTACTAATCATGTTTAGTGATCACTAATCAAAGCCTAAGGAAATTGGGGACAAGCATGGATGCAAAATCCAAAAATGTTTTTACTTAACATTATCTGTTGCAAAATCCAGTTCTGATTCTGTAACTCCAGTTGACATTCTGGAAATTACAGAATCAGACTGGAAAACTGCAAAAAGGAATCTTACTGTCCTATCCGCGCGGACAGGATTGAGTCTCTTCCCAATCCGCGCGGACATGAATGTCATGGATAGACATTTTTGTTTTTAGTCTTTTTTCACTCACAGAAGCACAATGTTTTGATTAATTTCAGTTTTGTCCAGTTAAGTTATTTATTTCCAGAAAATCCCTTTTGCAAAACACACACACACACACTCATACAAATGGTTTCAAGTTTGGAAGACTCGTTTTACGAGGCATTCCGGGTGAACGTGCTAACCGTTCTTCCCAGAGTGTAACGTGACCTCCGAGCTCACTTCTCTCATTTTTGGGCATTTTTCAAAGTTTTGGCCTTTAAACTAAAAACGGCGTGGCGACTCCGTTGATTTTACAAAAAAAAAAATCGGGTATCATCACAGTGGCGACTACGCTGGGGACTTTTGAAATAAGATTTATCTTTTTAAAAAAAATAATAAAAAAATGGTATTTGGTATATAGGTGGAAACCATTAAGCTTCCTGTATCGCTTCCTAACCCGAGGCTTGGGATAAATTATACCGATATCATTTCAAAAAAAAAAAAAGCTTTTGTGGGTCAAACTTCCGTCCCGGCACTTGAAACCATTTTTATATATGTGTGTGTGTGTGTGTGTGTGTTTCCCCCATTTTTGCGTTGATTTGACCATCCCGGAAAAATCAAAATTTTGACTGTCGGACCCGTTTCCTTAACTGTTGAATTTTATGTGCTTACGTGCTTCCATGCTTTCAAAAAATATTTAAAAAAAAAAAATCATTTTCAAAATTTTTCGCATGCATCATGCTCTTAAGACACATGTGAAAATTTATATTTTACTCAGAAAAAGAAGATAGTCTGTCCGCACACTACGCGCACTCGACCTTACAATGCACACAATGTCCTTAACCCGGGAAAATCCCAGTAGCAGCCCGTTTGGCCTTATTACGCCTCTCGGTGCGAGCATGGGACTACCCAAACATCCCTTGGAGCCTCGTGTCGACCATGCACTTGTTCGTGACACACTTTGTCCGAGACTCGGTTGGTTTTTAGTTTAGTCTGTGTCATGCCCTGTCCGTGTATACACCATGCCAGTCAAACCTTAGTCGGCATACCAAGTCAATATCCTTCGGAGACCCTAATCAGTCGAGGTCATGCCGGTTTTCCGTCATGAACTTTGACAAGATCTTGACTGGCGCCTTGACTTTGACTTTGACTTGCACAATTTATGCACCGACTCCCGGCATGACACTGAGTCATCAAGGATTAACGATTATACCATGTCTAATTACTGCCTAACTGACGACGGGTCAAGATCAATTATGGACATTTATCAGTCAAGGCCATGCCGACTTTCCGTCGAGCCCCTTGACATGATCTTGACCTTTGACGTCAGCTTTGCCCGTAATTTGCATTGAATACGCGTTAAGACTCGATTACCCGCCAAACTTTAGGATCATTTTTCTTTTCGGTCGGTGGGACCTGCTTGCCCTACAGAACCCTTGTTCGAGGTTACAGGTTGAGGGTCTGTAGCGTAGTGATGGGACCCACTAATCCAGGATTTAGAGTAGTTTGCGAAAAAGAAGAGCAATCTTTTCCAACCGCTTAGGTATTAATAAAACACGTTTTAAGTAAACGAGAACAAATAACTGCATGTTGCATGAGCCCTGAGCCCAAACACCTACGCTCCTTCATTCCCAAATATCTGAACCCTCGTGTCTTTCCCCCGCAGCTCCTCATAAAGCTTGGTTTCGGGCACCGGGTCACCGTTTGATCAGTTGGGAAGAATCAAGCGCATCTTCAACCTCACCATTTGTTTCGACTTCGAGTTTCAGAATGTCTGCATCAGCTGGTAACGATGGGGACAACACCACACCGCCTCCCGGGACTCCCCAAACAGAACAGAAGTGGAATCAGTTAGCCGAACAGATGAGATTGCGACAGGAAGCACAGATGATTAGCCTTCTGGAGGCTATTAGGAGCCATGGTTTGGCCGCCAGTCTCAATCCCGATGGCACCTTTACTGTGGAAGAAGAGGAGGACCCCAATCCCACTCTTGGTTGCCCTAACTACTCCAGAATGCCACCACCAACCTCCTATGGTACTACTACCAGAGCCCATGCTCCTCGATCTTTGGGTTAGCCAGCTCCCCAACTATAGACTACCGGATCCATGCAGCCTGACGGGACAAGCCAGTTCGCAGTTCCTCAGTGGGGACAAAATCAGTACGGAATGTCTTCTTATGGTTGGGGGTACCTTGGGATGCCACAACAACAGTTTAGAATGCCACCACAGTTTGGTTTGGGGCAACAGTCAGGAGCCCCTCCTCAGAATGGTGCTAGTTCAGCTGCTCCTAACACAGCTTCCACGAACCCATTTCTCACTCAGGGTTCAAGGGCCACCAAGCCCCTATCCCAGTTTCATCAGAATCACCAGGACCGCAGTACCCTCCTGGTCATACACCCTCGCCACAGTCTGGCATGCAGTTCAACCACCAGGGACAGCGGCCCGCATTTAAGCCTACTTATGAGTCTCACCCCGGAAACCCAAGCTATTCGGCTACATCAGGCCTACCTCCACCCTCTTTACCGATTGATAGTCAATAGCAAGCCGCGGGATTCTATCCCTTTGCCTAGGCTCCTACTCACACTCCCCAGAGTAATTTGGGTCACGGACATGTTTTCACCTACGTCCCCGGACCGGCCGTTCCATCCACCAGTCTGCCGTCAGTGGTAACTCCTCTCTCCAGCTCAGTCACCGGTCTGAACGCCATGGCTCCACCACAGGACCCTCACCTAGCCTGGTTCATGGAACAACACAAGGAAATGAAAGCACAGATTGCTAAATTAACTGCTAAGAAATCTGCCTTCCGGCCTACGGACCTGGACTCCATTGTTCCCCTACCCCACAAGTTTGTGATGCCTAATCTAGACCTGTTTGATGGACTGTATACCCAAAAACTCATCTGGATACATACACCTTGGCGATGAAAGCTAAAGGGTGCACGAACCAGCAGCTGGCCGATTATTTCAGCCTCTCTTTGAAATCCACTGCTTTGAAATGGTTCTTTCGGTTAAAGCCTGAGGTCAGGGTCACATGGGAGCAGATCACTAGTGCTTTCACTGAGAAATATAAAGCTAATCTGGAATGGGAGACAAACAGAGTTGATCTGCAGACAACAGTGCAGCGTCCCGACGAGAACATCGGAGATTTTTATAAGCGGTGGAATTTGAAACTTAGTGAGATGGTCATTCCTCCTTCTGAAGAGGAACAGTTGGATATCTTCCAGTCATGCCTAAAACCGCATTTGAGAACTTCCCTCAGCCACTTCCCCTACTCGGACTTAAGTGCAATGGGTAACTCCGGGACTAAATTTGAAAAGGCTTATAATCAACAACAGGCTGCTACACCTGCCTATAGATACAGGGCTTCTCCCTCCAACCCTGTCCCCGTTCCTCCTAAAGGTAAAGAGGTGATCAATTACGCGGGGCAGGACTGTAATAATGCCACTCCTTTTGTTCCCAAGAAACCAGCTGAGCCCAAACCTCGGTTTCGAAACCTGGAAAACTTCGGAATGTCTCTAAGCGACATCTTCAGAGGATTGGTGAGAGAAGGTTTACTGAGGCCTTTGGAAAACTTCCAGCCCAAGGATCTGAATGTTCCCCTGGATACCTCTAAGCACTGCGCTTTTCATCACTACCACGGACATCTGACAGATAATTGCTCTACTCTGAAGAAGGCAATCCAAGGTTTGATAGACCAAGGAAAGTTGGAAGTCCCTGATGGGCCTAATACAGTTAAAAATCCTCTTCCAAGGAACCATAGCCACGTAAACATGATTGAAATCGGAGAGCCCTCGCATGCCAAGGAAAATGTGGAAACCGATGAAGATCCCCAAATACCTACGATTAACCTTGTCGAGGATCCTGAATTCGGATTCCCTCTCAGCCTTGAGAATGATGAACAAACCAATCCTCCCGAGATCCCTCAGACAGACCAGCATTGGATTCAGTTGGTGGAGCAGATTAGACTGCGACATGAAGCTCAAATTGACAACCTTCTGGAGGCATTTAGGAGCCATGGTTTAGCCACCAGTTCCAATCCTGATGGCACTTTTACCCTGAAAAAGGAAGAAAATCCTCCTCCCACTCTCAATCGTCCCGGATATGTCAGGATGCCACCGCCAGCTACCTATGTTAACATCGCCGGAACTCCTGCCCGTCGACTTACAGGCCAGCTAGCCCCCAAACAGCAGTTCAAAGTGCTGCCCTCCCAACAGCAGTTAGGGATAGAGAAATTCAGCATGCCTCAGCAGCCGTCAGGTATCCCCTCTCAGAATGTTACCGATCCTGCAGATATCAGTAGAGGGAATGAAGGTCTGAAAACAATGGATGAAATGTGGTTAGCCATCAGGTCTCTCGAGGAACGCCACAATGAATAGCAGGCCTGGATCGAAGAGGCCACACGTCATTTCGGAACATTGGCAATCCCCCAACTGACTGGGGCTCCCCTGAAGGACAAATACGTGCCTGTTCCCCCGGCTTCTAATGCCTCTCGTTACTCGGCGGAATCCAACCATTTACTTCCAAGCAAGCCCAGCAGCAAATCTCCTCAATCTAGCTCAACTCAGAACCATCCTAGTGTAAGTGCTCCAATTTGAGCTTGTTAGAATTTTCGTTAGAAAATTAACGAAAGTTATAACATTTCTAACAATTCCTAACAATCCTAACCTTTCTAACAAAGTGAGGGTAAAATGGGCATTGTTATTTAAGGTTAAACCTTAAAAAGAATCTCAAAAAAGAAAAACAAAAGAAGAAAACCATAAATAGAAATGCTGGAAACATAAACTGGCTGCCTAATTTGAATTTCAAAAAGAAATATTCCTCTTGTCCAAAGCTGGAGCTGCATTTAATGAACAGTGCACGCTGAGGGTTCCTGTCCGCGCGGATGGGATTGCAATTTCCAGAGGGCTATAAATTGAGCCCTCCAGTCACAAAAATAAGAAGCCACAACACATTTTGCACCGAACCTCTGGCGAAATATAGAGAGAAAACAGTGAGAATTCACTTGAATTGTCACCATTTTCTCTCCAATCTTTCCCAATTCATACTCATCCACTCACTCTCATATTAAAGCCCTAAACACTCATACATACAAGCCAAACACTCAAGAACACAAGGAAGATTGGTAAACCCTCCTCCTCCTAACCCTAAATCTCAACCATGCATGCATTTGCAAACTACAAAATGTAGTTCTTTCATCTTCTTGCTCTAGATCTAAGAAGATCACCATGGAAGACCATCTCCATGGATGATCATCCACAAAGATCAACATTATTTTCAAGTTCTCTTACTTTCTTGCAAAGAAAACTCATTTTCAAAACCCTAAAAACCATTTTCAAGCATAAAATCTCATTTTCAAAGGATAAAAATCCCCTTCCCAAGCAAATGAAATGCTTAGTCCTAATGTACCCCAAGGATGGTTTGGTATAGTTGATTCACCACTAAAATGTCTAGTGATCACTAACCAAAACCTAGGTAAATGGGGACAAGCATGGATGCAAAACCCCCCTTTAAAATCATATTTTCTTTCTTGAGAAGTTGCTGTCCAGTAGCAATTTTCCCAGACCTCAGTCCATTGTCTTAATTTGTGGACACAGATGAACTTGGAATTTGGTGTTGACTACAAAACACTTTTTGTAGAAAACATCCATAGATTTCCAGACATATTTTTACTTTATTTTTTGGGTGAGTAAAACTCCTCTTTTCAAATTTTCTTTCAGAGGCTAGTTCATCAGCTTCTGGGAATCCAGATCTCATATCTGAGGTTTCCAGAAGGTTTTGACCCCACAAATCTTCTCCAAAATGGAAAATTCCTTCGCAAAAACCTTATTTAAGGTGTCTAGAACAACTTTCATTCTCTGAGTTTATCCAGATTATGAAGTTTTAAGACCCTTGAAAACATTTCAAAATCAAAGGTCCACTGCCTTTTTCATTCTGGCAGAAATGGCTCTCAACTTCAAAAGGTCTTTTGAGTACCAAATCTCAATCCAAAAATCTTCCAAAAAATCATGGGATCAGTTTAAAGTCTTAAAAATATATCCCAATTTTTACTTTTCTGAGTTTCAACTTATTTTGGCCAAAACACACACACACACACACACACACAAATGATTTTCAGCTTGGAAGACTCGTTTTACGAGGCGCGTCGGGTGCACACTAACGTCCTTCCCGACGCGTAACATGACCTCCGAACCTAAATCTCTGATCTCGGGCTTTTTTCAAAGTTTTGGCCCTCAAAATTAAAATGGTGTGGCGACTCCGTTTCGTTGATTTTTTCAAACAAAAATGGGAAAATTTTCGATACATTCACACATCATCACACCTAGCACAGCTCGGCCTGAAACCTCAAATTCACCCCCAACTGTTGAGCATATTTGGTGGGATATCTATGACTGCCTCGACTGCCTCGAGAGGGACTATCAAGATTGGATAAACGAAGATTATCCTCCCAAAAAGAAGAAAGCCTCTTCCCAGCAAAAGTTGAAAGAAAAATTCGAAGCTGGTGATACCAGTGTGGGGACACTCGGGGAACCTTCAGGAGGATTTGACTACTATGTCATTTACTCTAATGAACCTAAGGACTCTCCCTCCACAAAACCGCGGCACGGATGACTGAGCCCTTTTAAGGCCCGAAATTCGAGTACCAATGAACAGTCTTTTAGTCAACCTTCGTAGGTTCTAGTACTTTCTTCGTTCAATCAAGTCCTCCTCGGACATTGTAGTTCATCTTAAATTTTCTATAAAAAAGTCTTTTTTCTTTTCTTGCTAGACTCGAGACATTATTTGCACACCTACATTACACTTAATGAAATGGTTTTATTTTAAATGATCACTCGCATTGATCAACAAATAATCTCTTGAAATGATTAAGATTTTAATTAATTGGTGTTAGAAAGTCAACTAATGCCCTCCCTATACACATTCCTTACCTCACAAAGGCCTCCATCAAGCCATACACTTTCCAAAACATGTCCCCACCATCACCTTGACCAAGTCAACGACAGCGGCAACGTCAAGAAACAACAAAAGGTCACTCAGCATTAAAAGATTGACCCCCATGTCGGCAACGTCAAGTGCTTCGGAAAAAAAAACTCAAGCAAAAGCTTCAAAAAAAAAAGCTTCAAAAAAAAAAAGAGAAAGCTTCAAAAAAAAACTCAAGTAGGAGCTTCAAAAAAAAAATGAGGCCAAGGACCCAGCACCGCCGATCAGAGGCTTGACATATGAGCACAATTAAAGCCCGAAGAACGGAAGTTGTCGACAACAAGGGAGCAGTCAAAGCAAAGGCAGAAGCACATCATAAGCCCTTAAGCTGTATTCAAATTCTTTCTCCCCCGATGAAAGACGACGATCAAGAAGCAATGGAATCGCTGAGATAGCTGCCAAAAATGACTTGTCAAGGAACCATCTCAAGCCTTTTCACAAAAGGGACCACAAAAATATTCATACCCTTTCCCAAAGCCAAACATAGTTCAGCCCGAACTACGGTGAACTGAGTTCCTCACAATGAGGGGAACGTAGGCAACCAGAAATGGTCTGGTCATAAACACATTCAAATCCCAGAAAATTCGGTCTCATCAATGGCCTCTCCTATACACAATCCCTCTTCACCATTCGCCAACTTCAACTCTTGGTATCAGTTGACTTTCTCCTCTTAATTAATCTAAATGTTTGTTCATATTGAGATTAGGGGTTGATCAACCCAAACATTAATAAAGGGTTTTAAGCAATCTTGTGATCATTTTGAATAAAATATGTTTTCAGATGTCTCGACGAGTCTTCTCTTTCTACATCATAGGAAGATAGAGCCAAACACTGTCATTTCTTTCAAGCAGGGGCTTCCATACACTTTTTACAAACCTTTCTACATTTATGATCTCTCAAAAGAGCGGAACCCCAAAGCGAGTTCTTTTGTTCCTACATCAAATAAGGCCATCAAATAATACAAATCTGGGATTCATTCCCAATTTTTGAAAAAATATGCCCCTGCAGGTATACATTTCTAAATTTTCTTTCTTTTACATTCTCTTTCGGTTGACTAATTGACTAAAGAAAACAACAAATTAAATATAGAAGGATGGGTTGTCCCTTTGCCTACATAATGATTCAAAATGCATTGGGGATGCATTGGAACTCTTCAAGGTGGGGCTTTTGTCAAGTCATTTCTTTGAATTGGGGCTTCTCTAGTCACCTTTGGGTCCACATTGGGATCTTCACTATGAGATAGATTCGGTCTTTATCAGATTATTTTCAGGATCGCTTTGCATTACCAATCAAATTGGGACTTTGCTAACTATGTCGGAATCACGGCGAGGTCATAAAATTGGGGCTTCGCCAAGTCACTTCTTCAAAATCTGGACTTTGCCTACTCAGTTATTCAAACCGAGGCTTTGCCAATGAAGGGATCTTTCCTCGCTTTAATAGGATCCGGGGGCTTTGTCAAGCTGGTCCCTTGGACCTGGATTTTATCAAGTCACACCTATCTTCAGAAGAAGGGTCTAGTCACATCAACAACTGGATTTTCAGCTTTAGAACTTGGTACATAGCAGCTTCCTGTAGCATTGGAATTTAAGATCTGGGTTTCTCCCGGCATTAGCATTTTGTCAAATCATTCTCCGAACAAGGTTCCGGTCAAGTCACAGCTAATCCAAATGAAAGAATGTTTCATTCAAATCGATGTACTCTTAATTCTAGAGCCTGTCAGCATCAGCTTCAAATGTCCAAAATTGAGAGGAAAACTCCAATCAAGACCCGGGATCCGAATCCAATCTCGTCCTAAGATCAAAATTGAGGTCCGTGTGATACTGTTAACAAGACCTCATCAACAACTGCCGTTTAAATCGCGATCGAGGGTTCTCACCCCCACTTGCTCAAATTCTATCCCAAACAGTTTCCAGACACATACATCCCAATAAATTCCCTCCCATCACCATGCATCCTTGCCGCAAAATTGGGCTCATGCAACATTGCATCCATGTGCATAACAAAAAAAAAAAAGAAAATGATAGTAACAATAATCCTAGGTTATTACATTCCAAAAATAAAGAGAAAAGAAGAAAGTGTGCATGAAATATAAACTGTATCTGTCCAAACAAACACAATCCCAAAGGAAATCACTCATCAAAATCATCGGAAGCTACCGCCTTGCCCCGGTCCCTCTTCCGACTCGTGCCCGTCTCCTCTGCAGTCATGAACATCTCAGGATCGGGATCGTCATCCTCATCCCCAGAAAGAGGCTCGTCTGGACCAGTCGGTATGCTATGATAGGGCAGGCCAAGATCCGTGAAGAAATCATACCCGAACGTGGACGTGTCGGAACCCTGGCCCTGTCAAGATGATCCACCCTGGTGCCAAACATGCCCCGGTCCGTGCAAATCCCCGAGAATGACATGATCTGGAGGCAGCTCCCTGTTGGAATCCATGAAAGGAGAAATGGGGATATCAGTGGAATGCTCAGAAGGAATAGGGGAGGGCTCTCGCTCTACAGGCGCCGGCTGTGCTCGTCTCTCTCTGCCCCGAGCGGCCCCACGGGTGACGAGCCGCCTAATGAATCTCTTGGCACCAATCACCTGTCGCATCAGCTTTTCAACAACCGTGGCCGGGAACTGCACAAAAACAAAGGCGTCAGAAGTGGTTGAAGCGAAAAAAAAGAGAGAGACAAGAAGAGACAGAAACAATAAAGAGACGTACCCTCATATCCGGACGAGGCCGGAAGGCTCGGGGGACCCTCTCAGGAATGGAAATGTGCACCCTCAATCTGATCCCATCCTGGACATATGAAAAGTCCGACCGAGGGTACCACACAACTGGGATCCCCTCTCTCTCAAGCACCTGGGGCATCCTCAGCCTCGTCAACACAAACATCGGATACGGCTCATCTGTCACAAACCCAGAAAAATGCTGGCCACCCCGGTAGTAAGCCCAAGTCTCTGAGCCCTCGGTCGGACTCAACATATCAACAGGAGGCTCCATCGGTGTCAGTAAAGACGCGCCGTCGCCATGCTGGCGCATCACCCTATCCCCCAAGTAATAAACGTCACAAGACAACCCCCTCAAAATCCTCCTCTCTACCGTCCATCTCTCTGTGCCCTTCAGCTGCTCCAAGTCAAAACGACCCCAGGGGTAGAACTGAATCCCCTCATCCGCCTCCGCTCTCACAAGGGGCCAACACTCCTTATACTTGAGGATCGTGTGCCCCCGAGCACCCCTCTTCACCCGAGCCTGCCTGGTCCAGGAGAGCATAGCCGGATACGCCCCAACGTGCTCCTCTGGCTGCTTCCACATCGAAACATGAAAAAACTCCAAGGCCCACGCCTGTGAAAGAAGAGGATTACATCAGCTAAGTTCGGAAAGAAACAACACGTGCATAAGGAAAGGAAAGAGCAGAAGCTTATACCTCCAGCGGGAACTCGAAGCACGTAAGGGAGCTCACATCCTTCCAGCTATATCTATCCAGAGCAAAATATTGCTCTGCTAGCCCGGCCTCCCCCCAAGCCACCTCTCCAGCTCTCTCCACATCAGTCAATGTCCTCAATAATGCAAACACCGCCGTCTCCTCGGCATGCCCAAACAATGTACTCGAAAAAGTGAACCACAAAAAAGACCTAGCAATCTGCTCAGCAGATATCCTCTCATCACCACCCTCATATCTCTTTATGCTCTCCACGATCTTCTCGTGGATCACTGCATACTCCATCCCCATCCCCTTCTTGGGACTGGGGACAAAACCTAGGAGATCCTGCAACTCCCGGTCACTATAGCCATCCCGCCACTCGATGCTACGTCCCTTAAAGGACAAACCCGTAATAGCAGCATAGTCAGAAGGCGTAACTGTAGCCTCGCCCCAAAAGAAGTGGAAGGTATGGGTCACGTCCCACCAAACCCCTCAGACACTCAACGAACTCGTACAATCCCGTCTCAATAACAATCTGCCTTGGACTCATCAACCCCCTCTGCCCAAGATCGGAAGCTGGTCCCACAGGCTAATCACAGCCTCGACTGATCCCCGGGTCTTCAGCTTATTCAGCTGATCCTGCACAAATCGATCACCACCCTGCTATTGAAAAAAAAACAAAATGACAATAAATAATTGCATTTACAGGCATCATAGGCATAAAGTTTCGACAGCATAACGACATACAATAAACTCAACCCCACTTTTCTTGCACAAAAGACAAAGTTTTTTGAGATTTTCAGCAATCACCATTTAAACATTCATTCATACATAAAGGGACATGTCAATGACAAGGAGTCAACAGAAACAAAATTCCGTCCCGTTTTCACAAAATAGCACGCATAAATAATTTTTCACATTCATTCGTTCACAAGGAGTCAACAGAAACAAAATTCCGTCCCATTTTCACAAAATAGCACGCATAAGTAATTTTTTACATCCATTCATTCATAAGGAGTCAACAAAAAAAAATTCACACAAAATCCTATTGCAAAAATCCCACATGCAAAAGTCCGTCCCGGATCCGGCAAAATTTTTGTCACCTCATATTTCAAAAATGGCAAATCACCCATTCTTGTTTCAAACAAAATGCATATATGACTTACCCATATACTCAACAAAACATGCAAATCATCAAGTTCAAATTTCAATGGCAAGAACATGGGTTTTCAAATTTTTTCAAAAAAAATTAAAATCCTATTTCTAACAATTCGAATAAAAATTGACAAAAAATAATAATTGGTTTCAAAATATACCGTGCGAAGATCCGGATCAGTGGACCAGTGTTGCCACATATCGGGGTAGGATTCTTCCGCCATCGATTGCGAAAGCAAATAATGCCTCCGCATCCTCACGAGCTCTAGCCTTCTCTCGACAATTGAACCGCGTCCTTGACCTTGGATATCAGCTTCCCCATGCTCCATGATCCAAAAATTGAAGAAAATCAAGGGATTTCGAAGGAATTTTGGGCGTCAATGGCGGATTTCTTTCTCTCTCTCGTAAACTGTAACAAAAGATGGTGAAGAAAGAAGAAGAAAAGACCACGGCCTTTTAGGGTCTGTTTCCACTTCATTCCCGTCCGCACGGACAGGATTGAGGGGTAAAATCCCTCTTTTGCCCTTTAAAAATCCAGACTTTGCAAATTGATCCCGGACTTAACCAAGGATAACCAAAGTTGACCCAAGTTAGTCCCCTTTCAAAAGAACCCTCCGGCAGTAAAACGTAAGCCCGTTTCCTCCGACGAAAGTTAACGAAATCCCGTTTCTTTCCTCGTTTTTACTCACGGCAGTAAAACGTAAGCCCGTTTTCTCCGACGAAAGTTAACGGAATCCCGTTTATTTCCACGTTTTCACTCACGGCAGCAAAACGTAAGCCCGTTTTCTCCGACGAAAGTTAACGGAATCCCGTTTCTTTCCTCATTTTCACTCACGGCAGTAAAATGTAAGCCCATTTTCTCCGACGAAAGTTAACAAAATCCCGTTTCTTTCCTCGTTTTCACCAATGGCAGCAAACGTAAGACCGATCCCTTCAAACGAAGTCCACCAAAGGACTATCTATCCCCTCGTAGTCCGTCCTCAACATAAGGACATGAGCCCTCGAAGGAAATCGTTTCAAAACAAGTTGATACCTCCGGATCATCATTCATTAAGGTTCGAGGCACCTAAACGCCATCATTAAGGTTCGAGGCACCTAAACGCCATCATTAAGGTTTGAGGCACCTAAACGCCATCATTAAGGTTCGAGGCACCTAAACGCCATCATTAAGGTTCGAGGCACCTAAATGCCATCATTAAGGTTCGAGGCACCTAAACGCCATCATTAATGTTTGAGGCACCTAAACGCTATCACTAAGGTTTGAGGCACCTAAACGCTATCACCAAGGCTTGAGGCACCTAAACGATGTCACAAAGGCTTGAGGCACCTAAACGCTATCACCAAGGCTTGAGGCACCTAAACGCTATCACTAAGGATTGAGGCACCTAAACGCTATCCCTTCAGTGTCGACACAAGATACGAGGAAAGCGATAAATTGCAATCACCCTCTGATTCGACAAACCAAAATCATTTACCAGGTTGACACCCTAAAATAGTCACTCTAGGGTTCGACGTCTGAAGATAGTCGAAAGACCCGAACTATGACTGGCTTGATTCCTCTTAAGGATACATAGGTAGCCTATCATAGGTTTGGCCATCCGACCAAAATGGTCATCCTCTTCTCCCCAGCAGATTGAGACCTCACTTTTATCGATGACCCCACTTCCCCTGGAAGTACCATTGCCGAGGGGCTACTGTAAGTGTCCCAATCTGAACCACCAATGTTCCTTCAGCCTAATTTAACATTTTTAACGTCAAATAAACATTTAAGGGCATTTTGGTCACTTCCCAAGGCAATTTAAACAAGGAAGGACCTTAAAGGAACAATAAAAATAGGTTGGATCTCGCTGGAAAGAGTCATTTCCAAGAAATTGACCAACTTTTAATTAAATGCAAGCAGCCAAAACTACTTTTTGCAAAATCAGGCATGCCTACATCACAATCCGCGCAGACAGGAATGAGACTCAGTCTCATCCGCGCGGACAAAAGCGAACCCTAAATTCAGCCTATAAATTGAGCCCTTCTGTAACGACCCTAAACCTAGGCACTATTTTAGCATCCTATTATATGCATTTTATATTATTGGTTGATTTTTTGTGCTTATTTTATGTCTTTAAATGGTTGTGAAATAATTTCAAAGCCTTAGGATAAAATGGAAATAAGTTAAAGTATTTTGTTGTGGTATATTAATTGAAATTAAATAAATTATGAGTAGCTAGGTTGTCCTTGTGTAGATGAGGGAAGTAAAGGGTTTAATTGCATTTCTTAAACATTAGGGGCCTAGGTGGAGAAAAAGGGAAAGATTTCATTTAATTGGTGAGGGGGGGGCATACTCCCTCTTTTCCTCCCATCACCTCCCTTAGTCAATACTCCCCATACTTTTTCCATCCCATTTTCATCATCCTCCTTTTCCATCATCTTCTTCCATTTTCCTTCCAATCCTCCATGGAAGCTCTCTCCTAAAAACCTTATCTTCCAAATTTTTAGTAAATTCAATCCTTCTCCATTTTTC
Source organism: Adenophora triphylla var. japonica (assembly GCA_022495995.1). Lineage (NCBI taxonomy): Eukaryota > Viridiplantae > Streptophyta > Magnoliopsida > Asterales > Campanulaceae > Adenophora > Adenophora triphylla. The sequence continues at coordinate 309,384 of JAFEMH010001229.1, read as the reverse complement.
AATCCGGGTGTACTTCCGTGTTCGGGGCAACGAGGGGAGCACATCAAGCTAAGAAAATCCTTGTTCCATCTCATATTTCTAAAGTAAGTTATTATGACTTTCTTTTAATAATTGCCATTTTATGTGTTAATGAATACTTTGTTGAAAGAAAAGGATTTTGGAAATTTTAAATAATGTTATTTGAGTAAAATGGATTATTTAAAGTTGAATTGATTTTTAGTGATGAGATGGTGGTCTAAGTTGAAGGATTGAGGGTATAATGAGTGTAAGATGTTAATAACTTTAATGGAGTTAGTGTATGTGATTATATCCATCTTACTTTAATTTTGGAGATGTGTGAGTATACCTCAATTGGGTTGAAAGAAGTAGAAAAAGGATTTGATATGCTTTTAATGGTGTAAGTTATTATGATTCCCTTCTATATATGCTCATGTTATTACTTGAAGTTAGAAGTATGAAAAATATAATGACATGTTGTTTTGGAGCAATTTTTATTAGGTTTTGAAATAAATAGAAAAAGGATTTTGGAATGAGGAAAATGAATTATGGGTATTTATAATAAATTCTTGCATGATCAATTTAGTAAAATTATTTGCTTGGGAGTTATGAGTATTCATAATAAATTCTTGCATGTTCAATTTAGTCAAATTAATTGCTTGGGAATAGAAGGAATTAGATTTTAATTGAGTAGATAAAAATATTTAGTATGTGGGTTCGGGTTATGTTATGTTAAGTATAGTGAAGAAATTGGGGGATTTCAATAGCTTGGTTCATGGATGTTGATGCTACTAATTGATGTTTATATATACCAATTTGGATATGGAGAAGATGGTTAAAAATGGGAATAAAGTAGCTTGGAACACTTGATGTCCATGACTCTTAAAATTGCGCTTACTTGTGAAATTCATATTAAATTCACCCGGACTCGGAATTGAGCGTTTCTTGAGTCCATTTTGGATTTCAAGATCTTTTCAATGGACATATTTTCATAAGCTAAAAGTATAACTGTTGTTCCCAGAATGTCTCTTTTGGCAGCAGGGTTTAGTAAACCATTTTCAAAACCGGTTAAACTTATAAAATGAATAAGTAATTCATACGAACTCGAAATTGGATGGTTCAAGAGTCCAAATTTAGTATTTTTTGGTGATCTTTCAAATGGAATTGGTTTTATAAACTAAATCTGTAATGATCATTTCCAGATATTCTATTTTACTATTGTGGTGTGCTTATTGTAGTATGTGAAAATACTTGATATCCTTGAACTCTAAGTTGTGATACTTCTTATTATGGATGATATTGTAACATGGCTTGTTATAGTAAATGTGTAGACCTTATGTGCTGCACATTTTTGGACTCATTGATATATTTCGATATAAATGCTAGGATTCCCTACTTTGGAATTCCTAAATTGTTTAGGGATTGGTTCGAGGATTTATAGCCGTTGTACTAATATGTTGAATACTTGTTATAGTATTTCTATCTTTATGATATTCTATTGTTGTAGGATTCCCTACTTTGGAATTCCTAAACTGTACTTGTTGAAACAAAGATTTATAGCCGTTGTGCTAATATGTTGAATACTTGTTATAGTATTGCTATCTTCATGATATGCTATTGTGGTATGTATCCCTACTTTGGATCATACAATGTTTGGTTAAGCAAGTATGTTATTACTGTGCTTAGTTATGAAAATCCAGCTGGTATTTGTTGTTGGGCAATGTTATGGAATTATAATGGCACCGAGCCAAGTTCATTATAATTCATACATTGGTAACCCAGTTTTGTCCCCCTTGTGTGGGATTAGTGGGCTAGCATCTCCTTTTGAGGTAGATTGTCTAGTTTTACTGGGGATATGAATGTGTGTCAGAATCCCTATGGTACTGTTATTGTTCATGGTTCCGGAACCGCTTCATCAACTGTTGCTGCTGCTCGGATGTGTATATCCTTTTGGAGATGAAACCTTGGCTCAATATCCTTCTAAGTGTTACTTTATCGTACTTATGTGTTGTGATATATTCATGATGAGCTGGTCATTGTTTCCAACCGGTATGGGACGGTGGGCGGCAGGGAGCCTCTCTGATTATGTGGATATGTCTTTTGATGTGTTGTTTGGCATCTTGCTGCATTCATAATAGCTTATTGAGATTTATTCTCACCCCTTCCCCTTTTACTGTTTAGATTGTGCTGAGACAGGTGACCTGAACCGGTGAGGCCGGGGATAAAAGTGTGGACTTTGGCTTTTGGGACATGTCAGGTTATGAAAATAAGTAGGTTGTTTGGAGTCTTTATTAAGTAATACTCTTTTATAAAGTTGTATAGAAAACTCTTTGTAAAACAATGTTTTGGGGGTTTTCGATGTAATTGATCAGATTATAATTTATTGAAGTTGTTGTTGAAATTTCCTCCAAAGTGGAGACATTATCAGTTGGTTTTAATTTGGAAGTTGAGAATCAGTTTTCTTTTAAGTTGAAATAAAAGTTTTAAAAATTCACGGTAAGTTTTCTTATAGTTTGGGCCCTCAAGCTCGGGATCGTGTTAGGATTTGGGTTGGGGTGCTCACAGTTGGTATCAGAGCTTAGTTTAGAGGTCAAGGGTTCTAGACTAAGACAGAGTGTGTGGTATTTGACGTCGAGTGTTTGATGTAGGAGTTTGTTCTAATGGCCGAAAGCAATATTGATGGCAGCGAAGAGTTCCAGATAATGAAGGAAAATGGATTGTTGAACGAGTATGTTAAGATTTTGGGAAATTATGAGAGATAAATGAATTCGATGATTTTTGTACATGATTAATTGGGTTTTGAAAGGTTGAAATAGAGTGTTGGAAGTAGTAGAGAAAAGGGTGATAAAATGGTTGTGTTTAATTGGGAAGGTGGTGTACTATGGTTATATGGCTTAGAGGAAGTATGTGGGATTAATTGGGACTTCATAATGAAAATGGACTACGTAGAGTATAGTAGTTGTTGAATTTGGGTATATATGGTATATAATAATGTTAAGGGTATAAATGATATTGAGCATATGAACTTGATTGTTGACAAAAAGTGTTAGAAATCATCTTGAACTTGGTGGATCATGTTTCTTTGACTTGGGGTAATTTTACCCAGCAGTTCGAGGATTATTTCATTTCAATGGTTACAAGGGACAATAAGGAGATTGAATTCTTGAGGCTAGAACAGGGGAACATGACGGTGGATCAGTATTCAGTCTGGTTTGAGGAATTGGCTCGGTGTTGCCCTCATTTAGTATCACATGAAGCGAGAAGAGTTCATAAGTTTGTAAAGGTTTGAGGATTGAGTTTAGGAAGAAATTATTGATTGATGACTTCACCAATTATCAGACCGCCATAGATAGAACATATAAGGTCGAGAATGACATTGAGGAAAGTCGTGGAAGATCCGAAAGTGGGATTAGAAATAAACCAAAGTATCTAGGACAAGATCCAAAATCGCCAGGGGAAAACCAAGGACTTCAACTTCAGGGAGTTTGCGAAGGGAGCTTGTTGTAGCTTCTTTGTCTAGGCCAATATCCAAACAGTATGGGATGATTTGTAAATTTTGCAAGAGGGTTGGGCATATCAAAGATCAGTGTTGGAGTAAGCAAGACAAGTGTGTTAAGAGTAGAGAAATGGGGCACTTTAGGAGGAATTGCCGAAGGTTGCAGTGGGGTCGAGCTTCAATGCAGCGGTCAGCTGGGTAGACAACAATGAGGTGGTACCAAAGGAGATAATGAAGGGAAACCAAAAAGGGAAGGTCTAAGGTCGGGTATGTGTTTCGGGTCTAGAAGAGATAAATCCCTCAGAGATCACTAGAGGTATATTACCTGTCTCAAAAGTAAGAGGTCATAATTTTACAGATCCTGTTTCATATCATTTATGTTTGGCATAGCATTTTGCTTCTATGTAGCATACATTGCTTGAGATTGTTTTATGTGATAGAGGTTTCTGCTCTTATGAGAGAGTACCTCGAATCTCCCTTGATTTACCACGATGGTGGTGTGGTTATGGCTGAGCATGTATTGCTAGTTGATTTGGTATGATTACCAATTTATGATTTTGAGATATACTTGACCTAGATGGGTAAGTAGCTGTTGTGCATTGGTAGACTATCATAAGAAGTGAGTCTCCTTTTCTATGCCTAAATTGCTTATATAGGTATTTGATACAGATAAACCTTAGGTGGTAATTTTGTTATATATGCGTTAAAGCCAGAAAATTTGGTTAAAAAGTGTAAAGGGTATTTGATATGTGTTAGACTTGCATAAGAAGTCTTTCCAAAAAATTTATGTGCTAGTTGTGAGTAGATGGTAATTGTATTTCCATCGAAGTATCTCATGTGTTGATTCTGAGTATGATAAGCAGAATTTTTAATCCTTATCTTGATGGCTTTATGGTAATTACGATTGATGATCTCTTTGTTTGTTTAAAGTTACGAGAGGATCATGAAGATCATTTGTGAGTTGTGTTATTTGCCTTTAGTGGGAATTCATTGTTTGAGAAGTTTAGCAATTGTGAGTTGATTCGAGAAGATTTCAAATTTTGGGTTCTATAGTCTTAAGCTCGGATGTTACCATGGTTCTTACGAGGATTGAGTCCGTAGTCTTTGGATTGGCAAGAGCTACCTAAGGATTACCAAGGGATTCTTGAGAATTGTAAAATCGTCGATTTAGTTAACTCGAAAGGATATATCAAGGGTGTAGAATGTAATAAGGGTAAACCATATAGATAAGAGATGGAGAATAGATTGACTGTAGGTCTGATCCTCACCTTACCTAGTGGATGCGAGGACTTTGTGAATTTTAAGTGCGTATTAAAGGAGGATTAGGTTGTGATATTATGAGAACTGGGAAAGTAATAGCGTATGCTTCGAGGAAGTTGACTTTGATAAAGTGGAATCTTCTTATCCTCTACTCGAGAGTGGCTGCAATTGTGTTGCGTTATTTAAGTAGGAACATTATCTTTTTGAATCTCCATTTGAAATTGTTGCCGATCCTAAGGGTTTGAAGAATTTAGTTACTCAAAAGGAAGTGATCAATAGGCCAAAGTGATGGTTGGAACTATTAAAAGACTTTAACTGCGTTATTTTATAACATCCGGAAAAGTTATTTTGGTGGATTTCCTTTCAACTTGAAAAGTTTAATTAATCTTGGTGAGTTTGCGTATAATAGTAGTTTTAGTTTAGCATTGAAATGGGTATTGTATGAAGCTTAGTATGGAAAATCATTTGCATGATCCCTCGTTTGTATGGAGTCCTTCAACTAATGATGATTAAGCCGATTTGACTTATGTGGGAGAACCATTGAGAGTTATTAGCATCGCAAGTCCGGAATCAAAATTCTAGAGTATTCGGGTTGTGAGATGTATAGAAGAATCATGCCATTGAGGAAACTATTTGAAAGTTGTAATTTGAAATGTGTGAGAGGTAACCTTTGCTATTTGATCCTTAAGGTAAGTCTTTTTAAAATTCGGGACGAATTTTCTTTAAGGGGGAGTGAGTGTAACGACCCTAAACCTAGGCACTATTTTAGCATCCTATTATATGCATTTTATATTATTGGTTGATTTTTTGTGCTTACTTTATGTCTTTAAATGGTTGTGAAATAATTTCAAAGCCTTAGGATAAAATGGAAATAAGTTAAAGTATTTTGTTGTGGTATATTAATTGAAATTAAATAAATTATGAGTAGCTAGGTTGTCCTTGTGTAGATGAGGGAAGTAAAGGGTTTAATTGCATTTCTTAAACATAAGGGGCCTAGGTGGAGAAAAAGGGAAAGATTTCATTTAATTGGTGAAGGGGGGCCATACTCCCTCTTTTCCTCCCATCACCTCCCTTAGTCAATACTCCCCATACTTTTTCCATCCCATTTTCATCATCCTCCTTTTCCATCATCTTCTTCCATTTTCCTTCCAATCCTCCATGGAAACTCTCTCTTAAAAACCTTATCTTCCAAATTTTTAGTAAATTCAATCCTTCTCCATTTTTCAATCCGGGTGTACTTCCGTGTTCGGGGCAACGAGGGGAGCACATCAAGCTAAGAAAATCCTTGTTCCATCTCATATTTCTAAAGTAAGTTATTATGACTTTCTTCTAATAATTGCCATTTTATGTGTTAATGAATACTTTGTTGAAAGAAAAGGATTTTGGAAATTTTAAATAATGTTATTTGAGTAAAATGGATTATTTAAGGTAGAATTGATTTTTAGTGATGAGATGGTGTGAGTATACCTCAATTGGGTTGAAAGAAGTAGAAAAAGGATTTTGGAATGAGGAAAATGAATTATGGGTATTTATAATAAATTCTTGCATGATCAATTTAGTAAAATTATTTGCTTGGTAGTTATGAGTATTCATAATAAATTCTTGCATGTTCAATTTAGTCAAATTAATTGCTTGGGAATAGAAGGAATTAGATTTTAATTGAGTAGATAAAAATATTTAGTATGTGGGTTCGGGTTATGTTATGTTAAGTATAGTGAAGAAATTGGGGGATTTCAATAGCTTGGTTCATGGATGTTGATGCTACTAATTGATGTTTATATATACCAATTTGGATATGGAGAAGATGGTTAAAAATGGGAATAAAGTAGCTTGGAACACTTGATGTCCATGACTCTTAAAATTGCGCTTACTTGTGAAATTCATATTAAATTCACCCGGACTCGGAATTGAGCGTTTCTTGAGTCCATTTTGGATAATTTTTCAAGATCTTCTCAATGGATATATTTTCATAAGCTAAAAGTATAACTTTTGTTCCCAGAATGTCTCTTTTGGCAGCAGGGTTTAGTAAACCATTTTCAAAATCGGTTAAACTTATAAAATGAATAAGTAATTCATACGAACTCGAAATTGGATGGTTCAAGAGTCCAAATTTAGTATTTTTTGGTGATCTTTCAAATGGAATTGGTTTTATAAACTAAATCTATAATGATCATTTCCAGATATTCTATTTTACTATTGTGGTGTGCTTATTGTAGTATGTGAAAATACTTGATATCCTTGAACTCTAAGTTGTGATACTTCTTATTATGGATGATATTGTAACATGGCTTGTTATAGTAAATGTGTAGACCTTATGTGTTGCACATTTTTGGACTCAATTATATATTTCGATATAAATGCTAGGATTCCCTACTTTGGAATTCCTAAATTGTTTTGGGATTGGTTCGAGGATTTATAGCCGTTGTACTAATATGTTGAATACTTGTTATAGTATTTCTATCTTTATGATATTCTATTGTTGTAGGATTCCCTACTTTGGAATTGCTAAACTGTACTTGTTGAAACAAAGATTTATAGCCGTTGTGCTAATATGTTGAATACTTGTTATAGTATTGCTATCTTAATGATATGCTATTGTGGTATGTATCCCTACTTTGGATCATACAATGTTTGGTTAAGCAAGTATGTTATTACTGTGCTTAGTATGAAAATCCAGCTGGTATTTGTTGTTGGGCAATGTTATGGAATTATAATGGCACCGAGCCAAGTTCATTATAATTCATACATTGGTAACCCAGTTTTGTCCCCCTTGTGTGGGATTAGTGGGCTAGCATCTCCTTTTGAGGTAGATGGTCTAGTTTCACTAGGGATATGACTATGTGTCAGAATCCCCATGGTACTGTTATTGTTCATGGTTCCGGAACCGCTTCATCAACTGTTGCTGCTGCTCGGATGTGTATATCCTTTTGGAGATGAAACCTTGGCTCAGTATCCTTCTAAGTTTTACTTTATCGTACTTATGTGTTGTGATATATTCATGATGAGCCGGTCGTTGTTTCCAACCGGTATGGGACGGTTGGTGGCAGGGAGCCTCTCTGATTATGTGGATATGTCTTTTGATGTGTTGTTTGGCATCTTGCTGCATTCATAATAGCTTATTGAGATTTATTCTCACCCCTTCCCCTTTTACTGTTTAGATTGTGCTGAGACAGGTGACCTGAACCGGTGAGGCCGGGGATAAAAGTGTGGACTTTGGCTTTTGGGACTTGTCAGGTTATGAAAATAAGTAGGTTGTTTGGAGTCTTTATTAAGTAATACTCTTTTATAAAGTTGTATAGAAAACTCTTTGTAAAACAATGTTTTGGGGGTTTTCGATGTAATTGATCAGATTATAGTTTATTGAAGTTGTTGTTGAAATTTCCTCCAAAGTGGAGACATTATCAGTTGGTTTTAATTTGGAAGTTGAGAATCAGTTTTCTTTTAAGTTGAAATAAAATTTTTAAAAATTCACGGTAAGTTTTCTTAGTTTGGGCCCTCAAGCTCGGGATCGTGTTAGGATCCGGGTTGGGGTGCTCACACCTTCTCTCTCGGTTTAGGGATGCTTTTTCAAACCCTACTGTTATATTGGCGAGAATACCTCAGAAAACAGCCTAACACTCATCCCAAACACTCATCTAAACACTCACCTAAACATAAAATCCATACCAAATTCTCAAACCCAAAACACAATCCAAGGAAGATAGGGTACAACCATTGATAAACCCTCCTTCTCCTACCTTAATCTCCTTCATCCATGCATACATCTCATATTTAAAATGATGTAACTTGTTTATTTACTTGTTGCTCATTTCTTTTCTCTTTTTTGTCCTAGATCTAAGAGGATCTCCATGGAGTTCATCTCCATGGATGATTCTCTACAAGGATCCACATTCTTTTATTATGTTATTCCCCTTTGTCCCTTTTACATTAACTAGTTCTTTGATCTTTTGACCTAAAATGTGGTCACCTTGGGGTTCATCTCCATGGATGATCACATTAAATGGTCCACATCCTTATTTTTATCTCCTTTTATGTTATTAGTTTTTACTTGCCTACTTGACCTAAAATGTTGTCATCTTGGACTCAAATTCCATGGATGACCATTTCAAGTGGTCTAAATTGTTTACTTCCTTGTAATACTTTTCCTTAGTCTAAGATGTTCACCTTGGAACCATTTCCATGGATGAACATCCGTAAGACTCACAAATTAGGTCACACAAGATATATGAGATACACTTGAGTATCGATCTCAAGGAAGGTCATCTTAATGACCACCTTAGAAGATCTTCCTCTAAAAGTTGATACATCTTGTCCTACTTCTTGTTTTGTCAAATTTATTTTATGTTAAATTTCCCCATCCCAAGCAAATGAAATGCTTTTAAGTCCTAATGTACCCTAATGATGGCTTGATATAGTAGATCACTACTAATCATGTTGAGTGATCACTAATCAAAGCCTAAGGAAAGTGGGGACAAGCATGGATGCAAATTCCAAAAATGTTTTTACTTAACATTTTCTGTTGCAAACTCCAGTTCTGATTCTGTAACTCCTGTTGACATTCTGGAAATTACAGAATCAGACTGGAAAGCTGCAAAAAGGAATCTTATTGTCCTTTCCACACGGATAGGATTGAGTCTCATCCTAATCCACACGGACATGAATGTTATGGACAGACATTTTTGTTTTCAGTCTTTTTTCACTCACAGAAGCACAATGTTTTGATTAATTTCTGTTTTGTCCAGTTAAATTATTTATTTCCAGAAAATCCCTTTTGCAAAACACACACACAGACACACACACATAAATGTTTTCAAGTTTGGAAGACTCATTTTATGAGGCATTCCGGGTGAACGTGCTAATCGTTCTTCCCGGAGTGTAACGTGACCTCCGAACTCACTTCTCTCATTTTTGGGCATTTTTCAAAGTTTTGGCCCTTAAAATAAAAACGGCGTGGCGACTCCGTTGATTTTACAAAAAAATCGGGTACATCACAGGACCGTAGGGACCATTGTGGACTTCGGTCATTAACTCTCTGGCCCTTTCTTGGGTGACATATAGGAGGAGTGGTCCCTGGTATCGCTTCTTGTACAGATCGCCCCCTAGGATGACATAGTGAGAGGCCAACCGTTTCAGGGCTTGCAAGCTCTTGGCTTTGATGCCTTCCTTTGGTCTACCTTCTTCATTTCTGAAAATTGATTCCCCATCATTGAGGAACTAATAAATCTGACTGTACCAGGGTTCTTTGATAGGCTCGGGTCCCAAGTCTATTTCACAACAGAAAGCTGGGGCTTCTCTTCTACCCACTCTGAATGGTTTTATTGCCTTTCCCTCAAGGATCTCTACTAATGAGGCTAGAGTAGCTAAGGCATCTGCGAATCTGTTCTTGTCCCTTGGCAGGTAATGAAAGGTTACTTCTCTGAACTGTTCAGTCAACTCTTCCATGTAGGCATGATAACTCTGAAGGTTATGATCCACAGTCTTCCACTTGTTGGAGACCTGGTTGATGATCAGGGCTGAGTCTCCATAGACCTCAAGCTCCTTGACATTCCTTTCTAAGGCAGCTTCTAAACTAGCAATGCAAGCTTCATACTCTGCGGCATTATTCATGGCAGGGAAGTTCAACTTGATGGCTATCGGCGTGTGCTCATCTTTCGAATTGACCAGTAGCATTCCTACATCGTTTCCTCTCTTGTTAGCATCTCCGTCAAAGAAAGGCTGCCATCGGTTCTCAGGATCAACTACGAAGATCCCTTCATCTGGGAATTGGGGTTCAGGCCCGCGGTCCTCATTGCTAGGGATGTTTGCCAGATGGTCTGACAGCGCTTGACTCTTGATTGCCTTTCTCGTCACAGAGTTGATGTCATACTCAGCTAAGAAGAACGACCACTTTGCCAGATGCATCGAAAGGGAAGGCTTGTCGAAGATATACTTGATAGGGTCCATTTTCGAGACCAAGTTCACGGAGTGGGCTTGCATGTAATGCTTCAGCTTACCGACTGCCCAGACCAGTCCTGCACAAGTCTTTTTGCATGCTGAGTAATTGAGTTCACTTCCTTGCAGCTTCCGGCTGACAAAGTAAATGGCGTTTTCTACCCAAGAGTCCTTCTTCTCCTGAGCAAGCATAGCCCCAACTGGACAAGGATGCGAGATAGAGCAAAGAGGTTTCTCGTCGTGGGGCCATAATACCGGGGGATGTACTAGGTACGCGTTGATTTGGTCAAAGGCATCCTGGCATTCCTCAGTCCATTCTGTGTCTGCATTCTTCTTCATGAGCTTGAAGATGGGCTCGCACATGGTAGTCAGCTGGTTGACAAAATGGCTGATGTATTGTAATTTACCCATAAAGATTTTGACCTCTATCTGGGTTCGAGGCGGCCTCATATCCACTCCTGAGCAAGCATAGCCCCAACTGCCGTATCAGTGACAGTGAGATAGAGCATAAGAGGTTTCTGTCTATGTGGGGGATATAATACCGGGGGATGTACTAGTTACAGCTTGATTTGGTCAAAGGCATCCTGGCATTCCTCAATCCATTCTGTGTCTGCATTCTTCTTCATGAGCTTGAAGATGGGCTCGCACATGGTAGTCACCTGGTTGACAAAACGACTGATGTATTGTAATTTACCCATAAAGCTTTTGACCTCTGTCTGGGTTCGAGGCGGCCTCATATCTATAATGGCCTTGATCTTTCAGGGATCTACTTCAATACCTCGTTCTGTGACCATATACCCAAGCACTTTTCCCCTTGTCACTCCAAAGGTGCATTTAGCAGGGTTCAGTCTCATGGAATGCTGTCTCAACCTTTCAAAGAACTTTCGTAGGTTGACAAAGTGTTGTCCATCCTTACCTTTGGAATGGATTATCATGTCATCGACATAGACCTTAATTTCCTTGTGGATTATGTCGTGAAAGAGTGCGATCGCTGCCCTCTGATACGTAGCCCCAACATTTTTAAGCCCAAAAGGCATCACCGTATAGCAGTACGTTCCCCACGGTGTGGTAAAGGCTGTCTTTTCTTGGTCCTCCTCGGCCATCTTGATCTGGTGTAGCCAGCAAAGCCATCAACGAAGGATTTGACTTTGTAGTTAGCAGTGGCGTCCACCAGAATGTCTATGTTAGGCAAAGGGTAGTCGTCTTTGGGGCTGGACTTGTTCAGATCCCGAAAATCTACACAACAGTGTACCATCCCATTGGCCTTAGTCACAGTCACGATGTTGGATAACTTTGTCGGATATTCGATGACCCTGATGAATCCTACCCTCAGTAGCTTCTCAATCTCTTCTTTGACCTGTAGAGACCACTCTGGCTTGATCTTTCTCTATTTCTGCTTTACTGGCTTGGCATCTGGTGCTAGAGGGATTCTGTGCTCCACAATTAAACTATCTAGCCCTGGCATATCCTTATATGACCATGCAAACACATCTATGTATTCTCTGAGTAGATTGACCAGTCTCTCCCGTTCAACCCCCTGGAAGAAGTTCCCAATCTGTGTCTCTTTAGGTTCCTCAACAGTACCCAAGTTAACACTTGTCAAAACCTCCTCGGCAGCTTGGGCCCGGTTTTCCACTTTGTCTGTAACCTGCTTAAAGATTTCTTTAATGTATTGTTCGTTTAGTGTGTTTGCATCTTGTTCAAATGATTCATTATTAACTGTTGTTAAGTTATTAGTTAATATATCATTTATTAAGTTGGCAATAAGGGGATACTCAAAAAGATCTATCATTTCATTCAAAGCAAAAGGAAAGATGACATTGGCTACATGTTCATAATCTTCAGGCGTGAGGCCTTCAGATGACTCGGAGGAATGGAATTCGAAGATTCCTGACTCAGATGACTCTTAACCCTAACGACTCTGGACCCTACACTACTTGTTGACTCGAAGTGTTTGACACGGGTTGGACTGGGGTTTTACTCTTTCCTGCCGTTGCCCTGGGGAGTAGTAGCCTTGTCGGTGTTCTTATCCTGCTGTGCATCCTGCGAACCTTCACTGCCTTTGCTGACATCATTCCCATGGGGGATGTTCGGCTGATCTGGCGCAATCTCCTCTCCAAATCTGATCACATCCATTTGCACCCCTGGGGTAATGGGACCAGTTGCACTTTCGGCATTCGAGAGACATCTTTCTCCATCATCAAAGTCTTCTGGCTCGTTCACTCTTCTATTCACATTCTTCCAAACAGGGGGTTGGGACTGATCTTCATGAACAGTAAGAGCCATCACGAACTTATTATGCTCACTGTGAGTGATGAAGGGTTTCGGAGAGACTTCCATCATCATAGCTTGGCTTACTTCTGCCTCACAATCTTCGTAAGTGAGTCTTCCTTCTGTAATCTTGACTATGGTCACTGGTTTGAAATCACAAAAGAGAGGTCTGGCCTTGACAACATTAACGAAGTCGTTTCCTATTATAGGTCCAAATTGCCCTTCCATGGCGGAGGCATCAATCAGATCTTTCCATTCTTCTTGCAATTCAGCATAAGGAACATTGAATTCCAGGATGTCTATGATCTTTGGATTCCCGAAACCAGCTGCATTCGTCTCTCCAAACTCAAACATATTGACTCGATTGTTAGGAGGAAGGGGATTCTTGACTACATTGGGACCCCGAGGTGGTTCAAGCTTGCCTTCTTCAATCAGGTGAGAGATCAGGAATTTCAGGTAAGTACAATCATTGGTGTTATGCCCATGATATTTGTGAAAGCGGCAGTGCTTGGTTTCATCCATTTTAATACTGGGGTTCTTTGGTTTCCAGTTTTCCAAAGGTCTAATGAGTCCTTCGGCCACCAAACCATCGAATAATTTCTAGTGGCATTCCAAAATCTTCGGCAGTATAGAAATGAGGCCTTAGCTTCACAGCGGCTTGACCTGTACTTTGTCCGACTTTCTCATTCTGGATATAATTGACTGCGCCAACCGTTTCTTTTCCTTTTACAGTGACGGCTGTGGCATTTGAGACTGGTGCTTTGTACCGATAAAAGTTGCCTGTCCCTGTAACCGGAGCCATGTTGAAGGCATTTTCAAACTTGGTGCCGGCATTTACCATCGCCCGAAGATCAGGATAATAATAATTGCCAATCTGGACCCTTAACTGAGGTTTCAAGCAGGACTGGAAAATATCCATCTGTTCATCTTCATTCAACGGGGTCATCATTTCACTAAGTTTGCAATTCCACCTCTTGTAGAATTTGCCTACTGGTTCGTCTGGGCGCTGCCGAGTGCCATGTAGGTCATTCCTACTGGTTTCCCAATTTAAGTTAGCCTTGTACTTTTCCATGAACGTCTCTTTGATCTGGTCCCACGTGGCTCGGGCCTCTGGCTTCACACGCAAGAACCACCTAAGAGTTGAACCCTTTAATGATAGTTGAAAGTGATCAGCCATTTGCTGATACGTACAATCCTTGGCCCTCATGGCAAGAAGGTAGCTTTCAATATGGGTCCGAGGACAATCTGTGTCGTTGAACTTTTCAATCTCAGGCATTCAAAATATTGGAGGAAGAGGGACAATTTTGCTGGGATCAGCGATCTGGTATGCTGCCTTCTTGGTGCTCAGTTCCCCGAATTTCTCTTGCATGGACTTAACTTGTTCCATCAACCAGGTCATGTTGGGGTCAGGCGACGGTTTTGGATTGTTCGATTCTGAAGCAGGCTTATCAGACTTGGGTGGCAGGATAGTGGGTGGCACATTGGTAGCTGGTACCATGGCTTGGGAATCTTTCGAAGGGAAGTAAGTGTAAACTTGACCTGGTCCCATGTTTTCGTGAGGCTGGCCGGAGGCATAGGAATTAGGTTCATAGTTACCAGGGTAAGGAAAGGAATAAGTAACCTCGTGGGGTCCTGTTGGCAAGGTTGGGGTGGAAGATCTACTGTGGCAGGGCATAAGTTAAAGAGATCATTGGATTGATTCTTAGGCCTGGAGATTGTCTGAGATGGCCCATACTGAGGAGGGGGAGTGAATCCCATGGGATAATGCAGAGACTGAGTAACTGGGATAGCCGTGGCATTTTCTCTCTGTTGGTAGGGAACAAAGCTGGGTCTTATCTGAGGAGGTGAGGGCATTGGAACCCTGATGGCCTGGGACGTTGGAAAGGACTGAAAAGGGGTAGTTCTTGGTAAGGGATCATATGTGGATGGAGGAGGGCATTGGTTATAGGCTGGGGGAGGTGAGATTGCTGCTTCTGGAGTCTCATCTTCTACCATAACCAGGGAACCGTTGGACTCAACCACTATCTGAACCCCATGACGACGGAGTGCATCGATAAGCATGGCTTCCTGTTCCTCATGGACCTTACGACTGTTTTCCAAGGCTAAGGCTAGCTCTTCTTCCCTTGTCATCGGGTTACCCAAACCACTGCTGTTTTTTGTCAACTCTGCCATTCTGACTCTCTGGGCTGACAAAACTGAGGATTCTGGCGAGCTATCTGTGAATTCTGCGCTGACAAGCCGCTGACCCGGTATTCTCACCCACTTCTTTCTCGCTGCGGGAAAGGGATATGCAAGGTTTAGACTCTGGGGTAGGTGTTTAGGCTGAAGGCTCAAGCAATATGCAAATTAAAAATATTTCAGTTTACTTAAAACGGTGTCTTTTATTAATTTCTATTTGGTTGGAAAAGAGGTTGCCCTTCTTTTTCGCAACTACTCTAGATCCTGGATCAGTGGGTTCTGTCACTACGTCTATAAGCCCCTTGTATTCCACCTGTATTTCGACATCCCAGGGTGGACAGCCCCGGGTGAGGGTCCTATAGGGCACGCTGATCCCACCTACTGAGAGATAAGAACGCTCCTAATGGGTGTAGTGGGTCATAGGAACTTTTAACGTGCGAGCGATGCAGATTATAGTCAAGGCAATGTTGGGAAAGTCTCGTCTTTCAGCCTTAACGGAATTTCTCGCAGCAGTTTCGCTTGCGCGATTGATGTTTTGACTTTTTGGCATTGTCCAAGAAGATAATAGGCATGGGTCGGACGGTAAAAGCCGGATGACACAGTGTCACATTGAACTTTGTTGCATACGTTGTGCGAGTCAAAGTCCAAGTCAATGCCAGATCAAGATCTGGTCAATTTTTCCTTGTCGGAATTTTGGCAGAGCTCCGCTTGCGCGAAAGATATTTTGATTTTTGGCACGGACTCGGGCTTGAATCTTACGGATCCTGTGCGGGTCAAAGTCAAAGTCAATGCCGGAGTCAAGATTCTGCCAATTTTTCTTGGCGAAATTTCAGCAGAGTTTTGCTTGCGCGAAGGATCCTGACTTCCGTCATGGGCTAAGGTTTGACCTTTACGGGGGTATGCAACTAGGCTATATGACATGGTCTAGACCAAAAACCAACCAAAAGTCACGGTTTTAAAATGTGTGACACCTGACCGTGCATCGTCGACACTGGCTGCCATGGGGAGTTTGGGATGATTCCGTGCGCGCCCGGGAGCATCGTAATGCTGTCCGTGACTGCACCTGAACAACCACCCCGGGTTAAAAGGACGTGCATACAAAGTGTACAGGATATATAAGGTGCGCGTAGTTGTAAGTGCTCCAATTTGAGTTGTTAGTATTTTCATTAGAAAATTAACGAAAGTCTTAACATTCCTAACATTTCTAACAATTCCTAACTTTTCTAACAAAGTAAGGGTACATTAGGGATTGCCATTTAAGGTTAAACCAAGAAAAGAATCTCAAAAAGAAAAGAAATTGTAAAAAACCGAATTTGGCAAGCTGAAAAACAGCAACCAGTTTGAATTTCTTGAAAATATTCTTTGTGTCCAAAGCCTGCAGCTGTAATTAATGAACAGTGCACACTTCCACTATGATCCGCGCGGATGAAAAGGGCATTTTCAGAGGCCTATAAATTAAGCCCTTCAGTCTCAGAAATAAAAAGAACAACACTTCACTCACAAAGACCTTGGCGAGAATACTAGAGAAAACAAAGGAGAATTCTCTTGAATTGCCACCTTTTTCTCTTGATTATTTTCCCAAATCACACTCACTAATCACTCTCAAATTCAAAGCCTCAAACACTCTCCACATTCAAGCCTCAAACTCAAAAATCAAGGGAAGATAGGTATAACCTCCTTCTCCCAACCCTAAATCTCTTTCATCCATGCATGCATCTCATACTTTGAAGATGTAACTTGCTCATTTCTTGCCCTAGATCCAAGAGGATCACCATGGAAGTTCATTTCCATGGATGATCCTCTACAAGGATCAACATTTCTTTCAAACTTATTTTTACTTACTTGCAAACACATTTTCAAAACCCTAAAATCATTTTCATACATAAAATCTTGATTTCAAAGGATAAAATTCCCCTTCCCAAGCAAATGAAATGCTTAAGTCCTAATGTACCCTAAGGATAAGGATGGCTTGATATAGTAGATCACCACTAAAATTTCTAGTGACTACTAATCAAAGCCTAAGGAGATGGGGACAAGCATGGATGCCAAACCCCCTTTAAAATCATGTTTTTCTTCAAGAGAAAGTTGCTGTCCAGTAGCCTTTCTCTAAGACCTCTGTCCATGGTCTAATTTTTTGGACATACAGAAACTTGGAATTTGGTGTTGACTACAAAATACTTTTTGTAGCCAACATCCAGAGATTTCCATACATATTTTTACTTTATTTTTTTCGTGAGTAAAACTCCCTTTTTCAAATTATCTTTTAAAGGTCAGTTCATCAGTCTCTGGAAATCCAGATTTCATATCTGAGATTTCCAGAAGGTTTTGGTCCACCAAATCATCTCCAAATGGAAAACTTTATTTACAGAAACCTTATTTAAGGTGTTTTGAACAACTTTCATTCCCGGACTTTCCCCATATTTTGAAGTTTTAAAGCCCTTAAACCCATTTTAAAATCAAGTGTCCACTGCCTTTTTCATTCTGGCAGAATTGGTTTTCAACTTCAAAAAATCTTTTGAGTACCAAAACTCAACCCAAAAATCATACCAAAAATCATGGGACTTGTTTGATGTCTTATAAAGAGTTCCCAATTTTTAGTTTTCTCAGTTTCAACTTATTTTGGCCAAAGGAACACACACACACACACACACACAAATAGTTTTTAAGCTTGGAAGACTCGTTTTACGAGGCATTCCGGGTGAACACTAACGTTCTTCCCGGCGTGTAACGTGACCTCCGAACCCAAATCTCTAATCTCGGGCATTTTTCAAAGTTTTGGCCCTTAAAATAAAAATGGCGTGGCGACTCCGTGTTTTTTCGATTGATTTTCAAAGAAAAGAAAAATACCAATCCTTCGAAAAATGGCAACATCGTTAAGCAAAGGGCGACTACTGGGGACAAATAAGTTTTACCTTTTCAAAAAAAAAACAAACTTTTGAGGGTCAAGCTTCCGTCCCGGCATTTGAAACCGTTTGTTGTGTGTGTGTTGATTTTTCACATTTTCGTGTTGTTTTGGTCGCTCGGAAAAGTCAAAATTTTGACTATCGGACCCGTTGCCTTGAATTTTGAATTATGTGCTTATGTGTTCATTTGCTTTCAAAAAAAAAAGATTTTCAAAAAAAAAATTTCAAAAAAAAATTTCAAAAAAAAAGGATTTTCCAAAAAAAAAAGGGTTTTCAAAAAAAAATCATTTTGTGCATGCATCATACTTTTTAAGACACATGAAAAATTTCTATTTTACTCAAAAAGAAGATAGATCGCTTGCACACTACGCGCACGTGGCCTTACACCGCACACTACGTCCCTAACCCGGGAAATCCCCGTAGCGGCCCGTTTGGTCTTATTACGCCTCTCGGTGCAAGCACGGACTACCCAAACATCCCATGGAGCCTCGTGTCGACCATGCACTTGTCCGTGACACACTTTGTCCGAGACCCGGCTGGTTTTTAGTCCGGTCCGTGTCATGCCCCGTCTCGTGTATAGACCTTTCCTTTCAAGCCTTAGTCGGCATACCAAGTCAATATCTTTCGGGACCCTAATCGCCGAAGTCCCGCCGGTTTTCCGTCACGGGCTTTGACCAGATATTGACCGGCGCCTTGACTTTGACTCGACCGGCACAAATTATACACCGACTCCCAAAGATGACACCGAGTCATCAAGGATTAACGATTATTCCATGCCTAATTACGGCCTAATTGACGACAAGTCAAGATCAATTGTGGACATTTATCGCTCCGAATCATGCCGACTTTTTGTCGAGCTCCTGACATGATCTTGACTTTGACGTCGCCTTGTCCGTAATTTACATCGAATGCTCGTTAAAACTCGATTACCCGCCGACTTTTAGGATCGTTTTTCTTTCGGTCGGTGGGACCCGCTTGCCCTATAGGACCCTCGCCCGGGCCGTCCACCCCGGGAAGTCGAAATACAGTGTGGAATACGAGGGGCTTATAGACGTAGTGACGGGGCCCACCGATCCAGATCCAGAGTAGTTTGCGAAAAGAAGAGCAATCTTTTCCAACCGATTAGGTTAATAAAACATGTTTTAAGTAAACAAGAACAAATAACCGCATGTTGCATGAGCCCAAAGCCCAAACACCTACCCTCCTTCAATCCTGCACATCCGAACCTCGTGCCTTTTCCCCGCAGCCTCCTCACAAAGCTTGGTTTCGGCGCCGGGTCACCGTTTGATCACTGGGAAGAGTCAAGCGCATCGTCGCCTTCACCGTTTGTTCCGACTCCGGGTTTCGTAATGTCCGCATCGCCCGGTAATGATGGGGACAACGTCACTCCGCCTCCCGGACCCCTCGCATGCAACAAAGAATGGGAATCGCTAGCGTAACGTATGAGATTGCGACAGAAGCACAACCGAATAGCCTTATGGAGGCTATTAAGAGCCACGGTTTGGCCGCCACCTCAATCCCGATGGCACCTTCACCGTGGAAGAAGAAGAGGATGCCAATCCCACTCTCGCCGCCCGATTACTCCAGATGCCACCACCCACCTCCTATGGTACCACTACCGTAACCCATGCTTCTCGATCTTCGGTCACCCAGCCTCCCGCCTTCGACTCACCGGATCCATGCAACCCGACGGACAACCGCTCTATAGCTCCTCACTGGGACAAAGCCGCACGGAATGTCTTCTCATGGTTGGGATACCTCTAATGCCACAAAGAAATTGGGATCCCGCCTCGCTTGGAACCGATCACCGGACCTTCACAAAGAATCAGCTGAATGCCGCCACAGTCCGGTTCGGGGCCACAATCAGGAGCCCATCCTCAGAATGATACTAGCTCGCTTGCTCCTCACACAAATTTTCACAAATCCATTTCTCACTCAGTGGTTCGATGGGTTACCAAACCTCCATCCCGGTTTCATCGTAATCACCAGGACCGCAGCATTCCCCCCGGTTATACACCATCGCCCTGCACGGCCATGCAATTCAACAATCGTGGACAAAGCACTCGCACCTAAGCCTACTTACGGGTCTCACTCCGAAATCCAAGCTACCCAGCCTACATCAGATCGCTCCACCCACTTTGCCGCTTGAAAATCAACAAAGAAGCCGCAAGGTTCTATCCCTTCGCCTGTGCTCCTACTCATGCTCCCCGGCAATTTGGGCCAAGGACAGTTTTCACCTACGTCCCCGGACGGCCGTTCCTCCACCCGCCCGCCGCCGCTGGTAGCTCCTCACTCTAGCTCGCCACCGGATTGAACGCCATGGTTCCACCACAAGATCCTCATCTCGGCCCGGTTCATGGAACAACATAAGGAAATGAAAGCGCAGATTGCCGAATTGACCGCTAAGAAGTTCCGCTTCCGGCCTACGGACCCGGACTCCATCGTTCCCCGCCTCACAAATTTGTTATGCCAAATCTGGACCTCTTTGATGGTACCGCATGCCCGAAAACTCATCTCGGACACGTATACCTTGGCGATGAAGGCCAAAGGGTGTACCAATCGCCAGCTTGGCCGACTATTTCGCCTATCTTTGAAATCCAAAGGCCTTAAAATGGTTCTTCCGCTTAAAACCCGAGGCCGTGGCTACATGGGACCAGATTACTAATGCCTTCACGTAAAAGTACAAAGCTAACTTGGAATGGGAAACAAATAGAGTTGACCGCAGACAACAAAGGCAAATTCCCGACGAGAATGTTGGGGATTTCTACAAGCGGTGGAATCTCGAAACTCGCTGAAATGGCCATCCCTCCTTCCGAAGAGGAACAACCGGACATCTTTCGCTCATGCCCGAAACCACATCTCGAGAGCCTCCTCGCCACTTCCCGTACTCGACTTACGGGCCATGGTTAACTCCGCAGCCTAAGTTTGAAAAGGCTTACAATCAACAACCGGCCGTCCGCACGCGCTACGCATATCGGGCTCCTCCTTCCAACACCGCTCCCGCTCCCCGCTAAAGGCAAAGAGGTGATCAATTACGCAGACAGAATGTAATAACACAACTCCTTTTGCTCCCGTAAAACCAGCCGAGCCTGTGCCACGGTCATGAACCTCGAAAACTTTGGAATGCCTCGAACGACATCTTTAGGGGACTCGGTGAAAGAAGGCTTGCCGCGGCCTTTGGAGAATTTCCAACCCAGAATCCGAATGCTCCCGTGGATACCTCAAAGTATTGCGCTTTTCATCAAGCCCACTGTACATCTCGATCGACAACCGCTTCACTCAAAAAGGCGATCCAAGGCTTGATAGAGCAAGGAAAGTTGGAAGGCCCCGAGGGGCCTAATACGCAAAAATCCTCCGCCAAGGAACCATAATCGTGTGAATATGATTGAATGCGGAGAACCTTCGCATGCCCAGAAGATGCCGATGAAGGTCCCCAAATACCCACGGCCAACCTTGTCGAGGATCCCGAATTCGGATTCCCTCAACCTTGAGGATGATGAACAAGTCGCCCCACCTTGGTCTCATGTCGAGATTTCTTGCAAGAATACGAGGCCCGCTATTTCTGGATGAAGGGAAAGCCGATACTAAAGAACTGGGCCGTTCCGGTCAAAACATGAGAAAACCATTTACACAAGATGGTTAGAACAATCGAGAAGGATCGAGCAAGAAAGCTTCAGCGGGCGCCCGTACCGGGCTTATCAAGAAAGAGGCCGAAGAGCATCTCGAGCTAGTACACTTCGCAAGTTGGTTTTGGGAGAAACCAAATATGATCCCGAAGACAAATCGAAGAATCGAGGAGGAGGATTCCTTCTATATCCCGCCCGGAGTCAAATACGTGCCACCCCCTCTCACTCTTCCCCCGCAGCTTCGGGAGGAGAAGCCGAGTCGCAATTACCACTTCCGGAATGGGGGCATATGACAATTTCCTCGGCACGCACCCATATTCCCTAACGGGTTTGATCGGCGTTCCTCTCACCGAAATCCCAAGAGTATGGGAAGATGATTCCGATGACACGATGACGATGATGATGACGAGAGCGAAGAGTCAACCGAGGCCCCGCATCCGGAATCAATCTGGAACAATCAGCCGGAAATGATGCCATGGGAGCCGACACAATGGTTGGTTGTCGCAAGCGACGATGAAGAACCACTCGTAAAATGCGGGTCAAATACCGAATGGGGACGGGCCCCCACGAAGTGTCACTCGTAAGATGTACTTGTGGCCAATGTCCTGATACTTCGTAGGACGAGGAAACTTCTAAGACGACTACTATGAAACCGAGGACATGAAAGCTATGAAATTTCCCCGGGCCGAGCACGTGGACGTCTTAGAGTTCAACACCGCCTACCATGCTTTGGGAAAAGGGTTTTCGTGCATCCGATCCAGCCGATAGTCGAAAGATCCGTTAGAGAGAGGAAGACTAACTCCCATCCTCCCAAATGAGAAAATAACCATGGTCGATCAAATCCGCCCCAAAACAAAGTAACACTCCTTGTCGTGGTTACCCAAGAAGAGGTCACCTTCCCCGAATGTATTTCACTCGTGAGAAGTCCCGGAAACCGGCATGATACCCGATGCGCCTCCCACACGTAGTGCTATAATCATCTCCACTTCCGAGTATTACGTAAAGGAACCGTAATGGCCGCACTATACCGGGATGAAATCGAAAAGCCGCCGAGCCCCGAGAATAGCGACTCTTGTTGTATGATAACTATGAGCAAGGCAAAGCATGGGAGCGAATCGGAGGACGCCCTAGCTCGTGGGCCATCCAGGGCAACAACACAACCCTGCACTCAAAAGCCTCGTGACTTGGGAAGCAGCTATAAGGGCCGCCCAGAAGGAGCCAAGCATGTGCTCAAGCTCACCCTCACCGCTGCTAGACTCCGTCGTAACCAAATGGCCGATAGCCAAAAAGGCTCCCCGTCGACCTTAGCAAAGATTGAAGAAATCTAGTCAAGAAGCAACCGATGAGGAAGTTAACCCGTTGACCCGATCCGGCAAATCTTCCAAGGGAATCCCAAGGCGTATAAAAGGGTAGCAGATCAAGCATCCTGAGAAAACCGTAATCCCGTGTCAAGACACCAAGCTCCTAACCCCGAGAAAGAGGACCCCGTGCTCACCCAGCTGAAGGCATGTGCCAACATCTCTCTATGGTCTCTACTCACCTCGTCTTATCCCCATAAGCTAAAACCGGAAGAAAGCCCGGCCCGCACCTCGTCCCTATTGACGCTACTCCCGATGACGTAGTACACGATTGGAAACATCCACTATGGGAACATAATCACTTTCACGGACCTCGATCTCCTCAATTTGGGGCCAATCACAACGAACCCCTCTTCATCACAACACTGGATGAACGGCGCCTCCTCGGGTTCTCGATTGACAATGGGTCCGGAATGAATATTCTCCCTAAGAAAGATCATGAGCCCGCTTGACATCAAGACTACAGATTTGAAGCCTTCTTCCCTCACAAATAAAGCTTACGACTCGACATCTCGAGCACCCTTGAGTTGCTACTTTGGACCTCTCGGTTTGGCAAGAAATTGATACTTGTGGAATTCCAAAGTTATCGATATTCCGATCACTTTTAATGCCTTATTGGGAAGACCTTGGATGCATCAGGTCAAGGGGGTCGCTTCGAGCCTCCATCAATGTGTCAAGTTTGTCTCAAATGGAGATCTAACAACCATTTACGGGGATCTAGTCACCTTGGAGGGCACGGATACAGGTGGAATACCTATTCTGGAAATCAAACATGATGAGGAAGGTCTCATGCTAACAAAGCTTCACTGGGCCGAGCCTCCTAAGGCCCAAGTTTGCAACGTAGATCCGACGATCACTGGGATAAAATCCCTCCTGGCCTTGAAAATGATGAGGAAGATGAGCTATCTACCCGGCCTCCTGGCCTAGGGAAGCACCAACAAGGAACTCACAAACTCATCGAGGTGAAAGGACGTAAAACTCGCCACGGCCCGGGATATGAGGCCACCTCAAATGACACCGCGAAAGAAAAAGAATTTGCTCTACAAAGGAAAGAAGCTATCACAGAAGGGTCCCTTGGCCAACAACCCTAAATCTCTCCCTTTCCCCTAATTTGGCTGACTACTTTGTAAAGGGTCCCACACAACCGGGTAATGTCACAGTCAAAGAGCCCACTCCTACAGAAGGGTGGCTGAAGCTACAGGATAGCCTCAACAAGTTCAGGGAGCCAAAGCTAACCCGGTCCGTAGAGTGTTTCTGGACCTACCCAAGATATCCGGGGCTACCACTACCATGGAGAGCGAGTACACTTTCG
Organism: Adenophora triphylla var. japonica; assembly: GCA_022495995.1. NCBI lineage: Eukaryota > Viridiplantae > Streptophyta > Magnoliopsida > Asterales > Campanulaceae > Adenophora > Adenophora triphylla. Next base: position 285,052 of record JAFEMH010001229.1, on the reverse strand, counting down.
CAGGCGTGCCCAACCCGGTAGAGCAGTTCGAGAAGCTTACTATCGCCCAGAAGGCCCAAAGCCCGAGTTTGAGCCGACAATGCCGAAAGCCAAAGCCGCGGAAGTCTTCTCGTATGATTGGGATGGTCCGATTATGCAAAGCAGCTTATTCGGGAAGAAGTTCAAGTGCCGGACCCGATTGATCTCAAGATAGTCAAAGAGATGGTAGCAATAATCGAGGAAGGAGGACAGAACAATGCAATTCCCGAGTCATGAGGCCACCGACAAAGAATGCCATTAAAGAATTGGGAAACTCTCTCAGCCCGTCCGCGACCAAAGAGGAAATGATCACCAAGCTTGGATTGGTCCCCCGTCCCTTTGTGTCAATCTTGGTAAAGTCCTCCGAGTCTCTCATTGTCTAGGTCGAGTCTCTAGAGTCGTCCGACGGCCTTACGCCCGAAGACTACGAAATTGTAGCCAATGCCGTATTTCCTTTCGTTCCTTAATGAAATGACGAACCTTTCGAGTATCCCTTGATTGCCACTTTAACTAATGATAAATTAATTAATAATTAAAAAAACATTTAATAATGATTCATTAGATAAAGAAGGCATTACATTAAATAAACAAAAAAAGAAGAGAACAAAATCTTTAAGCAAAGTTGTTCTAAAGAGGAAAATCGAGCCCAAGCCGCCGAAGAGATTTTGACAAGTGTGAACTTGGGAACCGCGAAGAGCCTAAAGAGACGCAGATTGGTAGTTTCTTCGAAGGAACCGAAAAGGATGCCCTACAAAATCCTACAAGGTTCTCAACTCAAAGGAAAGTAGCCCTCTTCATCAAAGAAAACATCATATGCAGATACGGGTTGCCGCCGAAATCATCTCGTATAATGGATCCCACTTCAAGGGGAATGCGACAGCCGCTAGCGTAGTTCGAATAACCCGTCACAAGTCATCTCCCTACAGGCCCCAAACTAACGGAGCCGTTGAGGCCGCAAACAAGACCTTGCAAAACATCATTCGGAAAAAGGCTGTCCGAGGTCGAGATTGGCCCGAGAAGCTACACCTGGCACTCTGGGGCTACAGAACATCCATCAGAACAGCAACAGGGGAAACACCGTTTGCTCTTACCTACGGAATGGAAGCCGTGCTCCCAATCGAGCTAGAAATCCCCTCACTCTGTGTGCTGCTTGAAAGTCAGATCAACGAGGTCGAATGGCTCCAGAGTTGCCAGGATGAATTGGCCCTACAAGATGAACGACGATTGAAGGCCATGGAACATATCCGAGCTTACCAAGGAAGAATGGCCAGAGCCTTCGACAAGAAAGTAAAGCATCGGGAGATCCGAGAAGGTGATCTCGTTTTGAAAGAGAAGCCCCCAGTCCGTATCAACCCGCTTGGCAAATGGGAGCCCGTCTGGGTCGGGCCATATGTCATCCAGAAGATCTTCTCCGGAGAAGCCATGCAACTTGCGGACCTCGACGGAAATCCCTTCGTACACCCAGTGAATGGTGACAAGCTGCGCAGATACTACGCGTTAAACACTGAGTCAAAAAAACAAAAAAAAAGAAGCAAAAACAAAAAAACAAAAAAAATATATATATATCAAAAAAAAAGAGTGCTAAAAGAGTAATACCCAACTAGGTTGAAAACCCGAAAAGGGCGGCCTAGGTAAAAAACAGGGTTGCACCAAAAAAAACAAACAAAAAAAAACAAAAAAAAACAAAAAATTAACTGGGTCGAACTACGGAGACCTGAGCCCTTTTTTCCGAAGGGAACGTAGGCAGCCAGAAACGGTTCGGTCTAAAACACAAATAAAAGACATACTTTGTCAAACCATGAAAGCGTCTCGAAAAACTCTAAAGCAATTCACATATTCATTACAGTTAAAAACTTTTTGATGAGTCTAAGCTCGGTCCATTCCTACAACTGACAACCTGCTAAAAGAAACTAAGATACATAATCAAACTAATGTGTCTGCTACGACAAGAAAGGGATACTCGAAACCTCAAGGTCACTCTAAGCCACTCGTATCGGCTTCTCCTCTCTTCTTCCCCTTCGGGTCTTCTTCCTTCCGAACAGAAAAATGCCTGCCTTCCTCCTACCAAGCTCGTGTAGGAACAGGATCTATCAAACCAGCCTCCGTCGTGGCCTTAGTAGCCCTAGCGTCATCTCTCATCTCCCGTAGCCGAGCCGGTAACGTAGGAGTCCTCCTCTCCCGTCTCTTGACATAAGCCTCATAGTCGGTCACAACATCTCCGCTCCCGTCATAAGGGTTGGCCCTCGCCTCGGCCCTCCTCCTCTCCGAAACCTGTCGTCCTCCGCACCCATAATGGCCTCACGCCGTCTCAAAATAGCCATCTCGAGTCTCCCCCAAATGCCTCTCGTACTCAATCCAAGTACCAAGTGGTCGAAACACAGGTCTCTGACGCTCGAGGATAACCCGAGGAGGGAAGACGTCATACCTCCATACTCGGGAAAGAAATGGGAACACCGAAGGATCATCCATAGAAGCAAGAGCCACCACCCTAGTGGCTATATCATCAAAGTCCTCCAAAGGAGCCTCGCTTCCAAGCCAAACTGCCTCGTAACTGCAGCCGGAATGTAAAAGCCGGACCGAGAAAGCCCCTAAGCATAACCACGGGAGATCCATCCCGAAGTACTCTCCGAGTCTCCACCCGCCAACGAGGCACCAACCATCTCGATATCTTCTGGGCCCGGCGACCAGCCATCCAACGCTCCCACGAGCCCCGATCATCAAAATCCACCGTAACCCCTCTCCCGGCAAATGTCCAAGGCTTCGATCATATCCGAAGTCTCGCAAAGAACCCCTGTGCGCTCCATCGCCCACTGTGGTCAAGAGAAACGGGCCGCCCCCGCGCATGTACCGCCTCCCGTAGCTAACCCGTCAAGAGCATGAAAAGTCTCCCCAGTGATCAAAGGTACAACATCTCTCGCCCAAACGACAGTGAACCACTACATCCAAGCAGAGCTCCGATGACAAATTCCAAAGGAATAAACCATGAACAAGGTACCAAACATGCAAAGTGCAAAAGCATCCCAATAGGCATCATCAATCAAGCCTAAGCTCCCTAAATCTATCAGAAGACCAGAAATGTCAAAGTGATCGGACCACGGATCATACCTTGTGCTTCCTCCGGGAAAGATGAAGAAGGTTGCACAACCTATCAACAAAAGAGGCTCCTCCGGCAAAGGAATCGCAATCTCCTCCACCTCGGGACCACCAAGCAAAGCCCGAAATTCTTCAACAAATGGGACCATTTCATTGTAAGAGAAGCAAAAAACATTCCTTCTAGTGTCCCAAAATGAGGAAGAAGCTCTCAAAAGATCATAATCCGGAATCAATTCCTTAAGAGACCACAAGCATCGTATCTTGTACCTTTCTTCAAAGAATGACCTCCTCTCATTCATAATCTCCCGGTACCACTCCTTAAACTTGGTGAAGAATGACATTTGAGAAGCTTGGGATAATTTGGGTGGATTTTGCATGCTCACAATTCTCACCATGGATTTTCTCTCATTCTCCCCGAAAATGGCTGTTTGAACTGGTGGTTGAAGAAGGTGCTTGAATTTGAAATAAAGGAAAACCAGATCTGAAGCAAAATTAAAGGACAAAGTGTCGATTCCCGTCTCGTCCGCGCGGACATAAGTTTGTCACCAAAAAATCTGCAGCAGTTCAAACTGCTGTACCACGGAGGAATATTTCATCCCGGCCGCTCGAAACCTGTGCAAAGCCTACCCAAACAGTTCACATACCATACATTCGCACCCTAGCCAAGAAACCTGGGCTCATGCAACATTGCATTCATAATAAATAAAAAAAGTAGATTATTACATCCCAAAAAAAAAAAATAACAATGTGCATGCAAAATAAACTGTATCTGTCTAAATAGGTACATTCTCAGAAATCAAATATAGTCAGTCAGAATCCTCGGTGGCTCGCCCTTTCCCCCGATCCCTCTTGCGGCTCGGGCCCGCCTCCTCCGTAGCCATGAATGTCTCGGGCTCGGAGTCATCCTCGTCTCCAGATAGAGGCTCGCCTGGATCAACCGGCACGCCACGATAGGGCAAGCCGAGATTTGCAAAGAAGTCATATCCAAATGTGAACGCGTCGGACTCTTGGACGTGTGAAGATGACCCACCGTGATGCCAAACGTGCCCCTGCCCATGCAAATCTCCGAGAATGACATGGTCCGGAGGCAGCTCCATGCCGGGATCTATGAGAGGAGAGAGAGGAGTCTCGGTCGAATGCTCCGAAGGGATAGGGAAGTCTCCCCGCTCCACAAAGCCGGCCGTGCCCGCCTCGCTCGGCCCGAGGAGCCCCACAAGCAACCATCCTCCTAATGAACCTCTGCCCCAATCACTCGCTTCACGCCTTCTCCACCACCACACTGGAACCGCACGGGAACAAAAGCGTCGAAATAATTGATGCGAAAATGATGAAGCGAAAGAAAAAAAAAAGAAGAAAGAGAAACCCGTACCTTCATATCCGAACGAGGCCGGAAAGCTCGTGGGACCCGCTCGTGCTGAGGGATCTCGCACCCTCAATCTAACCCCATCCCGGACATACGAGAAGTCCGTCCGGGTATCGCACAATCCCTAACCCTCTCTCTCAAGAACCCGGGGCATCCTCGCCCTCCTCAAGATAAATCTCGAATACTCCTCAATCGCCACGAACGTCGAGAAGTGCCGGCCACCTCGATAGTCGCCCTGTGTCTCCGATCTCTCACTGATGCATCATGTCGGCAGGAGGCTCTACCGGTGCCATCGTAGGCGCACCCTCGCCATGCCGGCGCGTCACTCTCTCCCCGTATAATACACATCGCAGGTCAAGCCCTCAAAATCCTCCGCCGCACACCCATCTCTCAAGCACCCTTCACCGCTTCCACGTCGAAGCGGCCCTGTGGGTAGAAAACCATCCCCTCATCCGTCTCACCTCGTCAAAGGCGTGCACTCCCTGTACTTAAGGGTCGTACGCCCCTTAGAACCTATCTTCTCCCGAGCATGCTTGCTCCAGGAGAGTATGGCCGGATATGCCCCGATGTGCTCCGCCGGCTGCCGCCACATCGTGACATGAAAAAACCCCAGAGCCCATACCTGCGAAAGAGAAAGATCACATCAATCAAGTGCGAAAAGAAAAGTGCGTGCTTAAGGAAAAGAAAAGGCAAAGGTTCATACCTCTAGAGGAAACTCAAAGCACGTCAGAGAGGTGACAGCCTTCCGGCTGTACCGATCCAGAGCAAAATATAGCTCGCGCCCCCGCTCTCCCCAAGACACCTCCCCAGCCATCTCCACATCCTCCAACTTCCTCAGCAAAGCGAACACCGCCGTCCCCTCGGCGTGTCCAAAAAGTGTGCTCGAAAAGGCTAACCACAAGAAAGCCCTAGCAATCTGCACTGCAGCCACTCTCTCATCACCAGCCTCGTAGCTCTCGATGCTCTCCACGATCTTCCCGTGGACCAAGGCATACTCCATACCCATCCCCTTTTTGGGAATGGGAGTAAAGCCCGTAAGATCCCGCAGCCTCCAGTCATCGTAGCCGTCCCCTCCACTCAATGCTCCGTCCTTTAAAGGACATGTGCCCGTGATCGCGGCATAATCGGGAGGGTGTGACCGTGGCCTCGCCTTAAAAATGAAATGTGCGGGTCGCGTCCCACCAAGCCGTGCCAAAGCAAAGATCAGGCCCTTGCTCTTGGAGAACTTAACCAATCCCCTCATGCACTCGATAAACTCGTACAATCCAGTCCCAATGACGATCTGTCTCGGACTCATCAAAGCTCCTCGGCCCAAGACTGGAAGCCGGTCCCACAGGTCAACCACGGCATCCACTGACCCCCGAGTCTTCATCTTGTTCAGCTGCTGCGTCACAAAGCTATCTCCACCCTGCAATTAAAAAAAAAAATGTGTCAAAAAATTTGCATTTGCATTTAAAAAAGAAAATGTGTCAAAAAAAAAAAGATTGCATAAGCATACACATGCATCATAGACATAAATTTTTTTTTTAAAAAAAAGAAAATCGGCAAAGATAACGGCATACAATAAACTCAAATTTCATTTTTCTTACACAAAAGAAAAGATTTTCAACAACCATCATTCGTCATGGATATAAAAAAAAATGTCAATAACATTGAGTCAACGGAAGTAAAAACTCCGTCCCATTTTTCATGAAATAGCATGCATAAGCAATTCTCTACAATTCATTCATCCAATCAAGGGAACGAAAAATCCGTCCCATTTTCACAAAAAATCATATTTTCTACAAAAAGCACACATGTATACATTCATGTCATTCATGGAAGCATCTTCTCATTGCAAGAATCCTACATGCAACAAAAAGTCCGTCCCGGATTCGGCAAATTTTCATCTCATATTTCAAAATGGAAAAATGCACATTCTCTTCTCCAAACAAAGTGCACATTTTGGGTTACCCATAAACTCAGTACAACATGCAAATCATCAAAATCAAAGTTCAAAGCCAAGAACATAATTTTCGAATTTTCATTGCAATTTTCGGACATTAAAAAAAAAATGGCAAAATGCCCATTCTTTTTTCCAAACAAAGTGCACATTTGAGTTACCCATATACTCATTACAACATGCAAAGCATCAAAATCAAATTTCAAGCCCAAGAACATCAATTTTCCGATATTAAAAAAAGAAAGGAAAAATCACAATAATCACTTTCAAGCGAAAATCGACAAAGGAAACGAAGAGATTCGAAGTATACTGTACGGAGACTCGGATCAGAGGCCCAATGTTGCCACGCATCGGGGTACGACTCCTCCGCAACCGATTGCGAAAGTGTGTAATGGCAACTCCCCCGTGTTCCATTGCTTGAAAAATCAAAGAAATCGGAAGAATTTCGAAGCTCTTGGGCCAAAAATGGCGTTTCTCCACTCTCCCTCTCGTGAAAACTGGAAAAATAGTGAGGAAGAAGAAGAACAGGCGGCGGCCCCTTTTAAAATATGTCCAGGTCACGCTCCTATCCGCGCGGACACAATTGAAGGGTCAAAAAGACCGTTTTGCCCTTTAAAATTTTAGGACTCTGCAGTTTAGTCCTCAACTTAACAGAGTTAACCAAAGTTAACCAAAGTTAACCACCTCTTCAAAAGAGCTTAACGGCAGTCAAACGTAAGTCCGATTTCTCCGAGAAAGATAACGGAATCCCGTTTCTTTCATCAAAATCATCAACGGCAGTCAAACGTAAGTCCGATTCCTCCGAGAAAGATGACGGAATCCCGTCTCTTTCATCAAAATCATCGACGGCAGTCAAACGTAAGTTCGATTCCTCCGAGAAAGATAACGGAATCTCGTTTCTTTCATCAAAATCAATCAACGGCAGTCAAACGTAAGTCCGATTCCTCCGAGAAAGATGACGGAATCCCGTCTCTTTCATCAAAATCATCAACGGCAGTCAAACATAAGTCCGAGAAAGATAACGGAATCCCGTTTCTTTCATCAAAATCTTCAACGGCAGTCAAACATAAGTCCGATTTCTCCGAGAAAGATAACGGAATCCCGTTTCTTTCATCAAAATCATCAACGGCAGTAAAACATAAGTCCGATTTCCCTGAGAAAGATAACGGAATTCCGTTTCTTTCATCAATATCATCAACGGCAGTAAAACGTAAGTCCAATTTCTCCGAGAAAGGTAACGGAATCCTGTTTCTTTCATCAAAATCATCAACTGACAGTAAAACGTAAGTCCAATTTCCCTAGCAAAAGCTAACAAAATCCCCAGCGAAGTCAACGGAATCCCGTTTCTTTCATCAATATCATAAACGGCCGTAAAACGAAAGCTCGATTTTTCTCCAACGAAACCCCCAGCAGCGTTTCGAACTACAATTGGCTTGATTCCTCTTAAGGATACGTAGGTAGCCTACCATAGGTCCAGCCACCCGACCAAAATGGTCACCCTCTCCTTCGGCAGCAGACGAAGTCCATCAAAGGACCATCCATCCCAAGCCATTAAGGGAAAACATTTCAAATCAAGGTCTGAGGCACCTAAAATGCCATCATCAAGGTCCGAGGCGCCTAAAAAGCCATCATCATCAAGGTCCGAGGCACCTAAAACGCCATCATCAAGGTTCGAGGCGCCTAAAAAGCCATCATCATCAAGGTCCGAGGCACCTAAAAAGCCATCATCATCAAGGTTCGAGGCACCTAAAACGCCATCATCAAGGTCTGAGGCACCTAAAAAGCCATCATCGCCAAGGTTTGAGGCACCTAAAATGCCATCATCACCAAAGGTCCGAGGCACCTAAAACGCCATCATCTTGATTCCTCTTAAGGATACGTAGGTAGCCTATCATTATAGGTTGACCCATCGAAAATAGTCATTCCTATCCCCACAGACGGATATACAATCTCGCATCGGGTCATATCCCCACAGATATACAACTTCAACCATCGACCAAAATGGTCATCTCTTATCCCCAAATAGAGTTTCTTTCAAAGAACCGACCGCAGTAATCCCGCTTGCTGTGCTGACATCCTAAAACCGCTACCTGTGGTCAAAGACCCGAACTACGACTGGCTTGATTCCTCTTAAGGATACGTAGGTAGCCTATCACTAGGTTCAGCCACTCGAACACTTGATCATCCTGTCAAATATGGAGCCTTACTCTTATCGACGACCCCGCTTCCTTCGAAAGCGCCGTCACAGAGGGGCTACTGTAAGTGCTCCAATTTGAGTTGTTAGCACTTTCGTTAGAAAATTAACGAAAGTCTTAACATTTCTAACATTTCTAACAATTCCTAACCTTTCTAACAAAGTAAGGGTAGATTAGGGATTGCCATTTAAGGTTAAACCAAGAAAAGAATCTTAAAAGAGAAAAGAAATTGGAAAAACCCGAATTGGCAAGCTGAAAAACAGCAACCAGTTTGAATATTTTGAAAATATTCCTTGTGTCCAAAGCCTGCAGCTGCAATTAATGAACAGTGCACGCTTCCACTCTGATCCGCGCGGACATAAAAGGCATTTTCAGAGGCCTATAAATTAAGCCCTTCAGTCTCAGAAAAAAAAAAAAAAGAACACAATTCACAACTGCACAATGGCGAAAATACTTGAGAAAACAGTGAGAATTCCCTAGAATTGTCACCTTTTTCTCTTGACTATTTTCCCAAATCTCACTCACTAATCACTCTAAAATTCAAAGCCTAAAACACTCTTACATTCAAGCCTAAAACTCAAAAATCAAAAGAAGATAGGTATAACCTCCTTCTCCCAACCCTAAACCTCTTTCATCCATGCATGCATCTCAAACTTTGAAGATGTAATTTGTTCATTTCTTACCTTAGATCCAAGAGGATCACCATGGAAGTTCATCTCCATGGATGATCCTCTACAAGGATCAACATTCTTTTCAAAGTGTCTTTACTTACTTGCAAACACATTTTTAAAACCCTAAAAATCATTTTCATACATCAAATCTTGATTTCAAAGGATAAAATTCCCCTTCCCAAGCAAATGAAATGCTTAAGTCCTAATGTACCCTAAGGATGGCTTGATATAGTAGATCACCACTAAAATGTCTAGTGACTAATAATCAAAGCCTAAGGAAATGGGGACAAGCATGGATGCCAAACCCCTTTTAAAATCATGTTTTTCTTCAAGAAGGTTTTGGTCCACCAAATCATCTCCAAATGGAAAAGTTCTTTTATAGAAACCTTATTTAAGGTTTTTTGAACAACTTTCATTCCCGGACTTTCCCCAGATTTTGAATTTTTAAAGCCCTTAAACCCATTTTAAAATCAGGTGTCCACTGCCTTTTTCATTCTGGCAGAATTGGTTTTCAACTTCAAAAAATCTTTTGAGTACCAAAACTCAACCCAAAAATCTCACCAAAAATCATGGGACTTGTTTAATGTCTTAGAAAAAGTATTCCCAATTTCTAGTTTTCTCAGTTTCAACTTATTTTGGCCAAAGAAACACACACACACACACACAAATAGTTTTTAAGCTTGGAAGACTCGTTTTACGAGGCATTCCGGGTGAACACTAACGTTCTTCCCGGCATGTAACGTGACCTCCGAACCCAAATCTCTAATCTTGGGCATTTTTCAAAGTTTTGGTCCTTAAAATAAAAATGGCGTGGCGACTCCGTGTTTTTTCGATTGATTTTCAAAGAAAAGAAAAATACCAATCTTTCGGAAAAATGGCAACATCGTTACACCTCTGAGAACGAATGGGAGCACGAGTGGGAATGAAAGCTCAATTTGGATCAGAACGACTTGGGGACTTGGGCACGAGTCGTGAGAATGAATGGGGCATGGGGAACGACTCGTGCCAATGAGAACGACTCGTGCCAAGTGGACATTAAAACCCATCAGTTCCCAAAAACCCATCAACTGTTCCCCCTCTCTCCTCCCTCAAAAAAACTCAGCCGCCCCATCTTTCTCTCTACCAATTTCAAATTTATTTCTCTCTCTCTCTCTAAAAATTCTCCATCAAACCTTAAAATATCCATTCCTAACCCACCAAATCCTCTTCTCCACCCCATTTAACCCCCATAGTCCAAAAATCTAGCCCCAAAAATCCTCCCTTTTTGGTGATTTAGTGAAGGAAGATTGTGAATTTGAAGAAAGAAGTGGGTGTGTGATTGCTTGGAGTGTGAAGCAAATTGAAGAAAAATTCTTTGGGGGTGGTGTTACAATGGTCTCCTCCATCTTCTCCGACCATTCTCTTATTTTCCGGTGAACTTTTCGGCAAACTTTCCGGCCAATTTTCTGGCGAACTCAATTGTTCAAAGGTAAAATTTTGTTTCAACTTCCTCCTTCAATTTTAAGTTCTTGTTGGTTGTTGATTGGTTAAGTTGGAGGAAGGTTGGGATTGTTTGGCGGTGTTATTTTTTTGCAAGTATTGTATTTGGTTGTTATTGTGGGAATATGGTGAGACCGAAGGATAGTAGAAAGGGGGTAAAGGAGGTGAAGGTCCCTCTAAGAAAAGAAGAAATATTGTTGTTGAGGAACCCCTACGCATTGCTGATGATTTTATGGGCCTAACGAGACTGACTGAGTCTCAAAAGAATAAGTGGAGGAATTTTGCTAACGGGAGAGATATTCAGGTTACCAAATTTTTGTGTGTGGACACGTTGAATAAGTTGGGACTTCATGGTTTGGTTGGGGGTTTACTGAATAATATTGGGTTAGGTGCATTCTTGGGCAAGAGTGCAGGGGTGTACAAGCGGGTTACGCTTGAGTTCTTGGCAACTATGGAAAGAAGAGATGAGAATGGGGTGAGAAGTATTAGGTTCAATTTGAATGATGCCTTGAGAACACTTTCTTATACAGTAGCTCGAGAGTATTTAGGAGTGAGTGAACCGAGGGGAGAGTGGTCAGAAAGAGATAGAATTGTGGAGACATTTTTCTATGAGCTGAGAAGTATATGCAGAAGCCATATGTGGTCATGAAATCCCTTTCGCATCCGGCTTGGAAGTTGCTATATAGGGGTTTGTCGATGGCCTTTTATGCTAATGGTGAGCCGACGCAAATGAATGCCTTCCAATTTGCTACGATGGAGTCGGCGTTGTCCTCCAACAATGTTATTCCAGATTGGGTAGATTTATTTTTCAGAAAATGTGAAGCATTGTCGATAAATGGGAACGGCAATATTTCGGTTAGGGGGATGATCACTCTATTGATTGAAAACATAGTGCGCAGTCATCCGAGAGCTGTGGGAAATATGGATGGGCCCCTCTTCTACGATCGGTTCTTTTTTATACCGTTATGACACTTTTTAGAGGATCTCAGGACAGAATGAAGTGTTGGTATTTAATTATGGAGAGGGTAGGAGCTTCAGATGTGCACAGGGGTGGCCTTCCCTCATGGTTCATATGCGCGGGATTGGAGGATGCCTTATGTTGCTGATATGACGCTGAGAGATTTAAGAAGAGATAGGGGAGAGAGAGTGAGTGATGAGGAGGAAGAACAACAGGAGCCCCAGGGTGACAACCCAATGAGAGATCAGTTTGAGGCTAGGACCAGTGGTCGTCATTTGGGTCACGGGCAGTCGAGCACGTCGGGGGCATTTGGCAACTGGGATGACATGAGAGTATTTCTGGAGGCTCAACATCAGAGGGATGCAGATGACCGGGAGAGAAGATATAGAGAAGAGTGTGAGGCTCGAGGGGCGATGAGTCTGATGTGGCGGACCCGGTTTGATTATGTGGATAGACGATGGGACGCACAGGACGATAGGTTGGAGGCTGTGGAGGATAGACTGGAGACTACTCAGAGGATGGTATATCAGTAGCAGCTATGGATGCAGCAGTCAGATCCGAGACAGTTTGAGCCAGTCCCTCAAGAGCACTTTACTGAGATGGCTAGGAGGGCAGATAGGCGGAGGCAGAGACAGTTGGATCGGGAGGCACAGTTTCCAGAGGGGGTCTTCAGCCCAAGATATTGATGGCACCTTTCATTATTCCCTTTCCTTTTACATTTAAACAGTCCTAATTTATATTGTCGCACACATTGAGGACACTGTGTAGTTTAAGTGTGGGGGGAAGGGAATTATTGCACCTTGTATATTCTGTAAAGTACCTTGTATATTCTGTAAAGTAAAAATAAAAATAATAAAAATAATAATAAAAAAAAATGAAATGAAAAGAATAGAGAGGCTAAGTGAAAACCGGAAATGACACTTAGGCAAAAGGTGAGGATTTGAGTAGATAGCATCCTGTGTTCACCGGAGTGGAGTCATAAGGGGAGTTTGGAGCTCGGGTAGGATCACCTTTGGAGATGGAGGTTTGGGTTAGTGGTTCTAGGTTAGAAATCCTCGTCTACTTTGGAGTAATAAGGGGTGTTGGTGAATTTTACGAGGTAAGTCTTTGTCGAGGACCCTTAACCTAACAATGACTTTTGTTGAGGGAGTTGTACGTTTGTAGTGTGAGCTAGTGTGGGGGAATTTTTAGGACATTTTAGTTTCCCCCCACTTCCTTGTGTGGGCCCTAGTTTAGATGATCATTTTTATCATGGGAGTTGATATCAAGCTAGGGCCATTTAGCTTTCTTTCGGGAGTCTTATGGAGACGGAGTTTTGTATACTCCTGTAGTTCATCATTGATTGACTTGTGTTGGCGAGTAGAGGAGACTAGGAATCATTTTCTTCCATACATCTGTTTTAGACCGATTTTAGATTGGAGTTAGGGATATTACTTTGGGACAAGTAATGGTCTAAGTGTGGGAGAATTTGATGAGTTGGATTTTGTATATGTTATTTACCTATGTTTCTGGATATTTTACATCCATTTTAATGTATTTAGAATAGTTTTGATGTAATTTGAGAGAAACTTTATAATGCGAGGTTTTGTTGAGAAATGATACAATCCGAGGGTAGTTTAGTCTTCTATTTTGTATTTGGATGATGATCTCAAGAGACCGAAGATTTCAAGTCAACTGCCAAAGAAAAAGTCAACAAAATGGCCAAGGTTCAAGAAAAGGGTCAAAGAAAGTCAAGGGATGAAGGCTAGGTCAAATCCAAGTCAAAGATGAAGATTTCTGCACAGAGCACGAATGGGAATCTGGAGCACGAGTGAAGAAGGACTGAGCACGATTGGAGCAGGAGTGGAACTCAAGCACAAATCAGAGCCAGAATGATCAGAACGACTTGGAGCTCGAAGAACGAGTCATGAGCACGAGTTGAAGAGAAGGGCACGACTCGTGCCCAGACGCGTTTTCTGACGTCAGCGAGGCGTGGTGAGCAGATTTTATGGATTTTAATTACTCTCTTTTCCTAATTAGTTAAGGTTTTAATGGAGGAGTATAAATACCTCCTTATATACATTTTTAGGGCAGCTTTTATCTTTTCAATTGATACCTAGGTTTTGAAGGATTGAAGGAGTTTGGCTTTTCAAGGTTCTGCAAAGATTTTCAGGTTTTTTTTTAAATTTTTATGTATAGCTATTCATATTGTATGATTTCAATCATGAATATGAGTAGCTAAATTCTATTAGTTCGCGGATTGTTTGTAGCCCTTATTTGATCTTTATGATAAACTTTTAATTCTCTTTTAATTGTGGTTTTAGTTCATCCTAATATTTTTAATTTGTATTTGGTACAATTCTTGCACTTGCGTGGAGAATTGTGCATGAACACTATTAGGGTGATTGGACTCGATTGACGATCTTGCGTGAATCGATTGAGTCTAGGTTTCATCAATTCTTTTGTTCTTAATGAATTGAGCTTTTGTTGGTTTGATCTTGCATGATAATTGATAATTTCTCAATAAAAGAATTGCAACCCGGCCATCTAACCGTCCCAATTCTTATAAAAGTGAAGAAACCCTAGAACCCAATTATTATTTTTATTATTAAAAAGCATAAAGAGATAAAAATCAAAACCCTTTTCTGGTTACATTTCGCATTAATTAAATCAACTTGTTGAAACACTCAAGTCTATGTGGTTCGACCCTTACTTGTACCTGCTACTTCGGTACTTGTACTTGCAAGGTTTTTATTACACAGTGGAAATTTCATCCATCACAAGGGCGTATATATTATTTGAAAAGGTGGGAATGGGTCCCTTTTTGTGTGAATGCCTTATTTGATGTAGGCACAAAAAACATGCTTTTGGGTTTGACTCTTTTGAGAGAGTATGAGCATTTAAAAGCTTGTAAAAGTGTATGGAAGCCCTTGCTGACAGAAAATTAGTGTTTAGCTCTATTTTCCTATTTTGTAGAAAAAGTAGACTTGTCGAGACATCTAAAAACTTGATTTGTTCACATTGATCACATGTTTTCTTAAAACCCTTTGTTAATGTTCGGGTTATTCAACAATTAAACCTGATATGCTTTGATTAATCAAGAGGAGAAAGTCAACCGGTATCAAGGATCGAGTTGGTCTGGTGTGAAAGAAGGTTTGTGTATAGGAGAGGTCATTGATGAGATCGGGTTTGTGGATTTGTATATGTTTATGACCGGACCATTTCTGGTTGCCTATGTTCCCCTTAAGATAAGGAGCTCAGGTTGACGTAGTTCGGGATTAAACTGTGTTTGGCTTTGGGGCCAGGGCATGAATATTTGTGAGGCCCTTGGCGAAAAGGCTCGGAAGGTTGAATGATGAGGCGCGGTCCTTGAGGTGATTCCTTGACAAGTCGTATTTGATGGCAGTTTCAATGAATCCATTGCTTCTTGATCGTTGCTCTCTTGGGGAGAGGAAGAATTTGAATATCGCTTAAGGACTTATGATGCATTTTGCCTTTGCCTTCTTCTCTTGAGCTTCTGACTAGCGGTACTGGGTCCTTGGCCTCATTTTTTTTTTTTTGAAGTTCTTGCTTGAGCTTTTTTTTTTTGAAGCATATGAGGGTGAAGGCAAGCCCCTGCTTGAACTTTCTTGATGCGCACGAGGGGGAAGGCAAGCCCTTAGGTTGTTGTCAACATAGGGTCAATCTTTTGATGCTGAGTGACCTGTTGTTGTCCTTTGATGTTGCCGCCGTCGTTGACTTGGTCAAGGTGATGGTGGGGACATGTTTTGGAAAGTGTATGGCTTGATGGAGGCCTTTGTGTGGGGTATGGTAAGGTGTATGGGGAGCTATCGATTGACTTTCTCACACCAATTAATCAAAACATTAATCATTTGTGGAATTACTTGTTGAGCAATGCAAGTGATCACATAGAACAAAACCATTTCATTAAATGTAATGTGGGGTGCAAAATAATGTCTCAAATCTAGGAAGAAAATAAAGAAAACTTTCGTATGGGAAATTGAAGACTTAATTACAATGTCCGAGGAGGACTTGATTGAATGAGAACAGTACTAGAACCTACGAGGTGGACTGTATGATTCTTTTTGTGTTTTTTTTTAGAGTGTAGGAGGAGGAGAAGAAGACTCGATATTCTTTGGGTGAAGTATCGACGGAAAATTTTCTGATTTGCGTCTCTGTGGGCTCTTCAGCAGTTCCCAAATTCATTTTGGTTAGAACCTTCTCGGCAGCTTGGGCCCGATTTTCCTCTCGTTTGACAACATGCTTAAAGATTTTTTTTAATGTATTGATCATTTAATGTGTCTGCGTCTTTATCAAGTGAATCATTATTAACTGTTTTGATTAGTTAATTTATCATTTGTTAAAGTGGCAATGAGGGGATACTCAGAGAGGTCGAATTTATTCAAAGCATAAGGGAATACAGTGTTTGTTACGAACGCATAATCTTTAGGCATAAGGCCGTCAGACGACTCGAGTGACTCAAACCTAAATACAACAGACTCGGGATCTTTTATTTTCGAAGCTAGACTCTAGGAGATGGGGGGTTAGCCCAAGCTTCTTAATTATTTCCTCTTGCTGGCTGTGGGTCCGCATTTGTGAAAGTTGCGCCGTTTTTGATGCTGCCACTTGCTCAGCCTGTCTCGAACTGCCTTAACTCTGGGGATCGTTCAATCCACCCATTGGGGTGCCCCGATGCTGGAAAGGATCGTTGGGGAATTACCATTCTTGGATTCTTTCTTCCGAATTCTTCATTGCGGAAGCCCCAGGTTTCGTCATCGAGTCCCCAATCATTACGGGAATTTTTTTAGGACTTATCCGCCATGCTTACCCAGTCATTTCCAGGGAAAGGGTTTCCGACTATGTTGGGACCGCAGGGGCGTTCCAGCTTTCCTTCTTCAATTAACCCCTGGACCGCGTGTTTTAGTATGATACAATCGTTGGTGGTGTGGCCGGGGTAGTTGTGGAAGGCACACCATTTGCTCATGTCTAGCTTAGGGTTAGGATTCTTCGGTTGATAATTCTCAAGGGGCTTGAGCATGTTCTGCTTCATCAATGCCTCGAACACTTGGCTTAGAGGCATTCCGAGGTTGTCGAAGTGCTGAAAACGCTGTCGTTTATTCCTCGGGGGTACTTGATAACGGCTTCTCTGGATTTCATTCTGAATGTAGTGGAATGCCTCGGTAGCCCTTTTTCCTTTGTTTGGGGCAGATGCCGGATTAGGCGGGACTGCCTTGCAGTGGTAGGAAGAAGCATGACTGGCTACCATTTCTTGCGTGCTCAAAGCTTCTTCAAACTTGGTACCGGCATTGACCATAGCGTGAAGATCGGGATAAGGGTGGTAGCTGATTAATGTCCTCAATGATGCTTTGAGGCAGGAGTGTAAGATGTTCATCTAGTCTTCCTTGGATAGGAGGTCCACTATCTCGCTTAACTTCCAATTCCATCTTTTGTAAAATTCCTCCACCGACTCATCATCTTTCTGCTCAGTGGCCTGCAGGTCATGCCGGTTTGTTTTCCACTTGATGTTAGCACGGTATTTCTCCAGGAAGATATCACTTATTTGCTCCCAGGTGGAGCGGTTTTCTGCTTTTACTTTAAGAAACCACGCCAAGGCCGTGAATTTTAGGGAGCGTTGGAAGTGATCTGCCTTTTGTTGAGGTGTGGCTCCTTTGGCCCTCATACCTAAGACATAGGTATTGATATGGGTCCTCGGGAATTCTGTCCCATCGAACTTCTCCATTTCCGGCATTCTGAACTTCGGGGGGAGAGGAACCACCTTGCTCGAATCTGTGAGCGTGAGCGGGTCTTTCCGAGGACTGGCTATTTTCCCTTTCATAACTTTTATCTGTTCAACCAACCAAACCATATGAGGGCCAGTAGGCAGAGGCAGGCTGTCGTTTTCTGGGATGGAAACAGAGGATGGAGGTGGATTGATTGACGGGATCGCCATTCGGGAGTCTTGGGGAGGTAGTTGAGTGGATATCATCTCGTATCTTGGGTTGTTAAAATTAAGGGCGTGATTGCCCGGGCCGCCAAGGGTTGTGTTTGGGAATTGGGGAAATGTTTCATTAGCCCCAAGTGGCAGTCTAGCGGTTGGTAGGTTTGAAATGTCCGGATATCCACTTGGGATGTCTGTCCCTGGCGGAGATTGGGATTTCAAGTTATGGTTGCGAGGCTCGTATAGAGGCAAAGGATTGAATCCCGGGGGATACCGAGATACATTGGGATCTGGCGAAGCAGGCGCGTACGTGTGTTGTTGATACTGAGCTTGGGGCGCAGGGCCGAGAAATTGACTGTGCTGAGGCGGGCATATCGGAGCTGCTTGACTGATGCCTGAGTGGAGCTTTGAGCGAGAGATGCTTTGCGTTACTGGGATCTCGTAGCTTGGCGGAGGTAGGACCTGCTGATAGCTTTGAGGACCAGGGGGAACTGGTATTTCTTTGTCTTTTATGAGAACGAAGGTCCTATCAGTTTGGGGAACAGTGACGGTTCCGCGACGGCGCATGGTATCTACGATCCAGGCTTGCTGTTCCTCTAGGCGCTTCTTGAGAGTTTCAAAGGCTTGCATCACCTCCTCCATTGTCTGGAGGTTTCTCAGTGGCGGGGTTCCATTTCCCTCACTGTTATCTGTTGATCCCGCCATGGGGGAGTAGTAGACTGTTCGGATCGATGAACCGGAAGGGGTGTTGGACCTTGTAACCTCGATACTGAAAAGGCGGCTCCTGGGTATTCTCAACCACTCTCGGTTCGCTGGAGGGGTTGACGGGTAAGGTTTAGACATGGGAAGGCCTTTTTGGATAAGGGGGGAAAGCTCATGTGACATGCAGTTTCCGCTTTTATTTATTTTTGATTTTTTTGTTGTTTTTAATTTACTTAAAACAGTGTTTTCTCAGAATCCTAGGTAGGTTGGAAAAGATTTCTCTTCTTTTTCGCAACTATGCTAGATCCTGGGTCAGTGGAGACCATTTGTGCGGCTATAAGCCCCTCGTTTTGCACCTGTATTTTGACATCCCGGGGTGGACAACCCCGGGCGAGAGTCCTATAGGGCAAGCGGTTTCCACCGGCCTAAAAGAAAAATCAAACCTAAGGACCGAGCCTGTCATGTTCGCTTTAATGCGTTAGCCATGTGAATAGTAAGCCGAGCCGACACCTGAGTCAAGATCTGGTCGAGAGTTCCGCATGACCTCTCTTTACCTTTCCTGCGCAAGGGATCTGTGACATTAGGCGTTGGCTGGGTCATATCGTCATGGCTGACGTATTAAAGGCTTGATGACGTGGTGTCATGTAGGTATGGATGTATATCCGGGATGAAACATCGTCTGGGTGTAGCTTCGAAAATCAAGATCAGGTCAAGATTTTAGCATGACCTTTCATCGCTTTGCTTGCGCAAGGGATCTTGAGTTCCGAGCTTCGACTCAGAAAATGGCCGGCATGGGCTATGTATCCAGGCTGTTTGACACAGACTGGGTAAAAACCAACAGAGTCTAGACATAGTGTGACGCAAGTGTGCATGGTTGACACTGGCTAGGATGGGATGTTTGGAATGATCCCATGCGCGTCTGAGAGGCGTAGGAAGGCTAAACAAACTGCAACTGAGACTACCCCGGGTTAAGGGTTGTAGTGTGCAGTGTATCCGAGGCAGCAGTGCGCGTAGCGTGCGGTGTATCGAGGCAGCAATGCGAGTAGTGTGCGGTCGCTAAAATTCTTTTTCTGAGAAAAACAGAAGTTTTTGAAGAATTTTAAATGTATGTACACAGATGTATATTGATGTATTTTTTGTATTTTTATTTTTTTTTAAATCAAAAGTAAAGCACAAGCCCACACACACACACAACAGTTAAACAAAGGGGTAAATGAAAGTTTGACCCCCATCATCGTTTTAAAAATCTTTTGTTTTTTTTGTTTAAAAGTTTTTAAAACAAAATGTCCCCAGTGGTCGCCAACTGAAATTACCCGAATCCGGCTCGCGCATAGGCCCCGACATCTGGCATTGTCGGGAGGTGTCTCGCTGTGTTTTGCTTGTAGAGTCACCATGCCATTTTGATTTAGCCCAAAACATTGAGAAAAGACATCAGTTTAAAAAATGTTGTTGTGTGATGAGATTTTTGAGTTCGGAGGTCAGGTTACTCCTCGGGAAGAGAATATTAGAATATTAGAGCTCACCCGAGTCGTCTCGTAAAAATGAGTCTTTCGGTACCCCTTCTTTCTTTAAATGTTGTGTGTGTGTGTATGTGCTTTTAAAAATGCATGGTGTATCAGATGTCTACATTGTACACTATGTATTGAAATGTATTGAAATAGTATAGGAAGGAAGCCTTACCAATGTTGGTTCGTGTCTGTCTTCCGCTGGGGAATAGTGTTTGAGAGTTGAATAGTGTTCCGGGATAGACCGGGATTGCTTCAGGATGTGCCGGTTGTCTGCGGACAGAGCTTCGGCGTGCCTCGGGATTGTCAGGTGTGTACTCGGGCAGAGTTTCGGCGTGCGTTGGGATCGCAGGGATCGTTGACTGGATTCGGGCAGAGGTTCAGCGTGCGTTGGGATCGTCGGTTGTGCTCGGGCAGAGTTTTGGCTTGCGTCGGGATCGTCAGTTGAGCTCAAAAAGGGCCGGGACGCCTCAGGATGGACCTGGCAAGGCTCCGGAGTACCATGAGGGGCCTCAGAATACCTCGAGAGTGCCTCGGGGCAGCGCGAGAGCATCTCGGGAGCGCTCGGCAAAGCTTCAGAGTACCACGAGGGGCCTCAGAATGCTCCGGAGGGAACCGAAAGGGATCGAGATTGCCCCGATGCGTCTTAGAGGGGCTGCCTGAAGGCTAGGGGAGAGAGGAGAAGAGGGAGGTGTGAAAATTATGAGGGGTGAAGCCCTCTATTTATAGTTGGGGAAAATGTGCAAGGAGGTCCGTACGGACCTCCCATGAAAACTAAAATTTTAGTTTTCTTAGATTTGAGGGAATAATGTGGACTTTAAGAGGATTTCGTAATAATTATGTCGGATGCAAAGAGGTCCGTACGGACTTGTCTTGCTTTTTCAAATTTTCCAAAATTCCTTAAAAGTCCTTTTGTACTTTTTAATCCCAAAATGACCCCTATTTACAAAAAGGTCCGTACGGACCAGTTTCCAGGCTCAATATTTTATTATTTTTGTAATGGCAAGCTAGTACTCGTCGAGAGCTTTGCAACCATATATGGAACGTCTCAATCGGAATTCGTATGAAGGAGGTATGACCTCCGAAAGTTCGCCCTTGGTTTTTTTCTTATGCTTGGATGGAGAGCGATCCAGATTGGGGTACTTACAAAATCGGAACTTTCAAACACGTCAAAATTTACTCCGTCCCGAATTAAACTCACTATAATTTTGGAAAATTCCCCTAGACGTGGAATTTTTCTACCAAAATTTCTACGTTGTCTACCCATAACGTCAATTGAACTAAGCTACAGTCAATTTCAACAAAGGGGCATCGCAAGGTCAAAAGCCCCAAATCGGGCACCAAGAACCCTAACTCAATTCTAGTCAAAATTCCTAAAATTCAAGAATGCAAATTCTAAAAATAACGGAATTTAGAGGATGCTAACCTTCCTCGCAATCCCCTCGGATTTGTGGCAATCCCGAGCCGGATAAAACTCGGGTGAATCCAAAGGAAGAGCGATAGTTCGCACCGTCCTCCTTAGCCTCACTCTCTCGTTGTCGGTCCTCCTGTGCCGACCCCTTCGTCCTAATCCTGCTTCCATAATGATAATCTCTCAAAGATTTGAACAAAACTCGCAAACAATGGGAGAAATTTCACTCTTTTCTCTCTTCTCTCTCGCTGAAAATGGAGTTTTTGGCCATTTCAGCATCGGCCCTTGTGCTGATTCAAATCAGTCCATGGCGAAGGACAGTCCGTCCGGCCCCTTTTACGCCATGGACTTTTCTTTGACACTTTAGCCCCTCATCTTTCCAGAATTTCGAATTAACCCTTTTGTCCTCAAAAGTTAAAAATTCCCCAGCCCCTCCCCTGAGGTTAAATCCTAGTTAGACATTTCTAACGCTTCCGTCTCCAGACGTTAAAATTCTCGTTAGTCCTCACCAACATTCTGTCTTCGAACGTTAAATCTCAAACCGTCTTCGGACGTTAAATTACAATTCCGTCTCCAGACGTTAAAATTCCCGTTAGTCCTCACTAACATTCTGTCTTCGGACGTTAAATCTCAAACCGTCTTCGAACGTTAAATCTTAATTCCGTCTCCAGACGTTAAAATTCCCGTTAGTCCTCACTAACATTCTGTCTTCAGACGTTAAATCTCAAAACCGTCTTCGGACGTTAAATCATAATTCCGTCTCCAGACGTTAAAATTCCCGTTAGTCCTCACTAACATTCTGTCTTCGGACGTTAAATCTCAAACCTTCTTCGAACGTTAAATCTTAATTCCGTCTCCAGACGTTAAAATTCCCGTTAGTCCTCACTAACATTCTGTCTTCAGACGTTAAATCTCAAAACCGTCTTCGGACGTTAAATCACAATTCCGTCTCCAGACGTTAAAATTCCCGTTAGTCCTCACTAACATTCTGTCTTCGGATGTTAAATCTCAAAACCGTCTTCGGACGTTAAATCACAATTCCGTCTCCAGACGTTAAAATTACCGTTAGTCCTCATTAACATTCTGTCTTCAGACGTTAAATCTGAAACCGTCTTTGGACGTTAAATCACAATTCCGTCTCCAGACGTTAAAATTTCTGTTAGTCCTCACTAACATTTTATCTTCGGACGTTAAATCTCAAACCGTCTTCGGACGTTAAATCACAATTCCGTCTACAGACGTTAAAATTCCCGTTAGTCCTCAGTAACAATGTCTTGGGACATTAAATCTCAAAACCGTCTTCGGACGTTAAATCACAATTCCGTCTCCAGGCGATAAAATTCCTGTTAGTCCTCACTAACATTCTGTCTACGGACGTTAAATCTCAAATCGTCTTCGGACGTTAAATCACAATCCCGTCTCCAGACGTTAAAATTCCCATTAGTCCTCACTAACATTCTGTCTTCGGACGTTTTATTTCAAACCATCTTCGGACGTTAAATCACAATCCCGTCTCCAGATGATAAAATTCCCGTTAGTCCTCACTAACATTCTGTCTTCGGACGTTAAATCTCAAACCGTCTTCGAACGTTAAATCACAATCCCATCTCCAGACATTAAAATTCTCGTTAGTCCTCACTAACATTCTGTCTTCGGACGTTAAATCTCAAAACCGTCTTCGGATGTTAAATCACTATTCCGTCTCCAGACGTTAAAATTCCCGTTAGTCCTCACTAACATTCTGTCTTCGGAAGTTAAATCTCAAAACCGTCTTCGGACGTTAAATCACAATCCCGTCTCCAGACGTTAAAATTCCCCTTAGTCCTCACTAACATTCTGTCTTCGGACGTTAAATCACAATCCCGTCTCCAGACGTTAAAATTCCCGTTAGTCCTCGCTAACATTCTGTCTTCGGACGTTAAATCTCACTACCACCTTCAGAAGGTAAATCGGCCGCCATAGTAAGCCCGAGTATATTTTCACTCCAGCAAGTGAACATTCAATCCCTCTTCGTAAACCCGAGTATCTTTTCAATCCAGCAAGTGAACATTCAATTCCCCGACCGTCAATCGTAAGCCCGACCACCCCATTTCAGCGGCAATCAGTATAAGCCCACACAACAATCCCTCTTCGGCCATCATTGTAAGCGTGAACACCATATCCCCAGCATGACAAGAGACGAGCGGCAAGTCAGCGTAAGCCCGCACAATAATCTTTCTTTCAAAAGCATTTCCGTCAAACCCGGAACCTTCAAAAGCCTTTCCGTCAAACCCGGAACTTTCAAAAGCATTTCCGTCAAACCCAGAAATTTCAAAAGCATTTCCGTCAAACCCGGAACAGTCTCACTTAGGTTCAGACGCCTCCTAACAGTCTCCCTTAGGTTCAGATGCCTCCTAACTGTCTCACTTAGGTTCAGACGCCTCCGAATAGTCTCAATCAGGACGAATTCCTCCTAATCATTCCCTCAGAGGTAAGGGTCCCTACGAACAGCCCTTGTACCTACGAACTACGATCGGCTTGATTCCCGCTTGGGATACGTAGGAATCCTTCCGCTAAGGGTCCAGCCATTTAACCGCTCGGGTCTCTCCAAGTAAGGCATCCGCCGATTTGGATCCTTATCTTTTTCAACGACCCCACTTCCTTCGAAAGTGACGTCGCTGAGAAGCTACTGTAAGTACCCAAATCCGGATCGTCAAAATTCGTTAAAAGTTAATCGGAATCCGTTAACTAGCCCTTTCCAAGTTAAACGTACCCGTTAAGCTCCCCGCTCTCGAGTCAACGAGACATCCCGAGACTGTCCCATGCATCCATACATCAAAGTGTACTCAACACACGTTATCACACGTAAAAGTACAACTTTCCTCGAAAAACGCAATTTCCGGGACTTTCCGGGGGCATTTCGGACATTTTCTGGACAGTTATTTAAATAAGGGACAAAACAGAGAATAACGGGACAAAAACCCTAGCCCTGGTGAGTCATCGGGATACTTGGCATGCATGCACAAGCCCCCAAATCAACATCAATCAAATTCGAGGGTGAAAAGACCAAAATGCTCCTAAAATTGAGGAATTGGCCGTCCGGCCTGCTCGTGCATCCCGACATCAAAGTGTACTCAACACACGTTATCACACGTAAAAGTACAACTTTCCTCGAAAAACACACTTTTCAGGACATTCTGGGGGCGTTTCAGACATTTTCCAGATAGTTCTTTAAAAAACGGACAAAACCAGGAATAACGGGATAAAAACCCAAGCCCTGGTGAGTCATCGGGACACTTGGCATGCATGCACAAGCCCCTAAATCAACATCAATCAAATTCAATGGTGAAAAAACCAAAATGCCCCTGAAATTGAGGAACTGGCCGTCCGGCCTGTTTTACTGGAAAAACCAGAATTCTCATCAAGCCCTCCAATTTTCCAAAATACCCAAAAACCTCCTGAAATTGAGGAACAGTCCGACCGGCCCGTTTTACAAATTCACCCTATAAATATAAGGGCTGTCGAATTCAAAAAAAAAAAAGAAAAATATTAACTCTCTCCCAAAAACACCACGGTCCAAACCTGTTCTACACCTCCCGAGCCCTGTTTTGTCTCGATTTGCGTGAAAATCCCGTTTTCCGACCAAACACGAACTAAACACCTTCAAAACACCCTTTCAAACACACAAACCGTATCCCGTATACGTAAACCAGGTCAAAGAGTCAACCCCTAGCCATAGGTAACACTCTCTCTCTCTAAAAAACTCGTTTCACCTCGATTTATGCGTCAAATGCTATTATCGTTTCGGTCAAAACTTTCGAAATGTAGACGTAACGCCGTCTACGGGCCCGATACGTTTTACCCCTTAATCATCTTCTCTCCCGTAAGAGAAGTAATTTTGGGTTAAAGCGGTGTTCCGGTCCCGTTTTGTACGTTTATGTCATTTACAGTCCGGATCGTTTGATCCGTCGATTCGCTTTTTTACCGTCCGAACTGTTTGGTTTGTGATCGTCATTTACAAAATCCGTATAGTTTGATCCATCGATATCGTCATTTAATTTATGTACCTTTACAACTCCGAGCCATTTGGCTCGTCGATCGCATCTTTACTGTCCGGATCGTTTGATTCCGTTGATATCGCACTTTAAATACTGTCATTTACAAGTCTGAGCCATTTGGTTCGTGATAGTATTTACTTATAAAAATCCGAGTCACAAAACGACTCGTTGATCGCATATCATTTAATACCTCTTTTCATAAAATTGGTCACAATGTAATGCTCGGTTCAAAACCGGAGTTCGTCATTCGAGCTCCTTTTCAAAATGACTCAAAATCGACGTTTGTCATTCAAACACTCGTTTTTACCATAAAATCAATGTTTGCCATTCAAACCAAGATTAAAGCTTGTCATCCAAGCTCCTTTTCAAAAATGCAACACCACACACACACGCACACAATTTCGAGAAAGGTAGAAAGACTCATCATACGAGGCGTTTCAGGTGATCTCAATATACTCTTCCTGAAACGTAATGTGACTGTGAATGTGGGCCCATCGCGAATCGAACCGTGTTTTTATAGGGTCGCCGTTTCACCTCAGTTTGAAGACACTGGTTTATTGAAAAACAGAGTCGCCACGCCATTTTGATTTCCTCAAAACTTTGAAAAAAAGGAATAGGGTCCGGAGGTTAAGTTACTCCTTGGGAAGAACGTTTGGCGTTCACCAAAGGAGCCTTGCCAAAGGCAAGTCTTCCTAGAACCGATATTTGTGCTTGTTTGGTGTGTTCGTGTGTGAGATGTGATTTAAAAAAGGGAGGGAATGTGCCAAGTTATATTCTGGACGTATAAACCATTTGAGTTGGTTATCGCTCGTGATTTCTTGTATTTGATGTGTTCGGGATTTTGATCCCGTGCTCATCTTTGACTTATGATCATCATTAAGTGACCTTTTTACCTTCCCGTTGGAATAATCAACCATATTAGGCTTAAGAGCCTTGGTGTGTCTTAAACCAACGTTCTTCGGGACTTGGTCTTTATGTGATCGAGAGAGAGGGACACCTTTTATAGTCCAAGAGTGAGGCTCTTTAGAAAGGAAGAGTCCTTGCCCATCAATCCTACATCTTGAGACGATTTGAGCTTAGTAGGGACATTTATGCTCGTCTCAAGTGATGATCGAAGATGTAGGGGCTAAGATTCATTCACTTCTAAGGGGACTTCGACTATGGCATTTTAGTGGCGGAAATGATGTAAAGATGAGACCTTTACACCAATCCACACCACGGGATGCTTCAAGTTCAAAGGGACTAGGGGGAGGGGTATAAAGATTGGATCTTTATACTCGTCCTATGTCTTTCGTGCCTTAAGAAGGTCACTAGACAATCCTTGGAGAGTGATCCAACCTAAAGGGACATGGGGGAATGACTTTGGAAAGTAAAGATTGCATTTTTATGAAATAAATGTAATGAACATTATGAGAACTAAATCTATGAATGTAAAGGGAAGACCTTTGAGGCTTTCCTATGTCCTTTAAGAACCTTATGAGGTGGACAATCCTTGGAAAGCAAGGTCAAGGGAGGGGGAATACATTATGAGAGTAAAGATGACATTTTTATGCAGTAAAAGGGGACTATTTCACATCATCATGTGATGAATCCTTCCTAGAACAAGCCACGTGTGGACCCTTGTTCATCATTAGGAAGGGATTCCCCATGAATCATTTGTGTTAGGGGGAAGGGGAAGATAATGTTTACATGACAAAGATAGGATCTTTATAGCAATATATCAAATTTAATGACAAGCAAAGGCAAAGCAAATGACAAGTAATGAATATAACAATATAATAAAGGTATTTCAAGGAGAAAGGAAGGAGAGATTACCAATGGTGGTTCTCTCTATCTCCCTTGGGGGTTTTCCTAATGTAGGAAGAGTTTTGGATGGATTTTATGGAGGAGGGAGGTGGCTTTTTGGGAGTTTTAATTTCTGTAATTTTCTGGAGTAATTTTGACAGAGTAACAATGCCTCAAAATCCTCCTTAAAATGGGTAGAGGAGGCCTCTATTTATAGGCTGATTTGTGTTTCCTAATGAAGTCGTGCGGCATTAACCTCTGGCAAAAGAAGTCGTCCGGCGTTATCCATCGATGACTCAGCCTGCTTCTAGATTCATGCAAGGTGGCAGCTGGAAGCTTCATTCCAGCGAGGGACTGCTTGGAATTTTAATTCCTAGCAGGTCCTTCCCCCTTTTGACAGTTTGGAAAAGTTCCAGAATTGCCCCTGAACATTAGGAAGGTTTAGGAAATTGCCGTGAAACTTAACCGAAAGGCATGAGCCAGATTTGCGTACTTACATATGTTGGGTTTTATGGGTCCATGCGCAGCAGAATTAAGCATCTAATAACACAAAACCCAAGAGCCCTAGGATCCCTTCTATATGATTAAATTGAATTCCTATGAGATAGAATTAACCAACCTTAATTGCTTTCCGTTCTTGAGCTATCGAACAATAGATTGATGTGATATTGAATCACAAACTTCGAACTCTAGGCCTTGATCATCGTACGAGCGAAGACCCTCTAATAGTATCCATACCTTTGAATGAACCAAAAACTATTTCTTGATGATTGCTAGATCATAAACCTTTGAAGAATATTGAGAATTATGTTGTGATTTTCTTTTTCAGAAATTCGGCTAGCTTATTAGGGTTGACAGACAGTTATATTTATACTACTTTAGCATTAATATTTGTTTCCTAATCAAATTAGGAAACTAGTCTGAAAACGACTCTGTGGCTTAAAGTGTCGCACGACCAGACGAGTCCCATGGACAAGTTCTGTCGCGCGATGTATTAAGCCACATCAGGATTCTCTCAATTTTCTTCCTCTGGTTTAATCAATTCATTCTAGTTGTGTATGACCCAATAGGATTATATTATGTTGGCAATGAGCTCGATCATATCGATCCTCATAAGACATAAGCGGACTCTAGCAAGCCATTATGTCTACCCAAATAATATAACGTAAAAGTTCACGTTTCCAATGGTATACTTCCATTTCTCCCTTTGTCTAACGATGTTATATTGAACACAAGTCATGGTCCACATCAACTTGTATTTGTTCAATGCTTTCTCGATTCTGAGTATAATGATAATCCAATCGCATTGGGGTATGGCCATACACTTTCATCATTATCACTCATCGAGGGGCCCAAGCAAAACATCTCTCTTTCGAGGGACAAATTCCATCTTGACTCATCATCCTTCCCATCATGATTCCGATCATGCCAAAGATAGCCTTTATAGATATCGTGTTAAGATATCGTTTGACTAAAATCAAACATGACTTTCATCATATGTAAGGTCATGATAATCTTTAGGTCTAGGGACTAAATGAAGTAACCTTATGAGATTTAATTATGACATTTGACCATGACATAAATCTCATACGGGTCAAGTCCAGTCACTTGTTCTCTAACAAGTACCCATAAATTTAATGTGCATCTCTATGCATATAATCATCATATAATTATCCATTAATATTTATACTAATTATTCACTTAATAATTAGGGACGGAGATTATTACAAGTAAATATGCAAAACATATAATAATCAAATAATAAACTTTTCATATAATAATAAATAATGTCAACACATAAGTCTATCAATCATAGGCCTAGGGCATAACACTAACAGTCTCCCACTTGCACTAGGCCCAATCTCCCATGTATCAAATACCCATGGACCTAACATGACCATCATGCCTAGCTTGCGGGAGAGCCTTAGTTAATGGGTCCGCCACGTTGTCATCAGTGTCTACTCTGCATATCTTTACGTCTTCCCTTTCGCATATCTCTCGGCTAATGTGGAAACGTCGAAGTATGTGTTTGGATCTCTGGTGTGACCTTGGTTCCTTTGCTTGTGCAATGGCACCGTTGTTGTCACAATAAAGTTCAATAGGATCTTTGATGCTTGGAACGACTTCCAAATCACTAATGAACTTTTGATCCAAATGGCTTCCTTAGCTGCATCAGATGCCGCTATGTACTCAGCTTCAGTTGTAGAATCAGTGACAGTACTTTGCTTGGAACTTTTCCAACTCACAGTGCCTCAATTCAGCGTAAACAAAAATCCTGACTACTATCTGAAATCATCTTTGTGGGTTTGGAAGCTAGCATCTGTGTAGCCTTTTACTACAAGATCTTCTTCCATTCCTCCAAAGACTAAGAATACATCCTTAGTTCTTCGTAAGTACTTGAGGATATTCTTGACTGCTATCCAATGTGGTTCATCGGGATCCGATTGGTACCTACTCGTCATGCTTAGAGTACACGAGACATCGGGTCTAGTACATAACATAGCATACATGATAGACCCAATTGCCGAAGCATATGGAATACCATTCATTCTCTTTCGCTCATCATTAGTCTTAGGACTTTGAGTCTTGCTAGGAGATACACCATGCAACATTGGCAAGTTTCCTCTTTTAGAATTTTCCATTTGGAATCTTCTAAGAACCCTGTCAATGTAAGTACTTTGACTTAAACCAATCATCCTTTTAGATCTATCTCTATAGATCTTGATACCAAGGATATATGCAGCTTTGCCCATATCTTTCATTGAAAAACACTTTCCCAACCAAGACTTGACAGTCTGTAGTGCAGGAATGTCATTTCCAATGAGTAAGATATCGTCGACATACAACACTAGAAATAGTGCTACGCTCCCACTAATTTTCTTGTATACACAAGGTTCATCTTCGTTCTTGATAAAGCCAAACTCTTTGATTGCTTCATCAAAACGTAGATTCCAACTTACACACCTTGTTAGAATTTTCTGGACTGACAAAACCTTCAGGTTGTATCATGTATACATCCTCAAGTAACTTCCCATTTAGGAAAGCTGTCTTGACATCCATTTGCCATATCTCATAGTCATAATATGCGGCTATGGCAATTAAAATTCTAATAGACTTAAGCATAGCTACAGGCGAAAAGGTTTCATCATAGTCAATGCCATGAATCTGCCTATATCCCTTAGCTACAAGCCTAGCCTTATAGGTGTGCACCTTCCCATCCATGTCGGTCTTTTTCTTGAAGACCCATTTGCACCCTATGGTTTTTACACCTTCGGGTGGATCAATCAAGTTCCAAACTTGATTATCAGCCATGGATTGTAATTCGGACTTCATGGCCTCTTGCCATTTTTCCGAATCAGGATCGGACATCGCTCTTTGATAGCAAGTAGGTTCATCGTTTTCGATTAACTCCACTTCATCACTTTCTGTGATGAGAAATCTATATCTCTCGGGTTCGGATCGTGACCTACCACTTCGGCGAAGGACTTGTGCATCTTGAACCGGTTCCACAATACCTTGTGAACTTGGTTCAGTTTCTACCATTGGTTCAATGTTGTTTTCAGGTTCTCGAATTTCTTCGAGATCTATTTTACTCCCACTGGTTCCTTTGCGAAGAAACTCCTTTTCTAAGAAAGTACCATTTCGAGCAACAAACACTTTGTTCTCGTTTCGGTTGTAGAAATAGTATCCTTTGGTTTCCTTAGGATAACCCATGAAAACACATTTATCAGACTTAGGTGCTAGCTTGTCAGAAGTTAACTTCTTGACATATGCATCGCAACCCCAAATCTTCATGAAAGACAAACTAGGTTTTCTTCCATGCCACATCTCATATGGGGTCTTTTGAACCGATTTGGTAGGAACTCTGTTTATAGTGAAAGCAGCAGTTTCTAGTGCATGTCCCCAAAAGGATAAAGGAAGCTCAACTTGACTCATCATAGAACGAACCATGTCCAAAAAAGTTCTATTCCTCCTTTCAGACACACCATTCCATTGTGGTATTTCGAGTGGAGAGAGTTCTGAAATGATTCCACAACTCTTAAGATGACTGTCAAATTCTTGGCTCAAATATTCGCCACCTCGATCAGATCGAAGTACTTTAATAGTTTTACCAAGTTGATTTTGCACCTCATTTTGAAATATTCGAAATATCTCAAACGACTCACTTTTATGTTTCATTAGATAAACATATCCAAATCTACTATAATCATCAATGAATGTTATGAAGTACTGAAATCCTCCCCTAGCATTGCTACTCATAGGTCCACACACATCGGTATGTATGAGGCCTTATAAGTCGCCCGCCCTTTCACCAGTTTTGGTAAATGGGTCCTTGGTCATCTTGCCAAGTAAACAAGATTCGCATGTCTCATATGATTCATAATCATGTGAGTCTAAAAATCCATCTTTGTGTAGTTTAGAAATGCGTTTCTCATTTATATGGCCAAGACGAAAATGCCATAAGTAAGTGTGGTTTACATCATTGGGTTTAGATCTCTTGTTAATGTTATAGACATCATTATCACGATTTTCAACATCAAGGATATAAAGGCCATTGAATGAAATAGGAGTACAATAATGCATATCACTCTTGTAAATAGAAAACTTCTTATCACATATAAGAAAATTAAAACCTTCATTATCCAAACATGAAATCGAAATAATATTCCTACTTAAACCTGGTACGTAATAACAATTGTTCAAAACAAGTATTAGTCCACTAGGTAAAGTAACTTCATAAGTTCCTACGGCTAATGCAGCAACTCTTGCTCCATTCCCCACACGTAGGTATAAGTACGCCAATCCAATTCGTGACCTTTCCAGATGCATTTTAATATGATAAAATTGCATTTAGGAGCATTTTGGTAAATTCCCGGTCCATTCCGAGACTTTCGGAAACATTTCATATGTTTCTCGCGAAGGAAGTACTTTTTTGTACTTTGCTCGAGTTAAAGGACCTAAAGAGAATAAAACAGTTTTGGACTTTTTGGGTATTACCTAGGAAGGTTCCAGAATCAGTTTTGGCGCCAAAAACGGTTATGGTCACCTTGTGTCACGCGACAAGTCGAGGCATGGAAAGTGGTTACGTTAGGTCGTGCGACACAAAGTGACCATAGACTGCAGCTATAAATAAGACCCTACCCCTCTCAGTTTTGGATCCGAATTTGAACCTCCTAAGGAAACCCTGCCCAAATCAACCCAGAAACCTCCTCTCTCTCTCTCTCTCATACCAAAACCACCCAATTCCCCTCCAATTCCCTCACCTCTCACCTATCTTCAACCCAACTCCCTCTCTACTTCCCTATACACTTGAAACCTCTCAGTTCAGCTCTCAGTTCGTGCTCAGATCTCCATCCCAAAGTTGAATTGAAGACTCCTGCACCTAACTTGGTGTGAGAGTTGAGGACTACAAGGGTAACCCTCTCTCCTCCTCTCTCTCTATCTCATCTATTTGTTTTGATTACTTTCTCTCCTTCTCCACTTGATAATCAGGCTCCTTCTGCCTCAGATTATCAAGTGGCAACTGCAATCTCTCTATTTAAATAGCTTCTACTTGAGTCCAATTGCTTGATTATGATGTGATCTATTTGGATTTGCAATTTGGATATCAAGGGAGTGTGGATCTTCCATATCCACACTCCTTTGATCGATTCGTGTTTAGTTCGTATTGTTATTACTGTTTCTGATGTAATTGTTGTGTAATTGTTGGATCTGCATCTCAATTTGTGAGGTACCTGCAGATGGTAAACACATGTCACGCGATATATGTGGACGGAGTCCTGTGTCATGCGACATGTCGTGACCATCTGCAGGGACCATGTTTCAGTTGTAGTTTGTTTGTTCAGTTGTTTTAGTATTTAGTAGCTTGTTTATATCGTTCAGTTCCTAGATCTAGTTTTGTTTGTTTCATTTGAAAATCTGGAGATTTGTTTGGTTGTGAGCCTCTGCAAGGTGACCATTGATGTCACGCGACATATCGGGACAAA
The DNA here is from genome assembly GCA_022495995.1 of Adenophora triphylla var. japonica. NCBI lineage: Eukaryota > Viridiplantae > Streptophyta > Magnoliopsida > Asterales > Campanulaceae > Adenophora > Adenophora triphylla. Next base: position 251,989 of record JAFEMH010001229.1, on the reverse strand, counting down.
GGAGTCTTATGTCACGCGACAGATGTGATCCTTTGCAGAGGACTTGTTTTCTCCTGTAATCTGTTCCTGTTTGCTGTAAAGGGATGTGGCCTCCCGGACAATTGGTCTACAAATTGTAATGATCTCCTTTATTCAATAAAATTCATGTTTAATCGCACTTGTCTATTATCATTGTTTGCACGTCTTTTGAATTATTTGGATGTCTAAATTAGAAAGACTCGTCTACGGACGAGGCGTGTTGGGTGAACTCTCGGTTCTTCCCAACACGTAACCTGACCCCCGAACCCACTCTCTTTCGAAAGGTTTTTCAAAGTGCACCTCTAAGCATGGCGTGGCGACTCCCTTTTTTCAAAACTTCTAAAAAGTTTTCTTTCGGGCGAGCGTTCATTCAGTGGCGACTCCACTGGGGAAATGCTTTTTGAAAACCTGTTTTTCAAAACTAAGTGGGTCATGCTTTCATTCGTTTGGACATCCAATGTATTCATTCTATGTGCATCCTTGATAATCATGTGCGATACATGCATTTTATGAGATCTTACAAGTTGTATGCCTTTGTTTGTTGTTTGTGGTTTATGTGGTGTTGCTTTGCTATTTGGTTTCACCCCTTGCCAGCGAGAGGCAGGGGCTAATCTCAGTTTTACAGGAGTGTGGTTCAGTGACTTCCCTGGTCGTGCAACAGCTTTGTCTCTTGCTGTCCTGTGTCACGCGACATGTTTAGTCACTGGGCAGGTTCCAGGTTCTGGTTTGAGGGCAGTCCCTTGAATCAAGATAGAGATTGCTCAGTCGACTGTTGTCCCCTTTCTTCCTTGAGAGTTGTGTGTGTTTTTCTTTTTTCTTAACAAAATAAATAGAATGAATAATTTTTTTTTTCATAAATAAAGGAAGATAGCCATCCCGCACACTACATCACGTAGATCTAGAACCCTCGGGTGCGATTGACGGCATCGCGAACGGTGATAATATTCGCCTACGCTTGAGCGCCTAATGTCAAACCTATCCCCCTAGGGCGTTATAGGTGGCTCCACACATTTAAACCTCACCCAAAACGGTAGGTTTTGACACGACATTTTCAAATACACTAAAATGGATTGTTTCAAAATTCTTAATAGACTTTCGTACCTCCTCCAAACCCTAGCACGTGTGGGCATGTTACCATCGCAACATGGTTTCACGAGAGGACATGTCGTTCCCACGGCATGTTCTAACGAGAGATCATGTCGCTTTGTCAACATGCACCGATGAGAGGTCATGCCGGATTTTTCCTTGAAATTTTTCAGGAATACCCGTTATGCTGCCCAAATTTCTGGAGAAATTGGGGCTGCTCGTCCGTCCCATAAATGCTTTGGTTTTATTTAGGTACTATTGCCTATTATTCATTTTTAACCAACACATTTGGTGTATTTGTAGATGATGTGTCCATAGGTTCCCCCGAGGTCTAGATTGCGTGAAATAAAGGATTAGCCTTTCCCAACCGTTCCTAGGACTTAAAAGCCACCGATTTCTACTTGAAGATTAATAAAGTGTTACATGAGTCCATCTCCTTCCGTACTCTTCCCTCTCCCGTACCTTCTCAAAATTCTCTACCCTCCGTCTATACACACTCTACCCTTCACTTCTGCAAGGCTACGGCAAGTTGGGTGTGCGCTCTCGTTCCCGGCGCTCATTGGTCCATATTCCTGAGGCGGAAGCAATTCAAGTGCCCGAGCAGTCGTCCATCTGATGCGGAATCCAAAATGCTCGGTGCAGAGAAGACTATGACCCACAAATTCGGAAGTTCATATCCCATGGGTCAGCAGCAGAGTGTAAAAGGTGTGTCCATCAAAGAGTTGCGAGCTACATTTGAAGATATTTTTCCTCGCAAGCGGGAGGCCCGGTTGTTTGCTCAGATTGCTAAAGATAAGGAGGGCGACTTATGAAGGACAGAAAGATTGAGAAAGGTCCTCACCTCACCGATGGCAAACGATACCCTTCCTCCCATCCGAAGTTGATGCAGTCGATCAGTCCTCGTAGGGTCTAGAATGTCCACTGTCGGACATGAGTCTGTCGAGTCCAGGTTGGACCAGTTTTGCTTTGCAGTGATAAAATCTTTGTTTCTCTTCTTGATAGACTCGAGACATCACTTGCACACCCACGTTACACTCTATTGAAATGGTCTTATTCCAAATGATCGCTTGTGCTGCTCACTGACTAATGCTTTGAAATGACTAATGTTTAAATTGATCGGAGCGAGAAAATCGACTGATATCATTCTCTAAGTGGGGCTTAACAACTCCCCACCTCAATTCCTATGTGCTCACATATCTTCTTTCATCTTTCACTATCTCGTTGTTTGATGAATTTGCACGAATCCCCCGCGAAGTAAGCGTAAGAAAGCAATGAAGACTCAATCTCGTTCGGATCATCCGGTAGGGACTGCGGTTGAAGCCTCTCACCCTTAGGAAAGCCATCACCTCCCCCTCACGAAATAATACCCCTTCAGTTCAAGATCGGCATGTTTTGAAACCCATTTAGCCATCGCCAAAAGAAGAGGGACTATCCTTGAGGCTCCCGTGATTCAAAGAAAGATCGATCGTCTCCATGTTCAAGAACGACAGAAAGCAATGATCCATCCTGGGGACTAGCTGAAATTCTCCTCTCAAGGTCAAAATTGAAAAAGAGAGAGACAAAAAAAATATAAAAAAAAAGAAGAATAAAAAAAAAGAGAGAGAGCCTAGTCCCCAGCGATACTCTCAGAAGCAAAATCCAAAGGATTCGGTCGTTACTCAAGAGGAGTCTCAGAGTGAATAAAGAGACAGCACGGATGTCCCCTCACCACTACCTCAACCAACTCCGGCCATCCTCTCGATTTTAGAGGATATTCCCACTACCTTGACCAATTCCAAGCCGTCCTCTCAATTTTAGAGGACATTCCAATTACCGTTACCTTTGCCCTTGCTAAAGCCAAGAATGACCTCTCATTATTAGAGGCAAATCGATTCCCTCACCTTAGAAATCCCGAACACGTACCCAAGAGCCAACCTTTCATCTTTAGAGGTTCAACCAACAAAAGCCTAGCCGACCTCTCATTTTGAGAGGTCATGATATCCTAAATCACCCGAAGACCGATCGAATCCCAGAACCCAGTCGCCGTTCCTACCGGATAGCAATTTCAGTCCGATATCGTCGAGATCTAAAACAGATTATTGCTTAAAGCGGAGCCAAGTCCATCCCGGCTCAAAGGACTATCAAGCGAAGATTGTGCAAATTTCATCCATTAATTCGACATTGTATGTGAGCATATTTCATTTCTCCTCCGCAAACACTTGCCGTGGACGTCCCACTGGGGCTTCACATCCGTGTCCCCCATCGACACTCCAAGAGGACATGTTCTTTCAATTCCCAAAATCCCAAAAAGTCCTCAGATCCTCGAATTCCAATGTTCTTTCTTTTCATTCGGGATAAGCCCAAACTACGGCGACCTGAGCTCCTCCCAAGGAGGGGAACGTAGGCAACCATAACTGGTTCGGTCAAAATCACAATCAGATCTCAGAAAGCTCGGTCTCCTCAAGGATCATGCCCATACACTGTTCATCTTCCTGAATTTGATCCTCGATATTAGTGGGCTTTCTCCTCATGATTGATTGAAATATTTGTTCATATCAGTTTTGGCGGTCGATTAACCCGAAAATCAATAAAGGGTTTTAAGCAGCTTTGTGATCATCACGAATAAGACATGTTTTCAAGTGTCTCGACAAGTCTTCTCTTCTACATCATAGGAAGATAGAGCTAAACACTGTGTCGGTCAGCAGGGGCTTCCATACACCTTTCCCTACCTTGCGATGCTTATACTCTCTCAAAAGAGTCAAACCTAAAGCGAGAAGCATCATACAGAAGTTTGGGATTCATTTCCCACCATTCGATAGATATGCCTCTGCGCGTAAACACTTCCGAGTCTTGTCCAGCGACTGATTGACTGCGGTTTGAAATGATGGGTTGCCTCTTCGGCCACAAGATGACTCTGCCTGCGATGAAGCTGCAAGGAATGTCCTCAAGCTGGGGCTTTGGTTAAGATATCCCTCTGGCTCTCCTTATGATTTCCCTCTAGGTTTGCTTTGTCTTGTCAACCGGGGCTTCACCAAGCCGGGATTGCTCTCTGCCCCCTCTGCTGCTTGCTGTCTCAGACACGCGATACACTCTGTCCTCACCACCAATGGACCTGCTGCAATCTGTACTCTCGGAAGCGTCCCCGACTTGCCTAAGCTACACCGAGCCATATCATTTTTCCACCTCACGGGAGAGGGTCCACCCCATTACAAAAACTTTTCGTCCCATACACAATCCCTCATAGTATAATGGCTACCTACATAGCCGCTCGTCAAGCCGTGCCAAACCCCTACTTCCTATTCTCCCCAGCTGAGATGGACTTGTGCAACAAAAGATTAATAATGCTTAAGCAAAGAGGTTAAATAAAGTGCAAAGTGTTTCGAGTGTCGTTTTTTCCCCTGCAGGTACATCAGTCAACTGAGCAAATCTAAAAGATTGCCCCTCAAGGCAGAATCGAGACGGAAAAGTCCGCGCCTATCTGAATCTCCCCAGGGCACGTCAAAAGCCATAAGCCCCACCGTCAGCCGTCAATAAGAATCGCTGCCCAGCAAGCGAAGTCCTCGGCTTACCAAGCAAAGATAGGGACACAAGAGCCGAACCGTCGATAATTTCTGCTGCCCAGCAAGCCAGAGTCCCATCACCGAAGTGCCGGCAAAGTCCCGCTGCCCAGCAAGAAACCCCCGTCAAAGTGATTATGGTCCCAAATTGAAGCCAGCAGTCAAACACAGAGAGCCCCACCACCAAAGCAAGAATTCCCTGCCCAGCAAGCAAGAGTCCCTGTCAGCAGTTAGTAGCATAGGACCCTCCGACAGCTACATCAATCCCCAGCAGCATAAACCATAGCATCAGTCCCTCTGGCAGCTACAGGTGAGCACAGCACAGGTATGAACGCATATTTCTTTCAAGCGTCAAATCATTATATCACGTAATTTTCAAAGTTGGTCCGAGACACCATAGATCTCACTCCCTTTTCAAAATTGGTTCGAGACACCATAGGTATCGCTTCCTTTTCAAAGTCGGTTTGAGGCACCATACGTTCTCACTTCTTGGTTTGAGGCACCATACGTTCTCACTTCTTTGGTTTGAGACACTATAGGTCTCACTTCCTTTCAAGTTGGTCCGAGACACCATAGATCTCACGTTATTTTCAAAATTGGTTCGAGACACCATAGGTCTCACTTCCTTTCAAGTTGGTCCGAGACACCATAGATCTCACGTTATTTTCGAAATTGGTTTGAGACACCATAGGTCTCACTTCCTTTTCAAAGTTGGTCCGAGACACCATAGATCTCACGTTCTTTTCAAAATTGGTTCGAGACACCATAGGTCTCACTTCCTTTCAAGTTGGTCCGAGACACCATAGATCTCACGTTATTTTTGAAATTGGTTTGAGACACCATAGGTCTCACTTCCTTTTCAAAGTTGGTTCGAGACACCATAGATCTCACATTATTTTCAAAATTGGTTTGAGACACCATAGGTCTCACTTCCTTTCAAGTTGGTCTGAGACACCATAGATCTCACGTTATTTTCAAAATTGGTTCGAGACACCATAGGTCTCACTTCTTTTCAAGTTTGTCCGAGACACCATAGATCTCACGTTATTTTCAAAATTGGTTCGAGACACCATAGGTCTCACTTCCTTTTCAATTTGGTCCGAGACACCATAGATCTCACGTTATTTTCAAAGTTGGTCCGAGACACCGTAGGTCTCATGTCGTTTTTCAAGTTGGTTTGAGGCACCATACGTTCTCACTTCTTTGGTTTGAGGCACCATACGTTCTCACTTCTTTGGTTTGAGGCACCATACATTCTCACTTCTTCGGTTTGAGGCACCATACATTCTCACTTCTCAATTCGAGACACCGTAGGTCTCATGTCATTTTAAAATCGGTCCGAGACACCGTAGGTCTCATGTCATTTTTCAAGTTGGTTTGAGGCACCATACGTTCTCACTTCTTTGGTTTGAGGCACCGTACGTTCTCACTTCTTCGGTTTGAGGCACCATACGTTCTCACTTCTCGGTTCGAGGCACCGTATGTCTCATGTCATTTTTATTTCGGTCCGAGACGCCGTACGTTCTCACTTGTTGTCCGAACTACGATTTGGCTTGATTCCCTCCCCGGGATATGTAGGAATCCTTTCTCCAAAGGTCCAGCCATCCGATTCCCCAGATCACCATCTAGCCCTCCGCCTTACCCCCCAGCCGATCTTTAAGATTGGGTCTTATTTTATCGACAACCTCACTTCTTCCATAAGTGACGTTACCAAGGGGCTCTGTAAGTACGCCAATCCAATTCGCGACCTTTCCAGATGCATTTTAATATGATAAAATTGCATTTAGGGGCGTTTTGGTAAATTCCCGGTCCATCCCGAGACTTCCGGAAACATTTCATATGTTTCTCGCGAAGGAAGTACTTTTTTGTACTTTGCTCGAGTTAAAGGACCTAAAGAGAATAAAACGGTTTTGGACTTTTTGGGTATTACCTAGGAAGGTTCCAGAATCAGTTTTGGCGCCAAAAACCCGTTATGGTCACCTTGTGTCACGCGACAAGTCGAGGCATGGAAAGTGGTTACGTTACGTCGTGCGACACAAAGTGACCATAGACTGCAGCTATAAATAAGACCCTACCCCTCTCAGTTTTGGATCCGAATTTGAACCTCCTAAGGAAACCCTGCCCAAATCACCCCAGAAACCTCTCTCTCTCTCTCTCTATCTCTCTCATACCAAAACCACCCAATTCCCCTCCAATTCCCTCACCTCTCACATATCTTCAACCCAACTCCCTCTCTACTTCCCTATACACTTGAAACCTCTCAGTTCAGCTCTCAGTTCGTGCTCAGATCTCCATCCCGAAGTTGAATTGAAGACTCCTGCACCTAACTTGGTGTGAGAGTTGAGGACTACAAGGGTAACCCTCTCTCCTCCTCTCTCTCTCATCTATTTGTTTTGATTACTTTCTCTCCTTCTCCACTTGATAATCAGTCTCCTTCTGCCTCAGATTATCAAGTGGCAACTGCAATCTCTCTATTTAAATAGCTTCTACTTGAGTCCAATTGCTTGATTATGATGTGATCTATTTGGATTTGCAATTTTGATATCAAGGGAGTGTGGAACTTCCATATCCACACTCCTTTGATCGATTCGTGTTTAATTCGTATTGTTATTATTGTTTCTGATGTAATTGTTGTGTAATTGTTGGATTTGAATCTCAATTTGTGAGGTACCTGCAGATGGTAAACACATGTCACGCGACATATGTGGACATGAGGAGTCCTGTGTCACGCGACATGTCGTGACCATCTGCAGGGACCATGTTTCAGTTGTAGTTTGTCTGTTCAGTTGTTTTAGTATTTAGTAGCTTGTTTATATCGTTCAGTTCCTAGATCTAGTTTTGTTTGTTTCATTTGAAAATCTGGAGATTTGTTTGGTTGTGAGCCTCTGCAAGGTGACCATTGATGTCACGCAACATATCGGGACAAAGGAGTCTTATGTCACGCGACAGATGTGATCCTTTGCAGAGTACTTGTTTTCTCCTGTAATCTATTCCGGTTTGCTGTAAAGGGATGTGGCCTCCCGGACAATTGGTCTACAAATTGTATTGATCTCCTTTATTCAATAAAATTCATGTTTAATCGCACTTGTCTATTATCATTGTTTGCACGTCTTTTGAATTATTTGGATGTCTAAATTAGAAAGACTCGTCTACGGATGAGGCGTGTTGGGTGAACTCTCGGTTCTTCCCAACACGTAACCTGACCCCCGAACCCACTCTCTTTCGAAAGGTTTTTCAAAGTGCACCTCTAAGCATGGCGTGGCGTCTCCCTTTTTTCAAAACTTCTAAAAAGTTTTCTTTCGTGCGAGCGTTCATTCAGTAGGTCCACTTCACCATCTTCAAGCATTCTTCTATTCTTTAGGCCCTGCACATTTAAACAAATGTGAGTTCCACATCCGGTATCCAATACCCAAGAACTAGAAGTAGATAGTGAAATTACCCAGATCCGGCTCGCGCGCGGGCCTCGACATCTCGCATTTGTCGCTTCGGGAAGTCGCCCGGATCCGAGATGCAGCGCAATTGCGCCCCGGCATCTGGCTTATTCCGTTTTAGTGTGTTGGAGGTGTCTCGCCGTTGTTTTCGCAATTGTAGAGTCGCCACGCCGTTTTTATTAAGCCCAAAACATTGAAAAAGGGCATCAGTTTAGAAATAAACTGTTTTTGTGTGATGAGATTTTGAGTTCGGAGGTCAGATGACTCCTCGGGAAGAGAATATTAGAATCTTAGAGCTCACCCGAGTCGCCTCGTAAAAACGAGTCTTTCGGATACCCCTAATATTCTTTAACTGTTGTGTGTGTGTGTGTGTGCTTTTAAAAATGCATGCTGTATCGGATGTCTACATTGTACACTACGTATTGAAATGTATTGAAATAGTAATGGAAGGAAGCCTTACCAATGTTGGTTCGTGTCTGTCTTCCGTTGGGAAATAGTGTTTGAGGATGGAATAGTGTTCCGGCACGGACCGGGATTGCTTCGGGAGGAGCCGGTTGTCTGCGGACAGAGTTTCGGCATGAGTTGAGATTGTAGGTTGCGTTCGGGCAGAGGTTCGGCGTGCATTGGGATTGTAGGGATTACTCGGGTAGAGTTTCGACGTGCGTTGGGATGGCAGGAGTCACTCGGGCAGAGTTTCGGCGTGCGTTCAAGCTACCGGTTTGGCTCGGAAAGAGCCGGGACACCTTGGATAAGACCAGGCAAGGCCTCGGAGTACCACGAGGGGCCTCAGAGTACCTCGAGAGTGCCTCGGGGCAGCGCAGGAGCGTTGCAGGAGCGCTCGGAGAGGCTTCGGAGCACAACGAGGGAGCTCGGAAGGCCTCGGAAGGATCCGGAAGGGGCCGGGATTGCCCCGAAGGGTCTTAGAGGGGAGCCTGAAGGCTGGGGGAGAGGAGAGAAGAGGGAGGGGGAGCCCTCTATTTATAGTGCCAGAAAATTGCAAAGAGGTCCGTACGGACCTCCTAGGTAAACCAATATTTTGGTTTTCCTCGATTTGAGGAAATATGTGATGATGAAGAAGATTCAGCCATGATGGCTTTTAGATGCAATAAGGTCCGTACGGACTATCTCAGCATGCAAAGAGGTCCGTACGGACCAACCATGCAAGGGGGGTAATGATGTTCTCCGGGATTTGAGGGAATATTGTGGACTTTAAGGGGATTTAGTAATCATTGAAACAAAGAGGTCCGTACGGACCTTAATTGCTTTTCCGATTTCCTAAAAATTCCCAAGAGGTCCTTTTGTCCCTTTTTATCCCAGAAAATTTCCTCCCTTAGTTTGGCTGAGGTTTTTTTTTAGGGTTTTGAGTGCCAGAGGTCTTCGAGACTGCGTTTGTGAGTCTGCGGTGTTTCCTGTGTACTCGGAAGAGGGTGATCCAGATTGGGGTACTTACAGATAGGAATATATCTATAACAAAGATACCTGAAGTCGAAGCAACTCCTTTGCTTTTCTTCAGTGCTTCCTTATATTTTGAGTTGTTTCTCCTCCAATGTCCAATCTCATTGCAATGGAAGCAGACTGCGTCCTCTTGGGACTTGGGCTTAGCCTCTTTGGGTTTGGCACCCTCTTTGGGTTTGGCAACATTTTCCTTAGGATTAGCAACTTTTGCCTTTCCCTTACCCTTGAAACCCTTCCCCTTGTTAACCATCAACACTTGATCGGTTTTCTTCTTGACAATATTGGTTTCCGCAGTGTTCAACATTTGAACTAACTCGGAAAGGTTCTTATTCATGCCCCCCATGTTATAGTTCATTATGAAATTACTAAAACCTTCGGACAATGAATTCAATATCATGTCAGTAGCCAACTGTTGGCTAATTGGAAAACTGAGCCTTTCAAGATGCTCGATGTGGCCTTTCATCTTTAGAGCATGAGGACCAACAACTTGTCCTTCACTCATCTTGCATGAGGTTAGGGCCTTAACTGTGTTATACCTTTCTTGCCTTACTTGAACTTGGAACATTTCCATCAGTCGATTGTTTAGATCAACTGTCCCCAAGTGCTCAAGATCCTTTTGAAGCCTCTTACACATGGCGGAGAGCATGAGGAAACCAACATCAGTAGAATCACGCTTATGCTTCAGATATTGATCCCTCACTGCCCTAGTAGCATTGGCAGCAGGTTTAGGTGGAATAGGTTCCTCGAGAACGTACATTTTTTCCTCTTGCCTGAGAACAAATCTCACGCTACGGATCCAATCCATATAATTCGTACCATTCTCCTCCAAAATCACAGTGACAAATGATGATTATTGTTTGATGCCATTTATTCTACAAAAAGATATACTTAAAATATGAACACATATAAGCAAACATATTATATGAGAAGTATAATGCATTTACATGAAAATAAATGCTCCCACTAAATTATACACCTTCCAATGCAAATAAGCATAGTATACATTTAATGGGCTAAGATCCATCTTTAATTTAATTTCAAGTTTGCTATGGCAAACCGCTCAAAACTAAATTAATTAGGTAGAAACATCAATAATATCACATATATGACTCTTAGATCTTTTATGAGATTTATTTAAGACATCATATGTCTAAGCATATTTTAATCTCATCTTATGCCTTGGGTCCAAAACCATTTTGATAACCTAATTAAGTTCATTCACTTTAAACGTATAGGAACCACCATTTCCTCATCTTGCTCGCAAACAAATAGAATCAAAGTACCTTGCTATGGCAAGCCCACCCAAAACTATCCGAATGGTCTCAAGTGTTTTAATCATGAATTGGTATAAAGAACTTAAAAGTTAAATGAAGGTTCTTTAAAGTAGATTATAAACATGTCAGCAAAGATAATCATAATTGTGCACCAGGTAAGTTCCCAGGAAGATAGGTGAGCCACAAGAACTACTTAAGTACCAAATCTCTCCTTCGACAAAACTCTCCTAGACATGCACAATTAGAAATCAGCTCTGATTTGCAACATAATCAATACTTTGTATAAACAATCAGTTTCCTTTTAAATTTTGTGTAAAATGACTTGTTTCTCATAAACAATCAAAAAACCAAAATTTTAATGTTTCAATCTAAACATCTAGGAAATTACAATACAATGTTTCAACTAAACATCTAACAAAATTCTTAACACGTAAGAACACATAACTCATGCATCGCAACAATTAATAAAATCATATTTTAATTAACTAAGCATGCATAAACAATGAATTAATCTAGCATAGCCCTATAAACTTAATTTCCAGAAATTTATAGCATCCAGATTAAGATATAAACATATCATATTGTAAATACATTCAGAGATTAGAAGGATTATTTAACAAAATGATTCTGCCCAGATTGGGCAAGTTTTGTCGCGTGACAGAGGCAAGCTTTGTCACGTGACACAAGCATGTTCTGTCGCGTGACACAAGCATGTTCTGTCGCGTGACACATGCATCCTTTGTCGCATGACACAAGGTTACCAGATTTGCAGATTCAATCAATTCTCAATCACAGAACAATTAAATCATATAAACAACTTTTAACAGATTTAATTCAATATGAATAGAACACGATTTAGGCATATTGTTCTAAAAACAATCAAACTATCGCGTAAAAAATATGCAAAAAACCATATAAACAATTTATATCAATTTTTCTAAGCATGTTAATTCAAACTTAAACGTACGAACGGGGCTCTGATACCACTGTTGGGTTTTATGGGTCCATGCACAGCGGAATTAAGCATCTAATAACACAAAACCCAAGAGCCCTAGGATCCGTTCTATATGATTAAATTGAATTACTATGAGATAAAATTAACCAACCTTAATTGGTTTCCATTCTTGAGCTATCGAACTATAGATTGATGTGATATTGAATCACAAACTTCGAACTCTAGGCCTTGATCGTCGTACGAACGAAGACCCTCTAATAGTATCCACACCTTTGAATGAACCAAGAACGATTTCTTGATGATTGCTAGATCATAAACCTTTGAAGAAAATTGAGAATTATGTTGTGATTTTCTTTTTCAGAAATTCGGCTAGCTTATTAGGGTTGACAGACAGTTATATTTATACTACTTTAGCATTAATATTTGTTTCCTAATCAAATTAGGAAACTAGTCTGAAAATGCCTCTGTGGCTTAAAGTGTCGCACGACCAGACGAGTCCCATGGACAAGTTCTGTCTCGTGATGTATTAAGCCACATCAGGATTCTCTCAATTTTCTTCCTCTGGTGTAATCAATTCATTCTAGTTGTGTGTGACCCAATAGGATTATATTATGTTGGCAATGATCTCGATCATATCGATCCTCATAAGACATAAGCGGACTCTAGCGAGCCATTATGTCTACCCAAATATTATAATGTAAGAGTTCACGTTTCCAATGGTATACTTCCATTTCTCCCTTTGTCTCACGATGTTATATTGAACACAAGTCATGGTCCACGTCAACTTGTATTTGTTCAATGCTTTCTCGATTCTGAGTATAATGATAATCCAATCGCATTGGGGTATGACCATACACTTTCATCATTATCACTCATCGAGGGGCCCAAGCAAAACATCTCTCTTTCGAGGGACAAATTCCATCTTGACTCATCATCCTTCCCATCATGATTCCGATCATGCCAAAGATAGCCTTTATAGATATCGTGTTAAGATATTGTTTGACTAAAATCAAACATGACTTTAATCATATGTAAGGTCATGATAATCTTTAGGTCTATGGACTAAATGAAGTAACCTTATGGGATTTAATTATGACATTTGACAATGACATAAATCTCATACGGGTCAAATCCAGTCACTTGTTCTCTAACAAGTACCCATAAATTTAATGTGCATCTCTATGCATATAATCATCATATGATTATCCATTAACATTTATACTAATTATTCACTTAATAATTAGGGACGGAGATTATTACAAGCAAATATGCAAAACATATAATAATCAAATAATAAACTTTTCATATAATAATAAATAATGTCAACACATAAATCTATCAATCATAGGACTAGGGTATAACACTAACAGTCTCCCACTTGCACTAGGCCCAATCTCCCATGTATCGAATACCCATGGACCTAACGTGACCATCATGCTTAGCTTGCAGGAGAGCCTTAGTTAATGGGTCCGCCACGTTGTCATCAGTGTCTACTCTGCATATCTTTATGTCTTCCCTTTCGTATATCTCTCGGATAATGTGGAAACGTCGAAGTATGTGTTTTGATCTCTGGTGTGACCTTGGTTCCTTTGCTTGTGCAATGGAACCTTTGTTGTGACAATAAAGTTCAATAGGATCGTTGATGCTTGGAACAACTTCCAAATCACTAATGAACTTTTTGATCCAAACGGCTTCCTTAGCTGCATCAGATGCCGCTATGTACTCAGCTTCGGTATTAGAATCAGCGATGGTACTTTGCTTGGAACTTTTCCAACTCACAGTGCCTCCATTCAGTGTAAACAAAAATCCTGACTGCGATCTGAAATCATCTTTGTCGGTTTGGAAGCTAGCATATGTGTAGCCTTTTACTACAAGATCTTCTTCCATTCCTCCAAAGACCAAGAATACATCCTTTGTTCTTCGTAAGTACTTGAGGATATTCTTGACTGCTATCCAATGTGGTTTGCCGGGATCCGATTGGTACCTACTCGTCATGCTTAGAGCACACGAGACATCGGGTCTAGTACATAACATAGCATACATGATAGACCCAATTGCCGAAGCATATGGAATATCATTCATTCTCTTTCGCTCATCATTAGTCTTAGGACTTTGAGTCTTGCTAAGAGATACACCATGTAACATTGGCAAGTTTCCTCTTTTAGAATTTTCCATTTGGAATCTTCTAAGAACCCTGTCAATGTAAGTACTTTGACTTAAACCAATCATCCTCTTAGATCTATCTCTATAGATCTTGATACCAAGGATATATGCAGCTTCGCCCATATCTTTCATTGAAAAAACACTTTCCCAACCAAGACTTGACAGTCTGTAGTGCAGGAATGCCATTTCCAATGAGTAAGATATCGTCGACATACAACACTAGAAATAGTGCTACACTCCCACTAATTTTCTTTTATACACAAGGTTCATCTTCGTTCTTGATAAAGCCAAACTCTTTGATTGCTTCATCAAAACGTAGATTCCAACTCCTAGAAGCTTGCTTTAATCCATAAATGGATCTTTGCAACTTACACACCTTGTTAGAATTTTCAGGACTGACAAAACCTTTAGGTTGTATCATGTATACATCCTCAAGTAACTTCCCTTTTAGGAAAGTTGTCTTGACATCCATTTTCCATATCTCATAGTCATAATATGCGGCTATGGCAATTAAAAATCTAATAGACTTAAGCATAGCTACAGGCGAAAAGGTTTCATCATAGTCAATGCCATGAATCTGCCTATATCCCTTAGCTACAAGCCTAGCCTTATAGGTGTGCACCTTCCATCCATGTCGGTCTTTTTCTTGAAGACCCATTTGCACCCTATGGTTTTTACACCTTCAGGTGGATCAATCAAGTTCCAAACTTGATTACCAGCCATGGATTGTAATTCGGACTTCATGGCCTCTTGCCATTTTTCCGAATCAGGAGCGGACATCACTTCTTGATAGCAAGTAGGTTCATCATTTTCGATTAACTCCACTTCATCACTTTCCGTGACGAGAAATTCATATCTCTCGGGTTCGGATCGTGACCTACCACTTCGGCGAAGGACTTGTGCATCTTGAACCGGTTCCACAATTCCTTGTGAACTTGGTTCAGTTTCTACCATTGGTTCAATGTTGTTTTTGGGTTCTCGAATTTCTTCGAGATCTATTTTACTCCCACTGGTTCCTTTGCGAAGAAACTCCTTTTCTAAGAAAGTACCATTTCGAGCAACAAACACTTTGTTCTCGTTTCGGTTGTAGAAATAGTATCCTTTGGTTTCCTTAGGATAACCCACGAAAACACATTTATCAGACTTAGGTGCTAGCTTGTCAGAAGTTAACTTCTTGACATATGCATCGCAACCCCAAATCTTCATGAAAGACAAGTAAACAAGATTCACATGTCTCATATGATTCACTTTTATGTTTCATTAGATAAACATATCCAAATCTACTATAATCATCAGTGAATATTATGAAGTACTGAAATCCTCCCCTAGCATTGCTACTCATAGGTCCACACACATCAGTATGTATGAGGCCTAATAAGTCGCCCGCCCTTTCACCATTTTTGGTAAATGGGTCCTTGCTCATCTTGCCAAGTAAACAAGATTCACATGTCTCATATGATTCATAATCATGTGAGTCCGAAAATCCATCTTTGTGGAGTTTAGAAATGCGTTTCTCATTTATATGGCCAAGACGACAATGCCATAAGTAAGTGTGGTTTACATCATTGGGTTTAGATCTCTTGTTAATATTATAGACATCATTATCATGATTTTTAACAACAATGATATAAAGGCCATTGAATGAAATAGCAGTACAATAATGCATATCACTATTGTAAATAGAAAACTTCTTATCACATATAAGAAAATTAAAACCTTCATTATCCAAACATGAAATCGAAATAATATTCCTACTTAAAGCTGGAACGTAATAAGAATTGTTCAAAACAAGTATTAGTCCACTAGGTAAAGTAACTTCATAAGTTCCTATGGCTAATGCAACAACTCTTGCTCCATTCCCCACACGTAGGTCCACTTCACCATCTTCAAGCATCCTTCGTTTCTTAGACCCCGCACATTTAAACAAATGTGAGTTCCACATCCGGTATCCAATACCCAAGAACTAGAAGTAGATAGGAATATATCTATAACAAAGATACCTGAAGTCGAAGCAACTCCTTTGCTTTTCTTCAGTGCTTCCTTGTATTTTGAGCAGTTTCTCCTCCAATGTCCAATCTCATTGCAATGGAAGCAGACTGCATCCTCTTGGGACTTGGGCTTATCCTCTTTGGATTTGGCACCATCTTTGGGTTTGGCAACATTTGCCTTAGGATTAGCAACTTTTGCCTTTCCCTTACCCTTGAAACCCTTCCCCTTGTTAACCATCAACACTTGATCGGTTTTCTTCTTGACAATATTGGTTTCCGCAGTGTTCAACATTTGAACTAACTTGGAAAGGTTCTTATTCATGCCCCCCATGTTATAGTTCATTATGAAATTACTAAAACCTTCGGGCAATGAATTCAATATCATGTCAGTAGCCAACTCTTGGCTAATTGGAAAACCGAGCCTTTCAAGATGCTCGATGTGGCCCTTCATCTTTAGAGCATGAGGACCAACAACTTGTCCTTCACTCATCTTGCATGAGTTAAGGGCCTTAACTGTGTTATACCTTTCTTGCCTTGCTTGAACTTGGAACATTTCCATCAGTCGATTGTTTAGATCAATTGTCCCCAAGTACTCTAGATCCTTTTGAAGTCTCTTGCACATGGCGGAGAGCATGAGGCAACCAACATCAGTAGAATCACGCTTGTGCTTCAGATATTGATCCCTCACTGCCCTAGTAGCATTGGCAGCAAATTCAGGAGGAATAGGTTCCTCGAGAACGTACAACTTTTCCTCTTGCCTGAGAACAATTCTCACGCTACGGATCCAATCCATATAGTTCGTACCATTCTCCTCCAACTTTTCCTTCTCAAGGACAGATCGCAGTGACAAATGATGATTATTGTTTGATGCCATTTATTCTACAAAAAGATATACATAAAATATGAACACAAATAAGCAAATATATTATATGAGAAGTATAATGCATTTACATGAAAATAAATGCTCCCACTAAATTATACACCTTCCAATGCAAATAAGCATAATATACATTTAATGGGCTAAGATCCATCTTTAATTTAATTTCAAGTTTGCTATGGCAAACCGCTCAAAACTAAATTAATTAGGTAGAAACATCAATCATATCACATATATGACTCTTAGATCTTTTATGAGATTTATTTAAGACATCATATGTCTAAGCATATTTTAATCTCATCTTATGCCTTGGGTCCAAAATCATTTTGATAACCCAATTAAGTTCATTCACTTTAAACGTATAGGAACCACCATTTCCTCATCTTGCTCGCAAACGAATAGAATCAAAGTACCTTGCTATAGCAAGCCCACCCAAAACTATTTGAATGGTCTCAAGTGTTTTAATCATGAATTGGCATAAAGAACTTAAAAGTTAAATGAAGGTTATTTAAAGTAGATTATAAGCATGTCAGCAAAGATAATCATAATCGTGCACCAGGTAAGTTCCCAGGACGATAGGTGAGCCACAAGGACTTCTTAAGTACCAAATCTCTCCTTCGACAGAACTCTCCTAGACATGCACAATCAGAAATCAGCTCTGATTTGCAACATAATCAATACTCCCTCCGTCCCACTATAGTTGACACCCAAGGAGTGGGCACGGGAACTAAGAAGAAACAATTAAATAAAGAAAATGTGTGGTAGAAAATGAAGAGAGAGAATGAGTGGGGTAAATAGTAGTGTTGGTTGAATAAATTGAGTGGTGGAAAATGAAGAGAGAGAATTAGTGGTGGGGGTCCATCTAATATAAAAATATAAAAACTAGGTTATTTTTGGAAGGTGTCAAGTGAAGTGGGACGGCCCAAAATGGAAAGAAGTGTCAAGTATAGTG
Source organism: Adenophora triphylla var. japonica (assembly GCA_022495995.1). Classification (NCBI taxonomy): domain Eukaryota; kingdom Viridiplantae; phylum Streptophyta; class Magnoliopsida; order Asterales; family Campanulaceae; genus Adenophora; species Adenophora triphylla. Next base: position 234,254 of record JAFEMH010001229.1, on the reverse strand, counting down.
GGACGGAGGGAGTACTTTGTATAAACAATCAGTTTCTTTTTAAATTTTGCGTAAAATGACTTGTTTCTCATAAACAATCAGAAAACCAAAATTTTAATGTTTCAATCTAAACATCTAGGAAATTACAATACAATGTTTTAACTAAACATCTAACATAATTCTTAACACGTAAGAACACATAACTCATGCATCACAACAATTAATAAAATCATATTATAATTAACTAAGCATGCATAAAAAATGAATTAATCTACCATAGCCCTATAAACTTAATTTCCAGAAATTTATAGCATCCAGATTAAGACATAAACATATCAGATTGTAAATACATTCAGTGATTAGCAGGATTATTTAACAAACTGATTCTGCCCAGATTGGGCAAGTTTTGTCGCGTGACAGAGGCAAGCTTTGTCACGTGACACAAGCATGTTCTGTCGTGTGACACATGCATCCTTTGTCGCATGACACAAGGTTACCAGATTTGCAGATTTGCAGATTCAATCAGTTCTCAATCACAGAACAATTAAATCATATAAACAACTTTTAACAGATTTAATTCAATATGAATAGAACATGATTTAGGCATATTGTTTCAAAAACAATCAAACTATCGCATACAAAACATGCAAAAATCCATATAAACAATTTATATCAATTTTTCTAAGCACGTTAATTCAAACTTAAACCTACGAACGGGGCTCTGATACCATTGTTGGGTTTTATGGGTCCATGCGTAGTGGAATTAAGCATCTAATAACATAAAACCCAAGAGCCCTAGGATCCGTTCTATATGATTAAATTGAATTCCTATGAGATAGAATTAACCAACCTTAATTGATTTCCGTTCTTGAGCTATCAAACAATAGATTGATGTGATATTGAATCACAAACTTCGAACTCTAGGCCTTGATCATCGTACGAGCGAAGACCCTCTAATAGTATCCACACCTTTGAATGAACCAAGAACGATTTCTTGATGATTGCTAGATCATAAACCTTTGAAGAATATTGAGAATTATGTTGTGATTTTCTTTTTCAGAAATTCGGCTAGCTTATTAGGGTTGACAGACAGTTATATTTATACTACTTTAGCATTAATATTTGTTTCCTAATCAAATTAGGAAACTAGTCTGAAAATGCCTCTGTGGCTTAAAATGTCGCACGACCAGACGAGTCCCATGGTCAAGTTCTGTCGCGCGATGTATTAAGCCACATCAAGATTCTCTCAATTTTCTTCCTTTAGTTTAATCAATTCATTCTAGTTGTGTGTGACCCAATAGGATTATATTATGTTGGCAATGAGCTCGATCATATCAATCCTCATAAGACATAAGCGGACTCTAGCAAGCCATTATGTCTACCCAAATAATATAACGTAAGAGTTCACGTTTCCAATGGTATACTTCCATTTCTCCCTTTGTCTCACGATGTTATATTGAACACAAGTCATGGTTCACGTCAACTTGTATTTGTTCAATGCTTTCTCGATTCTGAGTATAATGATAATCCAATTGTATTGGGGTATGGCCATACACTTTCATCATTATCACTCATCGAGGGGCCCAAGCAAAACATCTCTCTTTCGAGGGACAAATTCCATCTTGACTCATCATCCTTCCCATTATGATTTCGATCATGCCAAAGATAGCCTTTATAGATATCGTGTTAAGATATCATTTGACTAAAATCAAACATGAATTTCATCATATGTAAGGTCATGATAATCTTTAGGTCTAGGGACTAAATGAAGTAACCTTATGAGATTTAATTATGACATTTGACCATGACATAAATCTCATACGGGTCAAGTCCAGTCACTTGTTCTCTAACAAGTACCTATAAATTTAATGTGCATCTCTATGCATATAATCATCATATGATTATCCATTATCATTTATACTAATTATTCACTTAATAATTAGGGACGGAGATTATTACAAGTAAATATGCAAAACATATAATAATCAAATAATAAACTTTTCATATAATAAAAAATAATGTCAACACATAAGTCTATCAATCATAGGGCTAGGGCATAACACTAACAACAGAAGTCCCTCGGCAATGGCACTTGCAGGGCAAGTGGGGTTGTCGATAAAAAGGATCCAATCTAGCAAACTGCCGAGATGGATTGGGATTGGGTGACCAAGGAGGTCGAGTGGCTGAACCTTTGGAAGGCTACCTACGTATCCCGGAGGAATCAATCCATGATCGTAGTTCGGAATCCACTGGGGAAAGGGGGTCATATGTGACGAATTGGCTGAACCTAAAGCAGGCTACCTACGTATCCTGGGGGAATCAAGCCATGATCGTAGTTCAGAATCCACTAGGGAATAGCGAAGAGAGACTGGTCACTTGCTGGGAAGATGGAAAGAAAGTGACCTAGGAGGTCAAATGGCTGATCCTACTGGGGATATGCCAAATGAAGGGAGTGACCAATGTGGTCGCATAGCTGGACCTTTATGAAAGGCTCATGCATCACTGAGGAGTGATGAATGAAAGGGCTGACCAATGTGGTCGGATGGCTGGACCTTTATGAAAGGCTCATACACCACTAAGGAGTGATGAATGAAAGGGGTGATCAATGTGGTCGGATGACTGGACCTTTATGAAAGGCTCATGCACCACTGATGAGTGATGAATGAAAGGGGTAACCAATGTGGTCGGATGGCTGGACCTTTATGAAAGGCTCATACATACCACTGAGGAGTGATGAATGAAAGGGGTGACCAATGTGGTCAAATGGCTGGACCTTTATGAAAGCCTCGTACACTACTGAGGAGTGATGAATGAAAAGGGTGACCAATGTGGTCGGATGGCTGAACCTTTATGTAAGGCTACCTACGTATCCCGGAGGAATCAAGCCTTGGTCGTAGTTCAAGTCTCACTAGATAGTTAGGAACAGGTCTAGGATCCTTGAGATTTTGATGATTAATGGAGGAGTCACCTTAAGAAACTAAAGCTTACGTCGCTATCGAGGAGATAAAGATAGCTAAAGTTGGAAAAAAAACTAAAGCGTACTTCGCTATCGAGGAGATAGAGGTAGCTAAAGTTGGAAAAACTAAAGCGTACTTCGCTATCGAGGAGATAGAGGTAGCTAAAGTTGGAAAAACTAAAGCGTACTTCGCTATTGAGGAGATAGAGGTAGTTAAAGTTGGAGAAACTAAAGCGTACTTTGCTATCAAGGAGATAGAGGTAGCTAAAGTTGGAGAAACTAAAGCGTACTTCGCTATCGAGGAGATAGAGGTAGCTAAAGTTGGAAAAACTAAAGCGTACTTCGCTATCGAGGAGATATAGGTAGCTAAAGTTGGAAAAACTAAAGCGTACTTCGCAATCGAGGAGGTAGAGGTAGCTAAAGTTGGAGAAACTAAAGCGTACTTCGCTATCGAGGAGGTAGAGGTAGCTAAAGTTGGAGAAACTAAAGCGTACTTCGCTATCGAGGAGATAGAGGTAGCTAAAGTTGGAGAAATTAAAGCGTACTTCGCTATCGAGGAGATAGAGGTAGCTAAAGTTGAAATTTGACAATTCAGAGGTTGTCACCTTACGTTATTCCGTTATAACAGAAGTAACGGAGGTGTTTTGAGACAAAACATTATTCTATTTAGAGATAACGGAGATTTTTTTTTGGGAAACAACGTTAATCCGTTAGGAGATAACGGGTATTATTTGCCTAATTGGAAAGTCCAGGGGCAAAAGTGTAAATTCATTCAGAGCGAATGAAGCTGCCCGGCATGAGATGGAGAAAAAAGAAGCCGTTCGGCTTTAAACGTTATTTCACTGGATTGATTTAAACAGAATTAGAACGGGCAGTGGCGCCATTGTTGCTTCATTTTGTTGAGGAGAGAGGACAGAAAAGAGAGAGAAACTTCAAAAATTCTTCAAATCCCTAGCTTCTACTGCTCAACATGGATCAAGGAGGGAACATCTTGCCTCGACAAGCATGTAGAACCTTGTCGTAAGCCGCGAGGAGGAGGCGGAGGGAATTTTTTAGGACCGAGCGGAAGTATGACTTCACGACGACTACTTCCGAGTTTTATCCCGGCAAGAGGGATCACAAATCGATGAAACCTCAATCGATTGGAGTAAGCACTCTTGATTTGCTTGATTTCACCAATTTTGATTGACTTTTGATTGATTTAGAGCTTGACCCAATTTTTTGGGAATTTTTGGATTTTTCTTGTGATTTTATTGATGCTTTTAGGGATTTGATAATTAACCTATGAGGCTATGGACATAAATAAACATGCATGTGCAATTTATTTGAGAAAAATATGAGAATGACTCATTTTTGAAAATAAAGTGAGAAAAATAATCCCTAAAATGTGATGGAGTTCTTGTATGTGCTAGGACTAGGTCAACTTCTGATCATGGATGGGAAAACAAGATTTTGGACGATAAAAAGGATTCATGCATGCCATCTTGAAAAATTAAAACTTATGTGCAAATAATTTTGTGAAAATTTGAATTTTTGTGTTTGGGAGAGCATGTGCTCGGGATGACGTGTTTCAAATGATGAAAGACACGTGTTCTAGACAAATGATGCTAGAAATCTCTTATGAATGCTTTCTTTGACAACATGTGCACTTTTTTGTGAATATATGCATGCTTTTGAGATAAAAATGATGGACTAACAGGCTTTTGCTGTGTTTTCCTACAGGAGAGCAAGTCGAGGGGACCCGCTGAGGTGGCGGTGAAGTTGTGGGACAGGATGCCCAACTTCGAGAAGGATGGTGTGAATCCTAAACAGCTGGTGGTGGCAACTGGCTTCCATTCCTTTGTCGAGGCTATCAGCCGAGGCATTCATGTGACCTATAAGAGCAAGGGGCTGGTCCAGGCCCTTTCAGAGTTTTGGTGAGACACCACTCACAACTTTTATCTAGGCTGGGGAGAGATCACGGTGACTCCTGCCGACTTTACTGCCATTACCGACTTGAGATTCATTGATAGGCCTGTGACCTGGAGGGATCACATTTCTGGGGCCGAGTTCAGAGCTTTGGTGGGTTTTGACCTCCGTCCGAAGGGGCTAGGGATGGAGACGAGGTTTGTTGAGGTTGAGATTCTGAGGTGCATTGAGGAGTTTGCAGCTAATGAGGTGACTGCCCACCAGCTCGCGAGAGCTTTCTTGTGGTTGATGTTGTCTGTCACCATTTTCGCTAACTCTGGGACATTGGCGATGATTTGCCTGCTTGACTCTTTGGAGGACTTGGATGTGGTTGGGGAGGTCTCTTGGGGCGAGGCTGGATTGGCTGAGCTTTACTTCTCTTTGGACTTGTACAGCCGGAATAAGGCTGCCTCTATGGACTGCTTTTCTTTCGCTTTGGAGGTACTTTCACTTTATTTTCTTTCTCTTAATTTTCTTTCTTGAGATTTTATGAGAGAACTTACCCTTATGTTTTTGACATGCAGGTCTGGTTCTGTGAGGTGATTGGGTTCTTTCCTTGGAACCAACAGAGTGATCCGGCTACCTTCCCGGCTATGGTGCGCTGGAGGGGAGAGGCTAGGGATAAGTTCACCGGGAAGACCCGGATCACCATTGATTATAAGATGATGAATCCCGTCATCAATAGGGACGGTCATGAGGGGGTGGACTTCTATCCCTGGGGGAGGTATCCTGAGGTTTTGATGGGGGAAGCCGTGGTGGTGACCCGGCAGAGGAGGTGGCTGACAGGCTTGACCTGTGACATTATTTATCTGGGGGACTGTTTCTCCAGGCAGCACGGTCATGTCCCTCCTATGCGATTACCCCTCATGACCCTCCTCCGTTCATGTTGTAGCCCAGGCATTGGTCGATGGATGAGATAGACAGGTATCAGGCTGGTCTGGTGGTTGAGGAGTATTTTGATCTCGCTACCCCGTATGCCACCTTTATGGAGGCGCGTTTGAGGATGCCACAGATGTTAGTGAAGATAGCAGCCGCTCAGGGGTACGGGGAGGCCGAGCTGACCGATCCACCTATGCCTCCAGCTCACCTTTCTTATGTGGTGAACGGGGTAGCGAGGAGGCTGATGGTGCCTATTCCTGACACGAGGGAGCCCGAGTATACTCTTCCTACTGACAGCACTGTAAGTATCTCTAGGCCCCTTTTCTTTTCGGCTTTTCTTTATTTTCTGCAATTTTGAATTTTTTTGAGATTTTCTGAGCTTTTCTCTTATTTATCGCAGGTCCCTGCTCGCACCTATGATGGTTTGGTGCGGCAGAACAGGGGCTGAAAGGATTTGGCTTGGTCCCTCTTAAGGAAGATGGCTTACGCTTCAAGGGCTGCAGGGAATGCGCAGGAGCCCGAGCGCAAGAGGAGGCACGTTGGGAGCACGGCCTCTACATCCTCGGCCTCAGGGTACCACTCATCATCCACCAGTGCCGTGCCTCGGGGGCGAGGGCCTAACACGGACATTTTGGAGTAGCTGGCGGAGTATGAGCACGTGCCTGTCCACCTATCTGATGTGAGTGATGATGAAGATCTGCTAAAGGACCCTGAGTTCTATGAGCTGAGTAGCGATGATGATGAATCGGAGGCTTAGGGTTCCTTAGGTTCGAACTAGGAGGATGAAATTACCCGGATTTCGCACGCGGCGAAAGGCGGTTGTCTTTCGCGGAGGGTTGGTGTTTGAGACCTCGCTTTCGAGAAGGAGAGGAGTCGCCAAGGGGTTTTGTATTTTGAGCCCAAACGTTGAAAAATGTCTTTAGTGGAAAATGGTGTCGTTTTTATTGGTAGCAAAAACTTAGGAAAAGGCTTTGAAAAGGGGTGTCATTTATATTGGTATCAAAAATGAGGAAAAAGCTTTTTTGAGTACCAGAGATTGTTAGGTTCGGAGGTCACATTACGTTACGGGAAGAGTATTTTGAGATCACCCGAAATGCCTCGTATGATGAGTCTTTCTACCTTTCTCGAAAATGTGTGCGTGTGTGTCTGTGTGTTTGCATTTTGAAAATGGGGGCTTGAATGACAAGCTTAATCTTGGTTTGAATGTCAAACGTTGATTTTTGTGATTCTGTTTGAAAAGGCGAGCGTTTGAATGACAAACGTCGGTTTTGGAGTTTTTTAGGAAAAGTGGCGCGAATGCTGATTTTGATCTTTTAAGTGTCAAATGTTGACTTTTTAAGAAAAGAGCGTTTGAATGTCAAACGTCGGATTTTGAGTTTGAAGATGATCGTTTGGATGCCAAACGTTATTTCGCGCGTTTTTGAAAGAGAGTTCGAATGTCGAACTCCGGTTTTGAACCGGGCATGTCATTGTTAGCAATTTTACGAAAAAAAAGCATTAAATGAGTTTTGAATGTCAAAAGTCGGCTTTTACGTTTGAAGATGATCGTTTGGATACCAAACGTCATTTCGCGTGTTTTTGAAAGAGAGTTCGAATGTCGAACTCCGGTTTTGAACCGGGCATGTCATTGTTAGCAATTTTACGAAAAAAAAGCATTAAATGAGTTTTGAATGTCAAAAGTCGGCTTTTACGTTTGAAGATGATCGTTTGGATACCAAACGTCATTTCGCGCGTTTTTGAAAGAGAGTTCGAATGTCGAACTCCGGTTTTGAACCGGGCATGTCATTGTTAGCGATTTTACGAGAAAAAAGAATTAAATGAGTTTTGAATGTCAAAAGTCGGCTTTTAAGTTTGAAGATGATCGTTTGGATGCCAAACGTCATTTCGCGCATTTTTGAAAGAGAGTTCGAATGTCGAAATCCGGTTTTGAACCGGGCATGTCATTGTTAGCGATTTTATGGGAAAAAAGCATTAAATGAATATGCGATCAACGAATCGTTTTTACGACTCGGACTTTGATAAGTAAATACTATCACGAGCCAAACGGCTCGGACTTGTAAATGACAGTATTTAAAGTGTGGTATCGACGGAATCAAACGATCCGGAATTGTAAAGTGCGTTCAACGAGCCAAACAGCTCGGAATTGTAAAGTTGCGTAAAATTAAATGACGATCAACGGATCAAACGATCCAGAATTGTAAATGACATGAAAGTAAATGACATTCAACGGATCAAACGATCCGGAATTGTAAATGACATAAAAAGTAACGGAACGGGGCCGAAATGACGTTTTAACCCGAGATTACTTCTCTTACGGGAAGAGAAGAGAATCAGGGACTAAAATGTATCGGACCCCATTAGACGGTGACGTCTACATTTCAACAACGTTCGTCCGAAACGGTTGTAGCGACTGGCGCGTAAACCGAGACGAAACGAGAGTTTAGAGAGTGAGAGTGTTACCTATGGTTAGGGGTTGACTCTTTTGACTCGGGGGGCATATACGGGACACGATTTAGTGTTTGGAACGGTGTTTCGAGGTGTTTTGGTTCGTGTTTGGTTGAAACACGAAGTTTTCACGCAAATCGAGGTAAAACGAGGCTCGGGGGAGGTTGAAACTGGTTTGGGCCGTGGCTGTGGAGAGAAAATGGAATAAGTTTTTCTTTTTTGAAATGTTAACAGACCTCTGTAGTTATAGGTGAAATTTACAAAAGAGTCCGGACGGACTTAGGCTGAATTTCAGGGGGTTTTGTGAAACTTTGGAAACTGGAGGGACTTGCTGGCAATTCTGAAACTTTGCACTGATATTTGATTGAGGTTGACAAGGAAGCTGTGGCATGCGTGCCACGTGTCTTGTGACTCACCAGGTCATGGAATATCGTGTCATTATTCCTGGTTTTGTCCGTTTTTTAAATAACTATCCGGAAAATGTCCGAAATGCCCCCGGAAAGTGCCGAAAAGTGTGTTTTTCAGGAGAAGCTGTACTTTTACGTGCGACAATGTGTGTTGAGTATGCTTTGACGTTGGGATGCACGGGGCAGTCCCGGGACGTCTCGTTGGCTTGAGAACGGGGAGCTTAACGGGTTCCGGTTAACTTCTAACAGATTTTGACGATCCGGATTTGGGTACTTATCGTTAGCCCCTCAGCGACGTCACTTTCGGAGGAAGTGGGGTCATTGAAAAAATATAAGGATCCAAATCGGGGGATACCTTACTTTGAAAGACCTGGGCGGTCAGCTGGCTTGACCCTTAGCGAAAGGATTCCTACGTATCCCGAGCGGGAATCAAGTCGATCGTAGTTCGTAGGTGCAAGGAGCCGCGCGTGGAGACCTTGACCTGAGCGAGACTGTTGTGAGGCGTCTGAACCTGAATGGAGACTATTGTGAGGTGTCTGAACCTGGGATTTCTGAAACCTTCGAGGGCATGTGGCGCCTCAGACCGGAGTTACTGGAACATACGAGGGTGTGTGGTGCCTCAGACCAGAGTTACTGGAACATACGAGGGCGTGTGGCACCTCAGACCGGAGTTGCTGGAACATACGAGGGCGTGTGGCGCCTCAGACCGAAGTTGCTGGAACATACGAGGGCGTGTGGCACCTCAGACCGGAGTTCCTGAAACATACGAGGGCGTGTGGCACCTCAGACCGGAGTTGCTGGAACATACGACGGCGTGTGGTGCCTCAGACCGAAGTTGCTGGAACATATGAGGGTGTGTGGTGCCTCAGACCGGGGTTGCGAGGATGCGTTTATCCTGAGATGAAGGCGTTCGTGCCTTGAGTGTTGGACTCATGATGACGGCCAGGTTTATCTGTTGGGGATAGGGTGACAATGATGGAAATGGTTGTGTTAAACTGACATTATTAACAACACGGAAGGATTGACGTTCTAACAACGGGGTTAGGAACGGGATGTGGTCTCGGGAGAGACTGACACATTGCTGGGGAAAAGCGTCCAGAGTGCTAACAAAGATAGTTAGGAATGGAGGGGATTGATTGGCGTTTCTTCTTAGACGGATGGTCTTAGGATCCTGCTTGGGAGGAATGGCCTAAAGAGGGATTGTTGCGGAGGCTTACCTTGATGGCCGCTGATTTGGGATGGTCGGTCTTACGATGACTGCCGGGGAAGTGAACGTTCACTTGCTGGAGTGAAAAGGTATTCGGACTTACGAAGATGGCCGAAGAGGGATTGTTATGCAGGGCTTACCTCGATGGCCGCTGAAGTGGGAGGATCGGGCTTACGACTGGCGGCCGGGGAGATGAATGTTGGTGAAAACCAATGGAAATTTTGACGTCGGTGTAAGTACACCAATCCAATTTGCAACCTTTTAGATGCATTTTAATGTAATAAAATTGCATTAAGGGGCATTTTGGTAAATTCCCGGCCTATCACGAGACTTGCGGAAACATTTCATAGGTTTCCCGTGAAGGAAGTACCTTTTGGTACCTTACTCATGGAAAGGGACCTGTTGGGAATAAACCTTTTTGGACCTTTTGGGTATTTAGGCCTGAATGTTCCAGAAACTGGTTTTGGCGCCAAAAACGGTTGAGGCCACCTTGTGTCACGCGACAAGTCGAGGCATGGAAAGTGGTTACGTATAGTCGTGCGACACAAGGTGACCACTAACTGCAGCCTATAAATAAGACCCTCCCCCTCTCAGAAATAGATCCCAACTTTAGCCTACTGTTACTCTGCAGAAATTGCATCGTAACAAAGCCTCCCAAACACAACTCTCTCTCTCTCTCTCCTACCTCCAACCTACCCAATTCTCTCCAATCTCAACCCATTTCTCAAACCAACCACTTGGACCCTCTTGCATCCATTCCTTCAGGACTCCAAGGCCAGAAAAAACCAATTGAAGGGTCTTGTATCTAACTGGATACAGGATTCGTGGAAGCATCAAGGGTAACGAAATCTCAACTCCCTTTTCTCTCTTCCTTCTTCTCAATTCTTCATAATTCTACTGTTTATTCCTGTTAGGATTCAGTAATCAGACTCTATCTGTCTATACTACTGAATCCCAATCGCAATCTCTCTGTTTAATTGATCTCATCTGTGTAATTGAATTGCTATTGTTGAATATTTGCTTGAATTTGTTGTTTAAACCCCAAGGGGGTGTGGATCTATCCATATCCACACTCCCGGGGTCGATTTGTTGTTGTTTCTGTAATTCGTATCCAATCTAGTCAATTAATTAGATCTGTGCTGGTAATTGTTGATTCTGGTGTTCATGGTGTAAGTCTCTGCAGATGGACTACGTATGTCACGCGACACATTGTGCCAAGGTGATCCTGTGTCACGCGACATATGCGGTCACAGGTACCATGTGTCATGCGACATATCGTGACCCATCTGCAGAAACCTTTTCTCTTGTAATCTGTTTTAGCTCGTTGTATCAGGGATGTGGCCTCCCTAAATAATGGGCTCACAAGTTGTAAATCTCAATTCATATCGAATAAAATGCATGTTTACCCTATTTGTTCATTGTCAACACTTGCACACACTTTTGGGATTTGCTTGGATGTTTAATTGAAAGACTCGTCTACGGACGAGGCGTGTTGGGTGAACTCTCGGTTCTTCCCAACACGTAACCTGACCCCCGAACCCGTGTTTTCTCTCTCAAACAAAAGGTTTTCAATGTTTCCTCTTAAAACGGCGTGGCGACTCCTTATTTTCAAACCAAATTTCGGGCGAGCGCACATTCAGTGGCGACTCCGCTGGGGAATAACTTTGAAAACCTGTTTTTCAAATGTTGAGTGGGTCAAGCTTTCATTAAAATTAAACATCCAATACATCCAATTTTGTGTGCATCTTTGACAATCATTTAGGGTTCATGCATTTTGTTGAATATGAGACTTGTGAGCCTTATGTGCTTTGTGGTCATTATGTTGTGCATTAGGTATTCTTGTTTTGTTCTTGCCATGGAGAGACAGGGGCTGATTTGATGATTGCAGAATTGCTGGTTCAGTGACCACTCAGGTCGTGCGACACCTTTGTCTCTTGATGTCCTGTGTCACGCGACAAAGAGTGGCCACTGAACAAATACTCAGAAGGCTTGATTTGAGGGCAGTCCCTTGGATCGAATGTGGCTCAGTTGATTATTGTTCCCTGTATCTCCTGTGAGGGTGTGTGTGTGTTTTCTTTCTTTTCAAAAAAAATAAAAACAAAAAAAAATCTTGTTTTTGTAAATAAAAGAATATAGTCATCCGCACACTACATCACTTAGACTTAGAACCCTCGGGTGCGATTGACGGCATCGCGGACGGTGATGTACGTCGCCTACGCTTGAGCGCCTAATATCAAACCTAACCCCCTAGTGCGTTATAGGTGGCACCACACTTAAACCTTACCCACGGTTGGTTTTGATACAATTTTTTTATTACAACAAAATGAATTGCTTTTGAAACATATAGTAGGTCCTTATACCTTCCCCCAAAACCTCGCATCTTGTGGGCATGTTGCCAAATGCAACATGATTTCACGTGAGGACATGTCACTCCCGTGGCGTGTTCTAAATGAGAGATCAAGCCGCATTGTCAACGTGCACCAACGAGAGGTCATTCCGGATTTTTCTTCGAAATTCTTCGAAAAGACCCGTTATGCTGCCCAAATTTCCCTAGAAATTTGGACAACCTCTCCGTTCCATAATGATGTTAGGATTTGGTTAGGTATCATTACCTATTATATATTTCAAAGCAAGACATTTATTGTAATTTGAACGTTGCGTCCCTAGGCTTCCCCAAGGTATAGTTAGCATGAATAAAGGCTTCCCCTATTCCAACCGTACTTAGGATTTAAAATACTAATTTATACTTGAAGATGAATAAGATTGTTTGTATGAGTCTGTCCCATTCCTTTCCCCCTCCTGTTCCTAAAAAAAAAATTTCCCTTCAATACCTTATAAGCCCGTCTCTACCCCTGCAGCTACGGCGAGTTGGACCCGTTCATCCGTCCCGTGAGCTAAATGCCCGGTTCGTGTTCAAGCAGTTTCAGTCGGTGTAGAATCAGAGATGGCAGGGAACGGAGATGTATTTTCTGCTCAGTCCGCTGGAGGCTCAGTGACAATGGGTCAGCCAAGTTTGAATGATATGACCACGGAGGAATTGAGGGCGACGTTGGAAGCTGCTCTAGCCCGAGAACGTGAGGCCTATCTATTGGCTCAGAATGCCAAGGCCCATGAGGAAGAAGCTCATAACCGCTTTGTAGAGGCAATGAGAGCCAAAGGGATTGCAGTACTTCGTCGGGAGGATGGTTCCTATGAGGAGATCACAGAAGACAGCCACAATGAGATCGGATCCGCTTAACCTGTCCAGCCTACTCAGCCCAGTTACAATGCGATGCCTCCCCCAGTAAGCTACGCTCCACGCCCCAATCAAATGTCATCTCCTGGAATGTTTGTGAGTGACCAGGGAAGGTTCATTCCCCCATCTTCTCAAGGGTGTAACCAGGTTATTCAGCATGGTGCTAGCAAGAATGGTGGTCAAGTAGCAAATTTCTTCGATCTCACTGCCTCTCCAACTCCCAATGTCCCAGCATCGCAGTTTCAGTATGGATCTCAGTTTCAAGCAGGTTATCCCCAACCCCAGTCCAGAGCATATCCCGACAGTTTCCAGAGTGGTCAGTATTGGCTTTCTGGGAGTCAAATTTGTCAAGATAGTGTTTCAGGATATCAGCAGTTTCAGACCCAAGGCAGTGTCCCACAGCCCGTAGTGTGTTCTCCCCTTACTCAGCACTTATATGGTTCTACTCCGTATTCCGCCCCGTGCATCAGTACAGGTTTCTCTACTCTTGGTCAATTCAGAGGTCAGTCAACACAGTACAGTCCCCAGAACCCCGGTATGCATTTTAACAGTTATGATATGTATGGGAACAGGATCCCTAGCTCGGTCAGCTTGTTGGACAGTAATATTGGAATTCCCAGTACTTTTGGTCTTCCGTCAGCAGCTTTACCCATTGGACCTAATTCTGATTTCCCAGTGCCTTCATCAACAGTGGCTCCCGCTATTCCCCAGATTTCAGGTTTGGCCCCAGAAGTGACAGCCTTGTTGAAGCAGATGCAGCAACAGATCGATAAGTTGACCGTGGGTTCTAGTGGTCTTAAGGTTGTAGATCCCGCCCAAGTAACGCCTTTGCCGCACAAGTTTAAAATGCCCAAAATGGATTTCGATGGTACCTCCTGCCCGAAAACTCATATAGATACGTATGTTATGACAATGGGGGCAATGGGCTGCACACCCAAGTTTATGGCATCCCACTTCCATCTGACTTTGAAGGGATCAGCGCTCACATGGTTTCTGGCTTTGAAACAGAAGTGTCGCTCCACCTGGACCCAGATAACAGAAACCTTCTTGGAGAAGTAAAAAGGCAATTTGGAGTGGCGTACCACTCGGGATGATTTAGTGGGGACTATCCAGAAGGCCGATGAATCAATTACAAAATTTTACAAACGGTGGAACGCCAAGCTTAATGAGTTATCAGAGCTGATACCCCTCCAGGACCAAAAGGACATCTTCTTGTCGTGTGTTAAGCCAGTGCTCAGGGAAGCCATAGGGAAAGGTTGGTACCCAGATCTACGAGAAATGGTGGGAATGGGAGCTAGAAGTGAAAACAAATTGTTCAATCAAACCCCGAATGCAAATGCCGGTGGTGGCAGCAGTAGTGGAGGTTACCGATATCGAGCACCCAACCCTGTTTCAGCAATGGCGCCAAGAGGAAGAGATGTGGCCAAAGACAACAGTATCAACAATCTACAGAGAGGAGGTAATAATGTGCAGAATGCAATGAGATTCTAGCCTAAGTCGCAGCCGAGATTTGATGATTTGGGCATGTCTACAGAGGAAGTTTTCAACGGATTGCTTCGTACCGGTATGAACAAGCCATTGGAAAATTATAGTCCTGCTCGTCCTAATCCCCATATGGATGCTAGCAAGTACTGTCGATTTCATCAATTCCCAGGGCATACCACAAATTCCTGCATAACCCTCAAAAAGATAATTCAAGGTTTGGTGGATGACAAGAAAATTGAGAAATCTCCTCGCCCGAATGTGGTCAGCAATCCTCTGCCAAGTGACAACGTGAATCTTATCGACTTCGGGCAAGACTATTTTGTTAATGTAATAGAGTTTGGGAAGTCAATAGATGAAAGTGATAGTGATGGTTGTAATGAGATTGAGAATGATGTAACCCCATTTTCTGGTGAAATGAAAGATAATTTCTGTTATATTTTGTGTCTTGATGATCTGTATGGCCTGAATAATACTGCTGATTATGACGATTATGAAGAGAATGTGATTGCCAACACTATATCCTCCATGGTTCCTAGAGATTCCCCAATTTCCTTGGAGGAACTTAGAATAGCGGCTAATGTAGAGGCGCCTTTGTCCATAAATGAAATAAGGCAGGTAGCATGGCCTTATAGCACTCGTCCTGTCCCGATTACGCAAGCAGAACTCAAGGAGGCCAGCAGGGAATTTGTGGTTGATGATCATCAAGATGTTAATCTGTTGACTCGGTCAGGAAGAATGTTGGGAATGAATAATTCAGATCCGTCCGGAAAAGGTAAGGTAGTTGCGGTCTCTAACCCTCAGTCCCCTCAGAATCCTTACAGATCGGCGGGAAGCGAAGAAGTCCAGGAAGACCCTATCCTAACACAGTTAAAGAGAACACAAGACGACATCTCCTTATGGTCTCTGCTCACACCCTCCTACCCTCACAAATTAAAGTTAGAAGAGGCTCTGTCCAAAACGAAAGTGTCTGTCAACGCCACCCCAGACAAGGCCTGTCAGCTGATTGGAACTGCGCAGTACGGGAACATCATTACTTTTACGGATCTCGACCTGCCTGCTTATGGTGTGAAGCATAACGAGTCTCTACATATCACGGTTCCCCTGGAAGGATGGCGGATTCCCCATGTGTTGATAGATAATGGGTCAGCTATGAATGTGCTCCCTGCTAAAATGATGAGTATGTTGGACATAAATGCGCAGAATCTCAAACCATCCAACCAAACCATAAAGGCCTACGATTCGACATCTAGGGTGGTGTTGGGGATAGTTTCTCTGAATTTGATGTTTGGAGGCAAAGAGATGATGGTAGAATTTCAAGTTATCGACATTCTGGTCACATTCTCAGCATTACTGGGCAGACCCTGGATTCATGAAATTGGAGCGATAGCCTCCACTCTTCACCAGTGTTTAAAATTTGTGCAAGAAGGAGTGCTGATGACCATTTATGGCGACAGCGTTACGATTGGGGAAACCATCACCAACACCTTACCAGTAATGGAGATCAAGCTCGACCAGGAAAATCCGATGCTCAGTCGATTCACAATAGAGAAACCCAAAGGACAGGTCTGCACCATAGATCCGATGACATCTTCAGATAAGATTCCTCATGTGCTGAAAATGCTAAGAGGCATGAGCTATATCCCTGGTCTAGGGCTGGGAAAACGCCAACAGGGACCGTGTAGGCTTGTGTTGCCAGAAGCCAAGAGAAACAAGCAAGGCCTGGGATATGCCGTGACTAGAGAAGATAAGGCATATGACAAGACTGAAGCTTTTAAAGAAAAGATGACCTCAGCGGCCGGTAAAAAGTACAAGAGGCCCGAGATACGCTCGTACAATTGGTCTTTGAACAAGCATTTTTTCAAAGAAGACGGAGATATGTTTGTTTGCCCAGAAGCAAGACTGAACCAAACGGAAGAAAGAATGAGAACAATCCAGAGGTTCGCTAGCAGCCAAAGTCTGGCGAAGGAAATGTTTGATAGCTTGCCCAAAAGACCAGGTGTGACCGCCACTTATGAGAACAACTACCATTTCTGGGGGCCTGATCATGTGAACCAGTTTGAAAAGCTTGCTTTGGGCGAATCCACGATATGAGGATCCGCGGTGCTGACCCTGTGGATATTGATGGTGATTTGGCAGATTTGTTTAAAGAGCAGGGGCTGTCAGAGCCTGGGGATGTTATGTTTTTGACAGAAGCACCTACAGGAGGGGTGGTTGTTGCTAAGGAGCCGAGTGATTTGATTGACTTTTCCTCTGATAGCGAGGTGGTGGCTATGCTAGAATTTGAGAAAGAACCAGTTGTGGAGCTAAACAGGTTGGAGACTGTTGCAGAGAAACCATTACAGAATTGGACTTCGTTCTGAGGACCGGTCGCCGACAGGGAGACTATGATTGAAAAGCTTGGGCTCAAGCCTCGTCCTTGTCCCTCCGAGTCTAAATTTTTTTCTCGTGTCTTGAGTCGGTCTTCTGAATCTCTTGTTATTGAATTCGAGTCTTTCGATCGGTCTGATGTCCTCACGACAGAAGACCATCTTCGAGTTGTAAACACTGTTTTTCCCTATGCTTTGAATAAAATGGTTGACCTTTCTGAGTATCCCGTGATTGGAAATCTAACAATTGAACGCTTAACAAAAAATAATCATCAAGATTTAAAAATAATTAAGCCTAATGCAATTGAAGATAGTGCAGACTTAATAGACGAGCAAATTTTAGAAAATGATTCAAAGCAGGTTTGCGAACAAAAGGAAAGCCGGGCCCAAGCTGCCGATGAGGTATTGACAACGGTGAACCTGGGAACAGCCGAAGAACCCAAAGAAACACAGATTGGTAGCTTCTTCTCCGGAGATGAACGGGTTGCCCTGGTTGAATTGCTTAAAGAATATATGGACATCTTTGCTTGGTCCTACAAAGATATGCCTGGGCTGGATACTTCTATCGTAGAGCACCGGATTCCTCTAGATCCAGAAATTAAGCCAATCAAGTAGAAGTTGAGGCGGATAAAACCTGAATGGTCCTTGCAGGTGAAAGAAGAAATCGAAAAACTCCTACGGGTGGGCTTCATCAAAGTGATTGAATATCCAACTTGGTTCGACTTGGTTGGCGAACATTGTAACAGTCACAAAAGCAAACGGAAAGGTTCGGGTCTACGTAGATTTCTGAGATCTTAATAAGGCTAGTCCCAAAGATGACTTCCCCTTGCCCAACATTGATATGCTAGTAGATGCAACCACAAACTTCGAGGTCAAGTCCTTCGTTGATGGTTTCGTGGGTTACAATCAGATCAAAATGGCTGAGGAAGATCAGGACAAGACAGCATTTACAACTCCATGGGGTACTTATTGTTACACAAGAATGCCGTTTGGACCGCAGAATGCCGGGGGCTCCCTATCAGAGAGCCGTCACTACCCTGTTTCACGACATGATCCACAAGGAGATTGAAGTGTACGTAGATGATATGATTATTCACTCGAAAGGGTCAGATGGACATCATTTCATTGTTTTAAGGAAGTTCTTCAATAGACTCCGGGAACATTCTATGAGGCTAAATCCCGCCAAGTGCACCTTTGGGGTTATTCGAGGTAAGGTCCTGGGGTATATGGTCACAGAACGCGACATTGAAGTAGATCCCAGAAAGGTCAAGGCAATCGTTGAAATAAAGCCGACCATAACTGTCTCCGAAGTGAAAGGATTCATGGGTCATCTACAGTACATTAGCAGATTTGTCAACCAACTGACCTCCATGTGTGAGCCGATCTTCAAGCTACTAAAAAAGAATCAGGAAGTGGTTTGGAACGAGGAATGCCAACTGGCCTTCGAAAGGATCAAAGCTTACCTTGTCAATCCTCCCATTCTTTGTCCGCCTCACGGGAGCAAGCCTTTACTGCTATACTTGACGGTCACAGACACAGCCATTGGGGCTATGCTAGCACAAGAGAAGAAGGATTCAAAGATTGAGAATGCCATATACTTTGTTAGACGCAAATTCCAAGGTAGCGAGTTGAACTACTCTGCCCTCGAGAAGACATACGCGGCTCTGGTCTAGGTGGTCGGAAAGCTAAAGCACTATATGCTATCCCACACTGTACACTTGGTCTCCAAGATGGACCCAATCAGGTATCTGTTCCAAGGTGACAGAGGTAACATCTCTACCAGATTGGCAAAGTGGACTTTCTTCTTGGCTGAGTTTGATATCAAATATGTGATCCGGAAATCTATCAAAGGACAGGCTTTGGCGGATCAGTTGGCTGACTTCCCCAGTACAGAAGCCCGAGGACCAGATCTCCAATTTCCAGACGAGGGGATTCTTGCTATAGAAAACGGCAACCGGTGGCAGTTATTCTTTGATGGAGCAGCAAACAGAAGAGGTAACGGCATCGGGATGGTACTAGTAGATCCGAATGACATACATACCCCTATAGCTATCAAGCTGAACTTCTCGGTTACCAACAATGTCGCCGAGTGCGAAGCTTGCATAGCTGGTCTAGAGGCTGCCCTCGAACGGCACGTGGAAGAGTTAGAAGTATTCGGTGATTCCCAATTGATAATCAATCAGGCCGCCAACAAATGGAAAATTATAGATCCGTGTCTCCAGAAGTATCATGCTTACATTGCAGAACTCGTCGGTCAGTTCAAGGAAGTGCCATTCCAGTTCCTGCCACGAGACAAGAACAGATTTGCCGATGCCCTAGCTACTCTGGCCTCTTTGGTAGAAATCCCAGAAGGAAAGTCGATCAAACCGTTCAGGGTCGATAGGCGAGAAAATCCTGCATATTGTTGTGAAATTGAGATCGAAACCGTCAGTTAGCCGTGGTACAACCAGATCTTTCAATATCTCAAGCATGGTGAAGCATCCTTCCCTGTTGACAAAGAAGGAGACTTAAAAGGTGTCCATGCCAAAAGCTTGCAAGCTCTAAAGAGATTATCGAAAGACGTCATACTTGGCAACGAGCTATGGAAGAAAAGGGAAGGTTGCCCACTCCCCGCTCAGATCGCAAGGAAAAGGCCCAAAGAGTAATGGAAGATGTTCATAACGGTGCCTGCGGACCTCATATGAACGCTCGATCCCTTATGCATAGCATTATCAGACTGGGCTACTTTTGGATCACTATGGAGATGGATTGCATCCAGTTTGTGCAGACTTGTGACAAATTCCAGCGATTCTCCAACCTTAATCATATCCCTCCTCATGACCTATACTGTATGACAACTCCGTGGCCCTTCGCAACATGAGGAGTTGATGTCATTGGGAAAATAACTCCGCCCAGGAGCAATGGACACTCATTTGTATTGGTTGCGGTGGATTACTTCACAAAGTGGGTAGAAGCTGCATCTTACAAAGTGCTCACAGCCAAGAAGGTCGCTCGCTTCATAAAGGAACAGATCTTCTGCCGCTACGGAGTCCCAAATGAGATTATTTCTGACAATGGAACCCATTTCGAAGGAGAAACTGATCGATTACTCACTGAATACAGGGTCAAGCGCCATAAATCTTCACCATACAGACCGCAGACGAACGGTGCTGTTGAGGCTGCCAATAAGAACTTGGAGAGAATCATAAAGAAGATGGCCGAGCGAGGAAGGGATTGGCCAGAGAAGCTGCATTTAGCATTATGGGGCTACCGCACTTCAATCCGAACTGCTACCGGTGCAACTCCATACGCTCTGACTTACGGAATGGAGGCTGTCATGCCTATTGAATTAGAAATTCCATCCCTCAGGGTTTTGCTCGAAAATGAAGTGAATGAGATTGAATGGCTCCAAAGTCGATACAATGAATTGGCTCTGTTGGACGAACGCAGACTAAAAGCCATGGAGCATAACCGGGCGTACCAGAGAAGAATGGCTCGTGCTTTTGACAAGAAAGTGAAACCCAGGGACATCAAGGTTGGTGATCTGGTCCTTAAGATGAAGCCCTCGAATCAGAGCAGTGCATTGGGCAAATGGGCACCTGTTTGGGTCGGACCATTTCTAGTGAAGAAAATATTCTCCGGAGGAGCTATGCAGCTGACAGACTTAGATGGCAACCCATTTCTGCACCCCGTCAACGGCGACAAGTTGCGGAGGTATTATGTTTGATCGAGTCTTTTCCCCCTCTAAATAAAAAAAAAGAGAGAAAAAAAATGAGAAATAAAGGCGCAACAAAATTGTCCCAGATGAGACTGAAAACCTCTCAAAAGGAAGTCCATGCAAAAATAAGGGAAGCGCCCGGTGCTAAAGAATATACCCAGCTAGATCGAAAACCCTAAAAAAAAGGGCGGTCTAGGTAAAAGACAGGGTCGCACCATGTCCCCCTTCTATCTTCCCCTTTCTTAAACACAAAAGTCGATTGAGTCAAACTACGGAGACCTGAGCCCCTTAGTTCTCTTACAAAAGGGGAACGTAGGCAACCACTTGTGGTTCGGTCTAAAATTGCTGCAAAATCTCTTATCCTGCCAAAATGTGTTTTGATTACAGTTCCAAGGCTTTTCAAAGGTTCATTCTGAGTTAATATTCTTTTTGATGAGTTCAAGCACGGCCTGCTTTTGACTCAAAGAACCTGTTGCGAATAAAAGTAATAAAATTTTCAACATCTATCAAGTCTGCATTAAGCAATCAAAGGGTACTCAGTCTCCATACAAATAATTCCTACTCTCAAAACACAAAATAAAAGAGTCCCCTGTCTCTCAGAAAAGTGTCTAGAAATTCGTCCTCGCTCCCGAACTCGCACCTCTGTCCTTCCTCTTCCTCGGTCCCCAGGAGGTCTTTGGCTTAGGAATGTCAAATAAATCGGCTTGAGCCCGTCCCAATTCAGGAATAACGCGCGCTGGTGGTTCAATCAGACCAGTCTCCCTCAAGGCGGCCCTAGAAATCCTCTCTCGTCTCAATGCCTCTCTGCGAGCCATCACCTCTGGGTCATCCCTCAAGGCAGCCCTCCGGATCTCTTGTCTTCGTTAGTCCTCAGCAGGATCACCGGTAATATTGTCTGGGTTTCCCCGTGCCTCCGTATCCCTGAAAGACCGACTGGATGGATAATTTGCTCCCAAGTATTCCCGGCGGCGAGCCTCTATAGCCAATTGTGCAGGACCCTGTTGCTCCTCATACCAAACCAGATACTCTGTGGTCAGAAATGTAAACTCTCTGGACTACCAAAGAAGCACACGAGTGGGAAGAAAACCCTCCAGAAAGGATCTGCTGAAGAACTGTATAACCTGGGGCTCGGTCATAGACATCGGAACAGCATCGGTCACCAGTCTCTCCCTCAAAGCTCGAACAATCTGCTGCTGGTATCTATATTGTCTGCTCACCAATGATGGGACACAGAAAGAAGATACATGCAAGCCTGGCAGTCTGACTACTACTAATCCATCCTGAATGTCTCTCATGGTCTGTAAATTCCAGGCAGGAATCCAAAAGCTCAGATCAGTAGTCCCGTACCGTGACAATCTCATCTGCCAACTGTCAGCAGCCTCGTCCCTTAACACTCTGCGTTGTCCTGTCACCCAAGGCATAGCAATTTGACCCGTTGGAAGTGGCATGATTAAGCGTAGCCTCTCAGAAAGCCACAAAGACAACAAGCTGGGGCTGCCTGCTCCCATGAAGTCTGATCCCCCTACCAGCCTGTCGATGCCATGATAAGTCTCAGCCAGCAATAGTGGTACAATGTCCATCTCCCCTTGGCCAGATTTAATTTGACGAAGATCTATACCCCGGTCACCCCTCAGTTGCCTGACAGTCTCAAGCAACGCACTTGAGCAGACTCCGGCATATCCACAGAAATAGTAATCCTATAGAGTGAACAGCATGTATATATCCAAAGAGGTAGAAAGGTTAAACAACTTAGGACGGGACAAGCATAACCTAGCCATCCGAGTCAAGTCCATGGACCCACAGGCCAGAATCATAGACGACACCTGATCAGCTGGCAAGTGAAGGAAGGCTGACAATTGCTCCACAACTGACTGGTCATCCCTTGGGAATGCTACAGTTGCCGCCTCGCCCAAGCCTGTCAATGCCCTAAAATCTTCCATGGTTGGAGTCAAATCATTGTACGACAGAGTAAAGACATGACGCTCTGAATCCCAGAAGCAGGATGCAGCTCGAAGCAAATCCCAGTCGACCCTCCAGTCTTTTAAGGACCAGAGACACGGCATGCTATACCTCCTGTCAATAAGCTCCCTATGATGCCTCCGGTGATAATGTGAAATTTCGAGAAAGTCTTGGCGGAATTGATGCTCCCGAGAAGCTATTTCCCTGTTATAATGCTCCATCGCAGCTAAAAGTATCAGTCTTGGTCAAAGAATTCGCTTGTCTGACAAGTCAGGGCAGCTGGTTTCCTTCACTAAAGAGACAGTGTTTACAAAATGAAGCCTGGGCCGATTTTAAAGAGAGCCTGTTACGAGTCATTCCTGGTCGTGCGACACAATAGGCCAAGCAGACATAGCATGTCGGGCGACACCTTTGGTTGACATCAGACAGTATGGAAAGGCCTGCAGTGGTTACCCCAGAGCATTTTCCGACTCGTCGTTGCTGTGATACACCTCCTACCCTCATACACATGCCCATGAAAGTGCACGGGAGAGGACCCCTACTATCTACACTTATTCGAGACAATCCCAAAACCTCATACACAAACCTGACAAAGCCGACCTTTTAACACAATGATCGCGTTTCCTTCCCAGAACAGACAGACTCGTGCAAACAAGCTAACCTAGGTTAATCTTTGCTAACAAGATAGCTTAGTTAGATGCAGCGCTGGGAATTGTCGTTTTTCCCTCGCAGGTACAATGATCAACTGAGTCTCACAGAACCTCGAAGACTGGCCCTCAGGTCAAACCGGAAAAAAGGAAGAATAATAAAAAGCCCATATCTGTGATAGCCCCCAAGCAGAGCTCAACATGAATTAATGGCCCCAAAACACCGAAATAAGCCGACTCCCCAGAATATAGAATCCCCGGCTTCCCAAGCAAAGCTCAGGGCACAAAAAAAAGAGAGAAAAGCAAACAATCAACAATAACAGTCTAGCAGCAAAACCGGTAAGAGAACAGCAAAAAGCAGGAAAGCATTAGCGTGAGACCCCTGGCAGCTATACTTATCCCCAACAGAGCAGAAGAAGTGTCTCTGGCCCTGAGCCGAGAGTTTTCCGGGCAGATCCAGCTGACTTGGTGGAACCGAATTAATGTTGTTGTAGTTCAGGCTGCTAGAGAGGTCACACATCGACGAAAGCTGCTGGTGGGACTTCACTGTGATGCGATGTATCTGGGGGAGAGGGTGACCTATCAGCATGGTCCAGGGTCCCTTCCTATGGTGCCGATGGACCCGCCTCCACACATGCAGCATCCTTTGTTGATACCGATGGAGGATCTGGAGCAGTATAGACAGGGCGTGTTCTATACCGAGTTTATCATAGAGGGTGTCGACTATGACATCTTTCTGAGGACGAGGCTGAGGAGCCCGCAGGTGCTACACAGGGAGGGTGAGGGCCCTGGATATCCCCGAGACTACCCGCTCCCTCGTGCTAGGCTGGCGTATGAGGGGCTGGACGATTCTCGCAGGCGGTTGGTGATCCCTATTCCGGAGGAGACGAGACCTCAGTACAGAGTGGACCCCAATGCTATTGTGAGTGCTTTGATTTGATTTCCTGCATTTGATAGTAGCATTCAGCAAATGTTGCATTTGTGATGTCTGTTTATCTTTTAACGACTTTCCTGGTTTGCAGGTGTCTGGCCGTACATACAACCAGGTCGTGAAACAGTTGGACGGGTGGGCCAATTATACCAGGAGACTCGTGGAGTTCCTGCGGTGTAATTCACGGAGGAGTGCGACTGTGCATGAGCCGAGGCCATCTAGGCCATCTGCAGCGAGAGGTTCGTCTGCCTCCACGGCTGGTGGGGTAGACTTTACGCAGGGATTTGGCCAGTTCTCTGGCGAGACGGCGGGGTTCGGAGCTCGTCACTGTTCGTACTCGGGGCACGAACAGGGAGAGTCCTCGAGGGCACAAGAGCAGAGGCGGCCCTTCTCGTATTCCCGCCTGGAGGAATTTGGAGA
Organism: Adenophora triphylla var. japonica; assembly: GCA_022495995.1. Lineage (NCBI taxonomy): Eukaryota > Viridiplantae > Streptophyta > Magnoliopsida > Asterales > Campanulaceae > Adenophora > Adenophora triphylla. Next base: position 209,694 of record JAFEMH010001229.1, on the reverse strand, counting down.
GTACCTGTCCTCTTTTGCTTTATTTTTAGACAAAATGTGTGTATTGTCCAAACGATTTGACTTGTACTTGAAAAGGCGCCCTTGAGGCGGAACCTTGTATTTTGCACATCTATCTAGTGATTACCTTCTTTTATTTTTGCAAATAAGCAAGTAGGTTGATCAAAAATAAATAAAAATGAAACATGCACAAAAATTCGAACTGGTCAAAATTTATGTCTATATGCACTGTTATTTAATTAATTGCACTGTTGCACGAGCCCGGGGCGGAAGTGGTGTTGGCAGTGGTTGATTGAAACTATGGGTGCACGTAGTTTCAATGAGGCTTGAACAGGATATGGTTTGGAAATGTTTCCAAATTGAAGCAGCTGGCTGCAGAGTTGACCCAGTCAACTTGAAAAACAGTCCGGCCGGACTTGGGTTCAATTTCCAGATTCTTTTAAATTGCAGTTCAGTTTTTTGCAATTGTGAAAAAAACACGTTTGCTTCTATCAATCAACTGATTTTCTCTCAAATTCTTGAAGATTTTCCTTGCTTTTTCCATGGCTCCATTTCCTAGGCTATCGTCTCAGATGCAAGAGCGATACTTGGATAATTTCCAGTCGTGGGTGTAAGTGCTCCAATTTGAGTTGTTAGTATTTTCGTTAGAAAACTAACAAAAGCCTTCACACACCTCACCAAATCCTAACATCCTTAACCTAAACCTTAACTTTTCTAACAAACCCTAACTTTTCTAACAAAGCAAGGGTAAGTTGGGGATTGCTATTTGGAGTTAAACAAGGTAAGGAATCTCACAAAGGGTAAAAATCCGAAAACAGCAATCTGTAAATAGCAGCAGGTTGAGTGTTTGAACAATTTATTCCTCCTGTCCAAAGCCTGCAGCAGCAATAAATGAACAGTGCACGCCAGCAGAAGGATCCGCGCGGATGATAATGCCCAATCCGCGCGGACCGTTTTGCCCTCCAGTGGCCTATAAATAGAGCCCCTCAGCCTCATTTTCAGCACAACACAATTCACTCACAACAGCATTCTGGCGAAAATATTAGAGAAAACATTGGGAATTTCTTAATTGCCACCTTTTTCTCTTAATCATTTTCCCAAATCTCACTCCCTAAACACTCTCAAAACTCTCTTAAACACATAAGCTCAAGCTTAAATCAACACTAAAGAGGACGATTAGAGAGAAAATATAGGGGACTTAAGTGTTATCTACTTGTTTTCTCTTTGACCAACTCTATTAACAAACACTAAACACACTTAAGCCTTGAATTTAGTCAAGCCAAACACAACATTAACAAGAAGATTGGGCTTAACCATCATTGGTAAACCCTCCTTCTTTAAAACCCTAAAATACTCTTTAATTTCATGTCTTGATTTACATTTTGGTCTTAATTTGCTTGTTTAAAGTTCTATTTACTTTCTTTGTCCTTGTCTTTAATTTACTTGTCTTAAGCTTAAATCTTTACTTCATTTTGTTGTTAGTTTGACCTAATATGGTCATATTTGGGGTTAAGTCCCCATGATGATCATCTTAGGGTTTAACTTTCTTTCCTCTTAGTTAATTTCTCTTCTTAAAAACCTTTTTTTATAAACTCCCTCTCCCATTTTGCTCTAAACCTCCATTAATACCCCAAGGATGACTTGATATGATACAAAGCAATGAATCACCAATCAAGTCTAGGGATGAAAATGGGGTGAAAATAGATGCAAAACCCTTGAAATCACAATATAATTTCTTGTAGCCAACATCGATAGGATTCCAGAAATATTTTTACTTTATTTTTTACGTGAATCTAACTGCCTTTTCCAAATTATTTTCCAAAGGTCAGTTTAGCAGTCTCTGGAAATCCAGATTTCACATCTGTGATTTCCAGAGGGTTTTGGTCCATCAAATCATCTCCAATTATAAAAATATTTAGTAATAACCTTATTTAAGATGTTTTGAACAACTTTCATTCTCTGACTTTTCTCAGATTCTGAATTTTTAAAACTCTTAAATCCATTTTGAAATCAATTGTCCACTTTCTTTTTCATTCTGGCAGAATTGACTTTCAACTTCAAGGAGTCTTTTGAGTACCAAAAATCAACCCTAAAATCATAACAAAAATCATGGGACTTGTTTAATGTCTTACAAAGAGTTCTCAATTTTTAGTTTTCTCAGTTTGCATTTATTTTAACCAAAGAAACACACACACACACACACACACACAAATGGTTTTAAATCAGGAAGACTCGTTTACGAGGCATTCCGGGTGAACGTGCTAATCGTTCTTCCCGGAATGTAACGTGACCTCCGAACTCAAATCTCTCAATTTTGGGCATTTTTCAAAGTTTTGGCCCTTAAACTAAAAACGGCGTGGCGACTCCGTTGATTTTTTAAAAATAAAAATCGGGCATCATCACAGTGGCGACTCTGCTGGGGATAGGATGAATGAGCTTTATCTTTTAAAAAAAAAATAATAAAAAAATGGTGTTTGGTATATAGGTGGAAACCATTAAACTTCCCGTTAACGCCTCCTAACACGAGTCGGGGATAAATTGTGGTTTAACAATCTCACGTACCGGTATCATTCCTCTTAAAAAAAAAAAAAAAGCTTTTGTGGGTCAAAGTTTCGTCCCGGCATTTGAAACCATTTGTATTGTGTGTGTGTGTGTGTGTGTGTTTGTTTTGCACATTTCGCGTTGTTATCTTTTGACCATCTCTGAAGAATCGATATCTTGACTATCGGACTCGTTTCCTTAACTTGTTTGAATTATGTGCTTATGTGCTTATGTGTTCATTTGCTTTCAAAAAAAAATTTCAAAAAAAAAATTCAAAAAAAAAATTTAAAAAAAAAAATTTCAAAAAAAAAATCATTTTTTGCATGCATCATACTCTTTAAGACACATGTGAAAATTTCTATTTTACTCAGAAAAAGAAGATAGACTGCTCGCACACTACGCGCACTTGGCCTTACACTGCACACTACGTCCTTAACCCGGGAAAATCCCAGTAGCAGCCCGTTTGGCCTTATTACGCCTCTCGGTGCGAGCACGAGACTACCCAAACATCCCTTGGAGCCTCGTGTCGACCATGCACTTGTCCGTGACACACTTTGTCCGAGACACGGTTGGTTTTTAGTCTGGTCCGTGTCGTGCCCTGTCTGTGTATACACCTTGCCAGTCAAGTCTTAGTCGGCATGCCAAGTCAATATCTTTCGGGGACCCTAATCAGTCGAAGTCCTACCGGTTTTCCGTCACAGACTTTGACCAGATCTTGACCGGCACCTTGATTTTGACTTTGACCAGCACAACTTATGCATCGAATCCCGGCATAACACTGAGTCGTCGAGGATTAACGATTATGCCATGACTAATTACGGCCTAACTGACGACGGGTCAAGATTAATCACGAACATTTATCAGTTCGAGCCATGCCAACTTTTTCGTCGAGCCCTCGGACACGATCTTGACCTTTGACGTCAGCTTTGTCCGTAATTTACATCGAATACTCGTTAAGACTTGATTACCCGCCAGACATTAGGATCGTTTTTCTTTTCGGTCGATGGGACCTGCTTGCCCTACGAAACCCTTGTTCGAGGTTACAGGTTGAGGGCCCGCAGGCGTAGTGATGGGGCCCACTGATCCAGGATTCAGAATAGAAGAGCAATCTTTTCCAACCGCTTAGGTTAATAAAACAAGTTTTAAGTAAACAAGAACAAATAACTTCATGTTGCATGAGCCCTAAGCCCAAACACCTACCCTCCTTCATTCCCAAATATCTGAACCCTCATGTCTTTCCCCCGCAGCTCCTCACAAAGCTTGGTTTCGGGCGCCGGGTCACCATTTGATCAGTTGGGAAGAGTCAAGCGCATCGTCAGCTTCACCATTTGTTCCGACTCCGGGTTTCAGAATGTCTGCATCAGCTGGTAACAATGGGGACAACACCACTCCACCTCCTGGGATTCCTCAAATAGAACAGCAATGGAATCATTTAGCCGAACAGATAAGATTGCAACAGGAAGCACAGCTGAATAGCCTTATGGAGGCTATTAGAAGCTATGGTTTGGCCGCCAGTCTCAACCCCGATGGCACTTTCACCGTGGAAGAAGAGGAAGACCCCAATCCCAATCTCGCTCACCCTGATTACTCCAGGATGCCACCACCAACCTCCTACGGTACTACTACTGGAGCCCATGCTCCTCGGTCTCTGGGTCAGCCAGCTCCCCAACTACAGACCACTGGACCCATGCAGTCTGACGTGACCAATCAGTTTGCAGTTCCTCAGTGAGGGCAAAATCAACACAGAATGTCTTCTCATGGTTGTGGGTACCTTGGAATGCCACAGCAAATTGGGATCCCACCTCGGTTCGGAATCGATCATGCCGAACCTTCACAACAGCAGTTCAGAGTGCCACATCAATTGTTTAGAATGCCACCACAGTTTGGTTCGGGGCAACAGTCGGGAGCCCCTCCTCAGAATGATGCTAGTTCAGCTGCTCCTAACACAGTTTCCACAAACCCATTTCTCACTCAGGGATCAATGGGCCACCAAACCCCTAATCCAGTTTCATCAGAATCCCTCAGACCGCAATACCCTCTTGGTTATGCACCCTCACCACAGCCAGCCATGCAATTCAACAACCAGGGACAGCAGCCCGCATTTAAGCCTGCTTATGGGTCTCATTCCGGAAAATCGAGCTACCCGGCTACATCGGGTCTGCCTCCACCTTCTTTGCCAATTGAAAATCAATAGCAAGCCTCAAAGTTCTATCCCTTCATCCAGGCTCCTACTCACACTCCCCCGGGTAATTTGGGCCAAGGACAGGTTTTCATCTATGCTCCGGGATATGGTATCCCTTCCACTAGTGTGCCTCCAGTGGTAACTCCTCTCTCCAGCTCAGTCACTGGTTTGAACGCTATGGCTCCACCACAGGACCCTCACCTGGCCTGGTTCATGGAACAACACAAGGAGATGAAAGCACAAATTGCTGAATTGACTGCTAAGAAAGTTGCCTTTCGGCCTGCGGACCCGGACTCCATTGTGCCCCTACCCCACAAGTTTGTGATGCCTAATCTAGACCTGTTTGATGGGACTACATGCCCGAAAACTCACCTGGATACATACACTTTGGCAATGAAAGCTAAAGGATGCACAAACCAGCAGTTGGCCGACTACTTCAGTCTCTCTTTGAAGTCAGGGGCTTTAAAATGGTTCTTTCGATTGAAGCCTGAAGCTAGGGCTACTTGGGAATAGATTACCGGTACTTTCACAGATAAGTATAAAGCCAACTTGGAATGGGAGACAAACAGAGTTGACCTACAGACAACAATGCAGCGCCCTGAGGAGAATATTGGGGATTTTTATAAAAGGTGGAACTTAAAGCTCAGTGAAATGGCCATTCCTCCCTCTGACGAGGAGCAGTTAGACATCTTCCAGTCATGCTTGAAGCCTCATTTGAGAACTTCCCTTAGCCACTTCCCCTACTCAGACTTACGCGTAATGGTTAATTCCGGGGCTAAATTTGGGAAGGCTTACAATCAACAACAGCCGCCGCACCTACTTACGTATACCGGTGTTTCTTCCACCTCCAACACGACTCCTGCCCATCCCAAAGGTAAAGAAGTAATTAGCTATGCGGGACAGGACTGTAACAATGCCACTTCCTTTGTTCCCAAGAAGCCTGATGCATCCAGATCCCGGCTCCAAGGCTTGGGAAACTTTGGGATGCCTTTGAGTGATATCTTCAGAGGTTTGGTGAAAGAAGGTTTGCTCCAGCCTTTAGATAATTATCAGCCAAGAAACCCCAATGCTCCTTTGGATACCTCCAAGCATTGTGCCTTTCATCAGTACCATGGGCACCTGACAGATGATTGCGTCCCCTTGAAAAGGGCCATCCAAAGTTTGATCGAGCAAGGGAAGTTAGAGGTGCCTGAAGGGCCCAATACTATCAGTAACCCGTTCCCTAGAAATAACAACCCAAGTGTCAACCTGGTCGAGTTTGGTGATTCAAGCCTTGTGGGCATAATGGAATTTGACTCGCCCCTTTGTGAGGTCAGTGAACCAGCCATCGCAGGCGATGAAAATGGTTGGATTAAGCAAGAGATTGCCAAAGAAATCCTGATGGAAAGATCTGCAATAGCTCCCATCTCCAGCGTCGAAGAGTAGATGCATGGTCCAACAGCAAAGAGAGGCTAGACTAGGGGCTACCTATCTCTAAAATAGTCTTTTAGTCAACCTTCGTAGGTTCTAGTACTTCACTTTCACCTAAGTCCTTCCTGGACATTTGTCGTCGTAGTCCATTTTGGACATAGTAGTTAAATGTCTAACTTTTATATAAGTCTTTTTTCTTTTCTTGCTAGACTCGAGACATCACTTGCATACCCACGTTACACTTAATTGAAATAGTTTTATCCTAGAAAATCACTTGTGCTGCTCAACCACTAATTCTTTGAAATAATTAATATTTAAATTAATTGGAGTGAGAAAATCAATTGATATCCTTCTCAAATTGGGGCTTACCAACTCCCCATCTTGCATCTCATATGCTCACATCCCTTTCATCATCCTCATCATCTCGTTGCTCGATGAATTTGCATGGATCTTTTCTCATTTAAAGCTTAAGCAAGCAATGAAGACTTAATTTCGTTTAGGTCATCCGGTAGGAATTGCGGTTGAAGCCGTAGGGAAAACCTTTACCTCACCCTCACCAAACAATACCCTTTCATTTCAAGATTGACATGTTTTGAAACCCGGTTTATCCATCATTTTTGCACCATGCTAAGAGAAGTCCAAGCAAGCCCAAGAAGATAGCTTCGAGAGTCGGCGATGCGCAAAATATCTCAAGCCATGAAGGAAGGACAAAGATAATCCTCAACTCCTCAGGAGGCCTTCCAAAAAAAAAAAAAAGAGGGATTTTAAATCCTCACAATTCAGCAAGAATCCTCAACGTCTCAGGAGGCTTTTTAAAAGAAGGACTGTCGATCCTCACAATTCAGCAAAAGTCCCCGACTACTCAAAAAGCTCTCCAATGTTCAAAAGGAGCCCGAACCCTCGCAAGTTCTCAAAAGTTCTCGATTGCTTGGACCTTCTCTCATCAATACCTTCTAACCAATTCCAGCCACCCTCTCGATTTTAGAGGATATTTCCATTACCTTGATCAATCCCAAGCCATCCTCTCGATTCTAGAGGATATTCCCATTACCTTTGCCTTTGGCCAAAGTCAAAAAATTAACCTCTCATCCTTAGAGGTAATTAATTCCCTCACCTTAGAAATCCCAAACACATCCCTGCAAGTCAACCTCTCATCTTAAAGGTTCAGTCAGTTAAAGGCCCAGCCGACCTCTCATCTTAAGAGGTCATAATTTCCCAAATCACCCGATGGCCGATCGAAGCCCGGAAACCCAGCTGCAATTCCTATCGGATAGCAATTTCATCGTAATATCTTTAAGATCTAAATCAAATTAATGCCTCATTACTTGCTTAAATTGGAATCTAATCCATCTTGGTTCAAAATCATCAATCAAAGATTGTGCAAATTCAAATCTGATTCATTCGACATTTCATGTGAGCATAATTCATTTATACTCCACAAACACTTGCCGTGGATGTCCCACTGGGGCTTCGCATCCGTGTCTTTCATGGACACTCTAAGGGGATATGTTATTCGAATCTCCAATCCTCAAAATCCTCAAAGGACCTCAAAATCTTGAATTTCACATTCATTCTCTCTTCATTCGGGATAAGCCCGAACTACGGCGACCTGAGCTCTTCATAATGAGGGGAACGTAGGCAACCATAACTGGTCCGATCGAAATCACAAACAAATATCGAAAAATCCGGTCTCATCAAGGGCCGTCCCTATACGCAAATCCTCTTTAACTCTCGATATCAGTTGGCTTTCTCCTCGTGACTAATCAAAATATTTGTTCATATCAGATTTAGGGGTTGAATAACCCGAACATTAACAAAGGGTTTTAAGCAGCTTTGTGATCATCACGAATAAGACAAGTTTTCAAGTGTCTCGACAAGTCTTCTCTTTCTACATTATAGGAAGATAGAGCCAAACACTGTTTTTCTGTCAGCAGTAGCTTCCATACACTTTTCCACACCTTGTTATGCTTATACTCTCTCAAAAGAGTCAAACCCAAAAGCGAGAGTGTCATACACAAATTCGGGAGACATTCCCACCTTTCAAAAGATATGCCCCTGCACGTAAACATTTCCGAGTCTTGTCCAGTGACAGATTGACTAAGGTCTGAAAAGATGGGTGCCTCCTCGGCCACATAATGACTCATGCGCAATAAAGTGCTCTGAATTTCTTCACGCTGGGGCTTTGCTAAGAGGTTCTCCCAGGTTCTCCTGTATCAGCTCTTCAAGCTGGGGCTTCTATAGTCATCTTTGGGTCCACATTGGGTTCTTCACTACGAGATAGATTCGATCTTCATCAGATTATTTTCAGGATCGCTTTGCATTACCAATCAGATTGGGACTCTGCTAATTATGTCGGAATCACAACAAGGTTATAAGATTGGGGCTTCGCCAAGTCACTTCTTCAAAATCTGGACTTTGCCTACTCAGTTCTTCAAACCGAGGCTTTGCCAAAGAAGGGATTTTTCCTCGCTTTAATAGGACCCGGGGGCTTTGTCAAGCTGGTCCTTTGGACCTGAATTTTATCAACTCACAAGAAAGGTCTAGTCACATCAACAACTAGATTTTCAGCTTTAGAGCTTGGTACATAGCAACTTCCCATAGCATCGGAATTTAAGATCTGGGTTTCTCCCGGCATTAGCAATTTCATCAAATCATTCTCCGAGCAAGGTTTCGGCTAAAGTCATTGCTCACCCAAATGAAAGAAGTTTCACTCATATCGACGTACTCTAGAGCCTGTCGGCATCAGCTTCAAATGACCAAGATTGAGAGGGAAAATTTCAACCAAGACCTGGGATCCGAATCCAATCTCATCAAAATTGAGATCCATGTGATATTGTTAACGAAACCTCATTAACAACCGCTGTTTAAATCGCGATCGAGGGCTCTTACCCCCCACTTGCTCAAAATTTGTTCCAAATACATCCCCTCTCATCGCCATGCAAATCTCCCCAGGGCTCATGTAGCATGCGCAAAACTTGAATCAATAGGAACAATCCTAAGTGATCGAAGATCATAAATCATAATTTCCCTGCCAAAAGCTTTGGCTAAGTGCATCTCCAAAAGCAAGTAAATGCATCATCTCGCGAACATATGCAGTGATACTCTGTCATATATGCATCTTCCTCTCTACTAACAAATGCAGCAAATCACCAACAAAGACCGCCCCGCAAACGGCAATCCAACAACTCTTCATCACCATCAGCCGTAGCCTCAGTCCTTCCGGCAGCTACGGGTAAGCACAACTCAGGTATGAAAGCATATCTTGGTTAATTACTTTCTAAAGAGCATTATCGTCAAATCCTCGGGTGACTCCCAAATACAGTCAAACCTCGGGTGACTTTCAAATACAGTCAAACCTAGGGTGACTCCCAAAAATAGTCAAATCTCGGTTGACTCCCAAAAATAGTCAAACCTCGGGTGACTCCCAAAAATAGTCAAATCTCGGGTGACTCCCAGATACCAGTCAAACCTCGGGTGACTCCCAAATACAGTCAAACCTCGGGTGACTCCCAAATATAGTCAAAACTCGGGTGACTCCCAAATACAGTCAAACCTGGGGTGACTCCCCTAAGAACAGTCAATCTTGGGTACAAAGCCCGTGGCCTCTCGTTATCGCCACCTCTTTGATGAACTACGTCCAGGATTGATTGCCATCCGGGATACGTAGGTAGCCTACCATAGGTCCAGCCACTTGACCAACACGGTCACCCTTTTTCCCGACAGTTCTCGTAAGATCGAATCTTCCTCAGCGAGAACACCTTCAAATAGTCTCCCTCAGGTACAAAACCTCGACTTAGGTTCATACTCCTGAACTAAGTCCCCATTTAGGTTCATACTCCTAAACCAAACCTCGACTTAGGTTCATACTCCTGAACTAAGTCCCCATTTAGGTTCATACTCCTGAACCAAACCTCGACTTAGGATCATACTCCCGAACTAAGTCCCCATTTAGGTTCATACTCCTGAACCAAACCTCAACTTAGGTTCATACTCCTGAACTAAGTCCCCATTTAGGTTCATACTCCTGAACCAAACCTCAACTTAGGTTCATACTCTTGAACTAAGTCCCCATTTAGGTTCATACTCCTGAACTAAACCTCAACTTAGGTTCGTCCCTGGCAAAAGCTAACGGAATTTCGTTTCTTTCCTCGTTTCCATCCCCAGCAGCTTTCGAACTACGTATGGGCTTGATTCCCCATTCGGGATACATAGGTAGCCTACCATAGGTCCAGCCACTTGACCAATACGGTCATCCTTTTCCTCGGCAGCAAACGTAAGACCGATCACTTCAAGTGAAGTCCATCAAAGGACCATCAATCCTAAATCATCAAGGGAAATCATTTCAAATCAAGGTCCGAGGCACCTATAACGCCATCTTTAAGGTCCGAGGCACCTATAATGCCATCTTTAAGGTCTGAGGCACCTATAACGCCATCTTTAAGGTTCGAGGCACCTATAACGCCATCTTTAAGGTCTGAGGCACCTAAAAAGCCATCTTTAAGGTCCGAGGCGCCTATAACGCCATCTTTAAGGTCTGAGGCACCTAAAATGCCATATTTAAGGTTTGAGGCACCTAAAATGCCATCTTCAAGGTTCGAGGCACCTAAAACGCCATCATCAAGGTCCGAGGCACCTAAAACGTCATCATCAAGGTTCGAGGCACCTAAAATTCCATCATTAAGGTTCGAGGCACCTAAAACGCCATCATCAAGGTTAGAGGTACCTAAAATGCTATCATCAAGGTTCGAGGCACCTAAAACGCCATCTTCAAGGTCCGAGGCACCTATAACGCCATCTTTAAGGTCCGAGGCACCTATAACGCCATCTTTAAGGTCCGAGGCACCTATAACGCCATCTTTAAGGTTCGAGGCACCTATAACGCCATCTTTAAGGTCTGAGGCACCTAAAATGCCATCTTTAAGGTCTGAGGCACCTATAACGCCATCTTTAAGGTCTGAGGCACCTAAAATGCCATCTTTAAAGTTTGAGGCACCTAAAACGCCATCTTCAAGGTTCGAGGCACCTAAAATGCCATCATCAAGGTCCGAAGCACCTAAAACGCCATCATCAAGGTTCGAGGAACCTAAAACGCCATCATCATGGTTCGAGGCACCTAAAACGCCATCATCAAGGTTTGAGGCACCTAAAATGCTATTATCAAGATTCGAGGCACCTAAAACGCCATCTTTAAGGTCTGAGGCACCTAAAATGCCATCTTTAAGGTTTGAGGCACCTAAAATGCCATCTTTAAGGATTGAGGCACCTAAAATGCCATCTTTAAGGTCTGAGGCACCTAAAATGCCATCTTTAAGGTCCGAGGCACCTAAAACGCCATCATCAAGGTTCGAGGCACCTAAAACGCCATCTTTAAGGTCTGAGGCACCTAAAACGCCATCATCAAGGTTTGAGGCACCTAAAACGCCATCATCAAGGTCCGAGGCACCTAAAACGCCATCATCAAGGTTCGAGGCACCTAAAATGCCATCACTGCCAGGTTGACATCCTAAAACAGTCACTCTAGGGTCGACGTCTGAAGATAGTCGAAAGACCCGAACTATGACCGGCTTGATTCTTCAAAGGATACGTAGGTAGCCTATTAAATAGGTTCAGCAACTCGACCACTTTGGTCACCCCTTTCCCCATCTTGTCAAATATGGAGCCTTACTCTTATCGACGACCCCGCTTCCTTCAAAAGCGCCGTCGCCGAGGGGCTACTGTAAGTGCTCCAATTTGAGTTGTTAGTATTTTCGTTAGAAAACTAACAAAAGCCTTCACACACCTCACCAAACCCTAACATCCTTAACCTAAACCTTAACTTTTCTAACAAACCCTTACTTTTCTAACAAAGCAAGGATAAGTTGGGGATTTCTATTCGGAGTTAAACAAGGTAAGGAATCTCACAAAGGGTAAAAATCCGAAAACACCAATCTGTAAATAGCAGCAGGTTGAGTGTTTGAACAATTTATTCCTCCTGTCCAAAGCCTGCAGCAGCAATAAATGAACAGTGCACGCCAGCAGAAGGATCCGCGCGGATGATAATGCCCGATCCGCGCGGACCGTTTTGCCCTCCAGTGGCCTATAAATAGAGCCCCTCAGCCTCATTTTCAGCACAACACAATTCACTCACAACAAACAAGATTAGCGAAAATATTAGAGAAAACATTGGGAATTTCTTAATTGCCACCTTTTTCTCTTAATCATTTTCCCAAATCTCACTCCCTAAACACTCTCAAAACTCTCTTAAACACATAAGCTCAAGCTTAAATCAACACTAAAGAGGAGGATTAGAGAGAAAACATAGGGGACTTAAGTGTTATCTACTTATTTTCTCTTTGACCAACTCTATTAACAAACACTAAACACACTTAAGCCTTGAATCTAGTCAAGCCAAACACAACATTAACAAGAAAATTGGGCTTAACCATCATTGGTAAACCCTCCTTCTTTAAAACCCTAAAATACTCTTTAATTTCATGTCTTGATTTACATTTTTGTCTTAATTTGCTTGTTTAAAGTTATATTTACTTTCTTTGTCCTTGTCTTTAATTTACTTGTCTTAAGCTTAAATCTTTACTTCATTTTGTTGTTAGTTTGACCTAATATGGTCATCTTTGGGGTTAAGTCCCCATGATGATCATCTTAGGGTTTAACTTTCTTTCCTCTTAGTTAATTTCTCTTCTTAAAAACCTTTTTTTATAAACTCCCTCTCCCATTTTGCTCTAAACCTCCATTAATACCCCAAGGATGACTTGATATGATATAAAGCAATGAATCACCAATCAAGTCTAGGGATGAAAATGGGGTGAAAATAGATGCAAAACCCTTGAAATCACATTTTCCTTCAAGAATATGTTGCTGTCCAATAGCATTTTTCTTTGACCTCAGTCCATTTTCCTATTTTTTTGACACAGTAAAACTTGGAATTTGGTGTTGACTACAAGTTACTTTTTTTTATCCAACATCCATAGGATTCCATAATTATTTTTACTTTATTTTTTACGTGAGTATAACTGCCTTTTCCAAATTATTTTCCAAAGGTCAGTTTAGCAGTCTCTGGAAATCCAGATTTCACATCTGTGATTTCCAGAGGGTTTTGGTCCATCAAATCATCTCCAATTATAAAAATATTTTGCAGTAACCTTATTTAAGAAGTTTTGAACAACTTTCATTCTCTGAATTTTCTCAGATTCTGAATTTTTAAAACTCTTAAATCCATTTTGAAATCAAGTGTCAACTGTCTTTTTCATTCTGGCAGAATTGACTTTCAACTTCAAGGAGTCTTTTGAGTACCAAAACTCAACCCTAAAATCATACCAAAAATCATGGGACTTTTTTAATGTCTTACAAAGAGTTCTCAATATTTAGTTTTCTCAGTTTGCATTTATTTTAACCAAAGAAACACACACACACACATACACAAATGGTTTTAAATCAGGAAGACTCGTTTACGAGGCATTCCGGGTGAACGTGCTAATCGTTCTTCCCGGAATGTAACGTGACCTCCGAACTCAAATCTCTCAATTTTGGGCATTTTTCAAAGTTTTGGCCCTTAAACTAAAAATGGCGTGGCGACTCCGTTGATTTTTCAAAAATAAAAATCGGGCATCATCACAGTGGGTACGGCACCACACGAGTCAAAGCAAGGGCTTTTTCGAGGGTTGTTACGGGATGAAATCTGCTTGGGCTTTGAAGAAGCTCATGCCAGATTGGGATCTTTTGAGAGCTGCGGCTCATTTCTGGGACGTACGGAGGCATGTGTACAACTTTTCGTACAATGAGATCACTCCCACGTTTGAAGATTTCCGGGCCATTTTAGGAGGACCTGAGGCAGACGGCTAGTTCTTCCCTTGGCGGGTGGCATGGCCCTTTGTTGAGAAGTTAGTGTCTCTGCTTGGTATCTCGGCCAAAGAAGCATACGGGATGCTAGTGCGAACACGAGACTATGTCGACATTTTGAAAGTGCCAGATAAATTTGCCGGTGTCGAGGAGCGTTTTTATGTGGGACGCGTTTGCTGCGTGCGCGATTGCTACTTTGTTCACATTCACGTCCACAGGTGTGTGCCATCACGGTGTCTTGGACTGGTGAGGCGATGCGGAGCAGGGGAGACATCGTGCCTTTGGTCTTGGGCGAGACGTTCCTGGGCATAGGTTGGATGGCGACTGGTAGCCGATAGATGTGGGGAGGGAGTCCCGCTATTCTCACTATGTGGTTGAGGGAGAGATTGCAGATGATGTCCGAGGTGCCAGTGTCTTGTGACGCTTGGTCCTTTTCTCGACGTCCTCTGGTGATAGGGGACGATCAACTGAGGCTGGAGCTCACGGATGGCCGGACTTTACGTCACGCATCACTTGTGATGGTGGGTTCCTCATTGGAAGTTACAGACTTGTCGGACCGCTCTGGAGGGTCTTTTGGTTGTCAGAGTACCGGGGTTATCCCAGACTGCTTTCTACATTCCATCCTTGGTGGTGCGACAGTACGGGCTGGAGCAGGTGCCATTGACGGGTTTGGGTCATCCTGCTACCTTCGAGGTGGGATCTCTGCTGATGGAAGATCCTTTGACGCTATTGCTTCTCACGCGGTTATGGCAATACACGTCCTTTCCTTCCAGGGTTCTCTTTCACCGGAGAGGGGGCAGCATTGCATCTACGTAGTATACGGGCGGTATGAAGGGTGTATGGGGGAGACATAGATGGCCATCTTGTGGAGACGGAGGGAGCTGCTGGGTCTTGATTACCCTGACGGCTCGACTTTGAGGAGGCCCGAAGCAGGAGCTAACCCTCAAAATCGTACTAGGGACGACATGGCTGACTATGAGGCCAATGCTAGTCGGGAGGCCGATCAAAGCACGGTCATGATGGATCGAAGAGAGGCGGCTCAAGATAGAGCTAGGGAAAGGGCTGCGTTGGCAGCTGTCGGTTTGACGGAGGCGTCGGGAAGGGTTCCTGAGCCGAGTAGAAGGACTACGGGAATATTCCCTGTGAAGGTGAAGAATACTCGCCGCGGAAAAGGGAAGGGGAAGAAGGATGAAGGACCAAGTACGGGAGACTAGGTTGACCTTCTTTGTCGGAGTATCCACCCACTGTCATTGCAGACACATTAACTGATTAATGTTTTATTGTAGTTTTGCTAGCGTGTAGCGAGTCAAGAGTTGAACGTGCTTGAACTCATCAAAGATTGTTTTATCCGTAATGAATTTGTATGTTAATTGAAAAGAGTTTTTCGAAACACAAGCAATTGATGCTTATTTGTTTATGTTTTTGTTTTTGAGACCGAACCAATGATGGCTGCCTACGTTCCCCTTTTACAATTGGACTAAGGGGCTCAGGTCACCGTAGTTCGACACTTTAGGTGATATTTGAGAAAAACAAAAGACAAAAGAAGTGCGACCCTATTTTTTACCTGGATCATTATCGGGAATGTATCCAGTTGGGTATTACTCTTTTAGCACTTTAATTTTACCGAGGGGTGGTGTATGGGGAAGGAGAGTTGACTCATGCTCTTCCTCAAACGAAGTATCTGCGGAGCTTGCTTCCGTTTACGGGGTTAACGAAAGGGTTCCTGTCCAAATCTGCTAACTTCATGGCTCCTCCGGAGAAGATTCTTTGTACCACGAATGGTCCTATCCAGGTAGGCTCCCACTTTCCGAGGGGATTGGTCTGCGTAGGAGGCTTTTCCTTTAGCACCAAGTCACCTTCTCTAATGTCTCTGATCTTGACTTTCTTATCAAATGCTCGAGCCATTCTGCTTTGGTAGGCATGAGTATGTTCCATGGCTTTCAATCTGCGCTCGTCGAGTAGAGCAAGTTCGTCGTGACAGCTCTGAAGCCATTCGACTTCATTGATCCCGTTTTCCAAGAGGACTCAGAGGGATGGAATTTCCAATTCCACTGGTAACATTGCTTCCATTCCGTATGTAAGTGCAAACGGAGTCTCCCCTGTGGCGGTTCTGACTGATGTTCTGTATTCCCAGAGGGCTAGATGTAGCTTTTCGGGCTAGTCCCGACCTCTGATGGTCATCTTTCTGATTATCATTGCGAGAGCCTTGTTTCTTTGCCTCTCTTGCACAGTAGTACGTAGTGGTCTGTAGGGAGAAGACTTATGGCGTGTAACTCTGAATTCGGTCAGCAGTTGGTCACAATCTCCTTCGAAGTAGGTCCCATTATCGGATATGATCTCGTTAGGCACTCCGTATTGGCACATGATGTTCTCTTTGATGAACTCGGCCACCTTCTTAGAATTCAGTACCTTGTACGATCTGGCTTCTACCCATTTGGTAAAGTAGTCGACTGCGACTAGAATGAACTCGTGACCATTGCTCCCTGGTGGAGTGATTTTTCCGATGACGTCGATTCCCCATGTGGCGAAAGGCCATGGCGTAGTCATGCAATAGAATTCATGAGGAGGGATGTGATTGAGGTTGGAGAACCGTTGACATTTGTCGCAGCTTCTGACAAACTGGATGTAGTATGTTTCCATTGATACCCAATAGTATCCCATACGGAGGATGATCTGTGTCAATGCTCTGGCGTTCATGTGCGGACGGCGAGTTCCGTTGTGAACTTTGTTCATTAGCTCGCTGGCTTTTCCTTTATTTACACACCGAAGAAGTGGCCCTTAGAGGCGCTTCTTGTACAACATACCCCCCAGAATGACGAAATGGGATGCCAGGCGTTTTAGTGCCATCATATTTTTGGCTTTGATCCCTTCTTTGTATTTTCCATCTTCATTTGTGAAGGAAACTTCTCCATTTTGGAGGTACTGGTAGATTTGATTGTACCAGGGTTCATCGATCGGTTCATTTTTAACTTCGGTCTCACACGGTAAGCGGGTGTTTCCCGTGCGCCTATTCGAGGGGTTTTTGCGGATTTCCCTTCGGGAATTTCGACAAGAGATGCGAGGGTAGCCGGGGCATCTGCGAAGAGGTTCTGTCTTTTGATAAATAATGGAAAGAGATGTCCTTGGGCGAGCAATGAGCTCCTCCATGTACGTGTGGTACTTACGGAGGCGAGAATCTATCGTCTTCCATTTGTTGGACACTCGATTGATGATCAATGCTTTGAGTCTCCGTATACTTCCGGTTACGAGATGTTGCGCTCGAGAGCGGCTTCTAGGCCATTTGCAAGCTTCATACTCTGCTTTGCATTGTTGGTTGTTTCAAAATTCGGTTTGATGACTATGGGAGTGTGCTCGTCCTTGGGATCGACAAGGAGCATTCCAATACCATTTCCGCTTCTTTTTGGCTACCCCATGAAGAAGAGTTGCCGGCGGTTTGCGTTGTCGAGTGAAAAGATTCCGTCGTCAGAAAATTGTGGATCGGGACCCTTGGGTTCCTTTGCTCGGGAAGTTTGCCGGTGATGCGCCATTACTGCGCCCTTTATTGATTTTCGACCATGTACTTGATGTCGAATTCGGCCGGGAAGAATGACCGCTTGGCTAGTCTCATTGACGGGGATGGCTTGTCAAAGAGATATCGGACGGGGTCCATCTTGGAGACCACGAGCCTTTGAATGTATTTGCATGTAGTGTTTCAATTTCTCGGCTACCCATACCAAGGCGGTACAAGTTTTCTCTAATGCTAAGTAGTGAGTTCACTTCCACTGAAGCTTTCGGCTACGAAGTAGATTGCATGCTCAACTTTGGAATCATACGTTCTTGTGCCGGCATTGCTCCGATTGACGTGTGCATTCTTGTCGGTACGGGAGAAGTGGCTTGTCTTCATGTGGCGGGCACAGGATTGGGGGATTCACCAAGTATGTCTTGATTTTCTCGAAAGCTGTCTGGCACTCGGAGTCCCATTTGATATCGGCATTCTTCTTCATCAGCTTGAACATTGACTCGCAGAGAGATGTCAACTGGTTGATGAAGCGACTGATGTACTGAAGTCTTCCCTTCTACCCACTCTGAATGGTTTTATTGCCTTTCCCTCGGGGATCTCTACCAATGAGGTTAGAATAGCTAAGGCAACTGCAAATCTGTTCTTATCTCTTGGCAGGTAATGGAAGGTCACTTCTCTGAACTGCTCAGTCAATTCTTCCATCTAGGCATGATACCTCTGAAGGTTAGGATCCACAGTCTTCCATCTGTTAAAGACCTGGTTGATGATCGAAATTTGAGTCTCCGTAGACCTCGAGTTCCTTAACATTCCTTTCTAGGGCGAGACTCGAGCCGGAGATACAAGCTTCATACTCTGTAGCATTGTTTGTGACAGGGAAGTTCAACTTGATGGCTATTGGCGTATGCTCATCCTTCGGATCTACCAGTAGCATTCCTATGACATTTCCCCTTTTGTTAGCAGCCCCGTCAAAGAAGAGCTGCCATGGATTCTTAGGCTCAAATACGAATATCCCTTCATCCGGAAACTGGGGTTCAGGCCCTCGGTCTTCATTGCTAGGGAAGCTTGCCAGATGGTCTGACAGTACTTGACCCTTGATTGCTTTTCTCGTCACATAGTTGATGTCATATTCCGCCAGGAAGAATGACCATTTTGCTAGGCGCATCGAAAGGGAAGGCTTGTCAAAGATGTACTTGATGGGGTCCATTTTCGAGACCAAGTTCACAGAGTGGGCCTGCATGTAATGCTTCAGCTTACCAACTACCCAGACTAGTCCTGCACAAGTCTTTTCGCACGCCGAGTAGTTGAGCTCACTCCCTTGCGACTTAGTGACAAAGTAAATGGCATTTTCTACCCGAGAGTACTTCTTTTCCTGAGCCAGCATAGCCCCAACTGCCGTGTCAGTGACAGTGAGATAGAGCAGAAGAGGTTTTTGTCCATGTGGGAGGCATAGTACCGGGGGATTTACTAAGTACGCCTTGATTTGGTCAAAGGCATCCTGGCATTCCTCATTCCATTATGTATCAACATTCTTCTTCATAAGCTTGAAGATGGGCTCACACATGGTATTCGGTGATTGACGAAACGGTGATGTCTTGCAACTTGCCCAAAAGCTTTTGACTTGTCTGGGTTCGAGGCGACCTCATGTCCACAATGGCTTTGATCTTTCGGGGATCGAAGCTTCAATGCCTCGTTACGCTGACCATGTACCCAAGCACTTTTCCCCTTGTCACTCCAAGGGTGCATTTTACAGGGTTCAGTTTCATGGAATGTTGCCTTAACCTCTCAAAGAACTTTTGCAGGTCGACAAAGTGATGTCCATCCATACCTTTGGAATGGAATATCATGTCATCGCACTACTACATTTAAAGTCTAATGCAACGCCTAAATTTGTTGCCATAGAGGCCAATCCTTGTTGCATTAGCTCTAATGCAACGTCAGAGGACCCTCGCATTCTGTCCCGTGGCATTAGGTCTAATGCAACGAATAACTAATCTAATGCAACGACATTTTCTTTGTGTTGCATTAGAGTGACATCTAATGCAACAGGCCATTTGGTGAAATAATGCAACAGTAATTCTCTAATGCAACGATAATGATATACAATGCAATGGCTCGTTTGGTGAAATAAAGCCACGGTTCTTTTCTAATGCAATGACTTGTTAGGTGAAATAAAGCAACAGTCCTTTTCTAATGCAACACATATAAAAAAAATGATATTGACAATAAAAAAAGGGTTTCAATTAACATAAAAGGTAATATACATTGACAAGATTCGTGCCCAAAAGACACATGATAAGAAACATTAGTTTCGTGCCCTAACGACACATTACAAAAGACACATGAACAATTTGTGCCCAAAAGATCATAATCTTCTATTATAACAACTATAGCTTAACTACAACCCATTAAATGATGCAAAACAAAAAATAGCCTCCACCATGTTGGATGTTATAATTTTGTTGCTAAGAAGCTGATCAACATGTACCTACAAGTTAAAACATAATTGATTAGAATAGAAAACACATTTAGCACAGCACACATGAAGAATCAAGTGTTGTCAACTCAATAAAAATTGACAACATTTATAACAAAGTCATTGAACAGAAACATACACACATTTACAACAAGCAGAACCTTCAGCTTAATCCATAATTATATTTTTCCTTTTTAGCAATGTAACTCTAATAGATAATTCTACAACTGAAATTTACCAAGCATTAATCTACAAGCAAGTGTAAAGGTAAGTTTGAAGCAACCAGATTCTGCAAACAAGCTAGATGTTACCTCTATGTTACCCCACCTCTCCAGTACTTCCACCCATGCCGTTTAGCCTGTTAAACATAATGACGCAAACCAAATGACTCAATGAAGTAAGACATAAACATGATAACTATTTTAACCAACAAAAATACTTGTTTACAGAGCTTGATTCGAGCGTGTCAAGTAAATTGGTTTTCTAATCCATGTTTCCTCATTCGGCTAATCTATGTTCATGCTTCTTAGGATGCTTATTAAACAAATATTTTAATAAACACACATGCTTATTATCAAACATATCGAGTTAGTTGGGACTCCTCTGTCACCTTAAGTAGTTGAGAAACTGTGGGATCAATGGAGGAATTATGTCCCAACTGCATAGAACTTCTCTAATGGCCCACCTAAGTTGCAGAACTGTAATTGTCTATACTAAAAAAACTGAACCTAAACACTCTACAGATTTAGTTACATACATAAATGGCAAATTAAAGATTGCATAATTTTGACTCAAAATTTCCGTTAAATTCAACGGGTATGATATACTAAAGGTATTTCAGACTCCAATACTATCAATAGTAAGTGAAAATCGCCCACTCATTGGCATATTTTCACTATTATCATCCCATCCCCACCCTCCACAATCCCCCAGCTCCTCTTCTCAAAGAAGAATTTGAGAGGACAGACATTATGTGACATTCACTGGTCATTTTCATCTATGCTTGCAGTCTTCAGCAATCTATATTTTCCCACCTCTTCGTACTGCCGCATGGAAACATTAGCTAAATCATACTCAAATTTAACGTGCAGATAAACTTTCCATGGCATCAATAAAGTATGATAACGATGACCAATAGATACTCGATCTTGTCACTAAGAAATTCATATTATTTCTAAAGACTGTGAGGGAATATGATTGTATAGACAATCCATTTACAAAGAAAAAATGCAGCAGTACCGGAGTAGAATTTATGGGATTCCTGAAAGTCAAATCAAACATGTCTGTTCTCATAGTAGTCCCAGACAGCCACTGGAAGCCAATTCCCTTGCTGTTGAGAGAATGTCTGCTAGCTCATGCAGTCTGTGGTTTTAATACTGAACAAGTATTCTCTTCTGCTTTCTTTGTCTCTTGTTTTTGCTTCTGAAATCGGAAAATTTCATGCAATCGAAAAGGAATGGAAGCAATTATACAACAAATATGGAATGAAAAGAAGAGGTAACTTTGATACAAACCTTAAAATTGTTGTAGCCAAATGTAAAGAGGAACAAATGTTTTGGTCATTAATCCTGAATTAGCAGAAACTGATGCATCCTGAAAAGACAACAACAGTTTTAGTATTATTAGACAGAGTGAACATTTCAGTTGGAGAGTAAGATAGAGAGAAATGCCAATGAGAAATACATTTTGAACGTGTCTTCCAAGAATTGCTCATGTCCAGATGAAGCAATATTATAAAGTATGATACAACAAGATTCATTCCAGGATTAGCTTCTTGAAGTTGAGTTACAATCGTAGATGCAAGATTGGGTGCAAGTTGTTGCATCATCTCAGTTTTTATACTTTCCAAGAATTCCTTTAGGATTATAAAACCTGATTTTTAGTCTTTTATCAATGCTTACGAAGCAAGGAGACAAATCAGCGGTAAAAATCTATTTATTTGAGCAATAAGAAGAAATATAGCAAGTATATTTTATCATCAGTAAGAATCTTTTCATTTGAACCATAACCCACTAAACCTCAGGCACCATTCCACCCTTTCAGATGCAATGACAAGTATGAGC
The DNA here is from genome assembly GCA_022495995.1 of Adenophora triphylla var. japonica. Lineage (NCBI taxonomy): Eukaryota > Viridiplantae > Streptophyta > Magnoliopsida > Asterales > Campanulaceae > Adenophora > Adenophora triphylla. The sequence continues at coordinate 187,693 of JAFEMH010001229.1, read as the reverse complement.
TACAATGTTGTAACAGCTTCAACCAAAATTAACAAAAGCAATCACAATAGCAAAGATAAGCATAGATCACTTACTATCAGCTCCATCTTGTCCACGAAACCATTGCCTCGAGAATACAAAATCACGCTTAGACTGCCATCTACAAAACATAACAACAGTGAGGTGATAACAAAAGATATCGGTGTATAATGACAACAGAAGATGCACAGCAAGTTCACAATTTTCAAAAATACAAAATCATCTCTCTCTCTCTCTCTCTCTCTCTCTCCCTCCCTCCCTACCTATCTCTCTAAAGTCGAGGAGAATAGAAAGGGATTCGAAGAAGCGAAACCAAGAATTAGATACACTGGTAGTCATATATGATGTTAATACTTACTGTAAGCCGCTACAAGGTGTACAAATAAATGTCCAGATGTTTGTGCACACATACTGAGGTCCCTGGTAGTCATATTTGATGTTAATAACAAAGAAATTGAAATGAAAACCACTACAGAACAAAATTGAAAACCCAAAATCGACCATCAGTAATCAGACTATTCAAAAGGGGATAACTTAAAGAAAAACCATTGTGCTATAATTGATCATGAACACCCCTGACAGTTGATTGAAAAGAAACACAGAACATGAAAACCCTAAATTAACAACAATAGAGAAGAAAAAAATAACAATTTTTAGATGATGAAATCAGGCCAATGTTTAAATACCCACCAAAATTACTTACAATACAACCCAAATTTCAGTGAAAATGGTAAATGAATCCAGAGAAGAACAAAACCAACAAAAACCAAAAAACCCACAAAGAATCAAAAATCCCAAGAACCAATAAATTGAAAAATAAAATACCTTGCTGATAATGTGTTGCCCAAACTTGATAATTTTGTAGAAATCAACCTGCGAAGGCCAGAGAGGAGTTCGTTGATGCCCAAACTTGATAATTTTGTAGTTGCGAGTGATTAGAGAGAGAGCGAGAGAGTCACCTTGGAATCGCAAGAATCGGCGCCAGGACAGAATGGCGCTGTAGGAAGAATCGGCGCTAGAGGAGGAGGAAGAATCGTCGGCGCTGGAGGAAGAGGAAGAGGAAGAGGAAGAGAAACGAGAGTCCCTTGGAATGACAAAGAGGAAAGGAAAGGGTTTCTAGATAGATTACAGACCCTTTGAATTTTCAAAAAAAAAAAAGAGCGAAATTAAATTTAAAAGCCCGTCATATTGTATTAGAAGGATATAATGCAACGCCAAGTAACTTATTATGAAGATGATCTTTTTAAAAAGTTAAGTTTTATTTCTTTCAAAATTCATAAATTTTTTTATATAACTTTTTTTATATAACTTTTTGCAAAAAATGTATGTAGTAAACAAACGTCTAAAATAGTTTCTTTATCAGCAAGGCTCCTTGGGTGAACTCCAAATGTTCTTCCTAAGGGGTAACTTAACCTCCGGACCCTAATCCTTTTTTTCAAAGTTTTGAGGAAATCAAAATGGCGTGGTGACTCCGTTTTCAATTTAAACCGGATGTCTTCAAACCGATGTGAGGCGGTGACCCCTTACACGAGAAAGCGGTTCAACACAAAAAATGCCGCAATCTTGGGCACCACATTCACAGTTTGGCGACTCCGCTAGGAAAGTATCAAAAAGCTTTTATTTTTAATAAAAAAAAATGATACTTGGTATATAGGTGGAAACCATTAAACTTCCCGTTAGCGCCTCCTCACCCGAGTCTGGGATAAAATATGGTCTAACAATGCCACGTACATGTATCCTTTTGAAAAAAAAAAAGCTTTTGAGTGGGTTAGCCTTCCGCCGCGGATCCAATTTTCGTGCTTGCTTTTCTTTCCTTGTTTTGCATGCATTTTGGTTTTTGGGATTGTGCACATTCTGAATACTGAACAGGAAGCTTTCTGGAGCTGAAAAGGTGCCAAAATGTTCGGGGAACAACCTGGAAATGAAAAAATTTTGGAAACTGGAAAATTACTTGATCCAGCCGTACGGCTTGATCTTCTCAGATCCTAGCCGGGCGGCTTCTTTGGGCAATTCCACCAGGACAAAATCTGAGGTTAATCTGGCAGCTTAGGCAGCTTGGGGCTATTCAGTTTCAATACTGACCGGGCTCCAGAAAATTTACGTGCTTAACTGTTGCATTTCCCCCGTCCCGAAAATCATTCCTTTTTAAAACACATTTCTGAAAATATTTGTTTTAACTCAAAAAGGAACATTTTTAGGAGTCTGCACACTACACGCACTACAAGAAAACTGCCAATTAGCGACGGAAATTAGCGACGGATCATATTTTGTCGCTATTAGCGACGAAATAGCGACGGAATAACGACGAAAGCAAAATAAAACGAAAAAATCAGCTATCGACGGATTTAGCGACGGATTAGCGACCGATTTTAGCGACAGACATGAATCTGTCGCTAATTTGTCGCAATAGTGGCGCCAAAAAAGCCCGCCCATTTTAGCGACGGATTTAGCGACGGATTTAGCGACGGAATAACGACGGATTACAAAATTTTTAACGACGGATTTTTTTTGTCGCTATATAAATAAAAAATAAATATATATTTTTCCTTTTTAAAATTAGCGACGGATTTAGCGACGGATTTTACAAAAATAAATTATCGACGGATATTTTCTGTCGCTAAATAATAAAAAATAAAAAAATATTTTCTTTTGTAAATACCGAAGGATTTAGCGACGGATATATTCTGTCGCTAAATAATAAAAAATAATTTTTTTAAAAAAAATACTGACGGATTAGCGACGGATTTAGCGACGAAAATTGTTTTTTTTTTAAATAACTTTTTTTCTAACTTTTTTTATATAACTTTTTGAAAAAAACTTCAATACTAAAAAATGTTCAAAATATTTATTTATATTCATAAAAAATAAAAATAAAAACTATGCATTTAAAAATAAAAATTAAAGAATTTTACCCATCCCTAATTTCTTTATTATACTTTCATTTATTTATTTTTTATATAACTTTTTGAAAAAAACTTCAATACTAAAAAATTTCCAAAAAATTTATATATATTCATAAAAATAATAAAAAACTATACATTTATAAATAAAGAATAAAGAATTTTATCCGTCCCTGATTTCTTTATTATACTTTCATTTGTTTATTTTTTTTCTAACTTTTTTTATATAACTTTTTGAAAAAAACTTCAATACTAAAAAATGTCCAAAATATTTATTTATATTCATAAAAAAAAAAACTATACATTTATAAATAAAAATTAACAGAAAATTTTGGGGGAAACTAGTTTCCCCAAATATTATAAAAAGTCTTGTTTTTTATTTTAAAAAAAAATTGTACGTGCCTTTGTTTCGGTTTTTAAAACAAGACTTTTTATAATGTTAGGGAGAAACTAGTTTCCGCCAAAACCAGCTCAAAAATTAAAGAATTTTATCCGTCCCTGGTTTCTTTCTTATACTTTCATTTTTTATATTTTTTCTAACTTTTTTTATATAACATATTGAAAAAAACTTCAATACTAAAAAATGTCCAAAATATTTATTCATATTCATAAAAAATAAAAAAAATTATAGGATATAGGGCATAGGGTATAGGGCATATGGTAAAGGGTATACCCTATAGGGCATAGGGTATAGGGTATATAGGGTATACCCTATACCCTATACCCTAAACCCTAAACTCTAAACCCTAAACCCTAAACCCTAAACCCTAAACCCTATAGGGTATACCCTATAGGGTATAGGGTATAGGGTATAGGATATACTGTATGCCCTATAGGGTATGCCCTATAGGGTATGCCCTATAGGGTATACCTATACCCTATAGGGTATACCCTATGCCCTATAGGGTATAGGGTATAGGGTATACCCTATACCCTATAGGGTATATCCTGTGCCCTATAGGGTATAGGGCACAGGATATACCCTATAGGGTATAGGATATAGGGTATAGAGTATACCCTATAGGGTATAGGGTATACCCTATAGGGTATAGGGTATACCCTATAGGGTATAGGGTATACCCTATAGGGTACAGGGTATAGGGTATACCCTATAGGGTATAGGATATAGGGTATACCCTATAACAGAGTATAGGGTATACCCTATAGGGCATAGGGTATAGGGTACAGGGCATAGGGTATATCCTATAGGGAACAGGGAACAGGGTATAGGGTATAGGGTACATGATATACCCTATAGGGTATACCCTATACCCTATACAATGTACCCTATAGGGTATAGGGTATACCCTATAGGGTATACCCTATGCCCTGTACCCCATAGTATATAGGGTATACCCTATGCCATGTACCCTATACCCTATACCTTATAGGGTATACCCTATACCCTATACCATGTACCCTATAGGGTATACCCTATGCCCTATAGGGTTTACCCTATGCCCTATAGGGCATAGGGTATACCATATAGGGCAGAGGATATACCCTATATGGTATAGGGTATACTCTATAGGGCATAGGGTATAGGGTACAAGGCATAGGGTATACCCTATAGGGTACAGGGTATAGGGTATAGGGTATAGGGTATACCCTATAGGGTATAGGATATATCCTATAGGGCATAGGGTATACCTTATACCCTATAGGGTACAGGGCATAGGGTATACCCTATAGGGTATACCCTATACCTTATACCCTATACCCTATAGGGTATCGCCTATGCCCTATACCTTATACCATATACCCTATAGGGTATACTCTATACCCTATACCCTATGCCCTATGCCCTATGCCCTATGCCCTATACCTTATACCCTATACCCTATACCTTATACCCTATACCTTATACCCTATACCCTACTGGTATACCCTATAAGATATAGGGTATACCCTATAGGGTATAGGATACCCTATAGGGTACAGGGTATACCCTATAGGGTACAGGGTATAGGGTACAGGGTATAGGGCATTGGGTATAGGGTACGGGGCATAGGGTGTAAGGTATACCCTGTACCCTATACCCTATAGGGTATACATTATACCCTATAGGGTATATACTATACCCTATACCCTGTACCTTATAGGGTATACCCTATGCCCTATATCCTATAGGGTATACTCTAAACCTTATAGGGTATACCTTATACCCTATACCATATACCCTATAGGGGATACCCTATAAGGTATAGGGTATACCCTATAGGGTATAGGATATAGGATATACCCTATAGGGTATATGATATAGGGTATAGGGTATAGGGTATACCCTATAGGGCATAGGGTATAGGGTACAGGGTATATGGGTATAGGGTACAGGGCATAGGATATAGGGTATACCCTGTACCCTATACCCTATACCCTATAGAGTATACCCTATACCTTATACCCTCTAGGGTATATCCTATGCCCTATACCCTATAGGGTATACCCTATAGGGTATACCATATACCCTATAACCTATAGGGTATAATTTATAGTATATATGGTATAGAGTATAGGATATAGTATATAGGGTATAGAGTATAGGGTATATGGTATAGGGTATTATAGTATATAGGGTATAGAGTATAGGGTATAGAGTATAGGTTTAGGGTATATGAGTTTTAGGGTATGAGGGTATATTAATAAGTATTATTAATATATTAAAAGTATAATTATTTTTTTAAAATTTATTTTTGAATTGAGATAAATATTTTAGACAATTTTTTGGTAAGGAAGTTTTTTTTTAAAATTATATAAAATAAGTTAGAAATTAACTAAATATTTCTATCAATTATTACTTAGGCATATTAATATTTCTTAGAAGTTTAAATTATTAAATTAATGAGTATTATTATTAATTACTAACATTATTCTTATTAATTATATAATAATAATTATTAATATATTCAATTATTTAATTGAATAGTTAACAATAGCATCATTATTAGTATTATTATTAAGTATTATTACTAATAATTTTTAAAGAAATAAATTATATAATATAAAAAAAATTACTTTTTTGATATTATGTATTATTACTAGTTATTATTAATATTATTATTAAGTATTAATATTAATTATATAATAATAATTATTAATATATTCAATTATTTAATTGAATAATTAACAATAGAATCATTATTAATATTATTATTAAGTATTATTACTAATATTTTTTAAAGAAATAAAAGTATATAATATAAAAACATTTGCTTTTTTGATATTATGTATTATTACTAGTATTATTAATAAGTATTTTTTTTATCAAGATCTTAAATATTTTTTTTATCTAATATTATTTATATTTTGAATTATTTCTATTTACTATCATTTCTTTTAAAAAAAAAAACTTAAATAATAGTTTTTTATATAATAATTAATGAGTATAATAATTAATATTATTATTTTTCTTTTATATTCACATAAAACACATATATTCACATAAATCACTAGTCAATCTAAATCTTAACCATTAAATACATCACAAACAATTAAATCCAATAGTCCAAATTTCATTTAACAAAGCACAACACATTTTTTATTTGATTGGCTTACAAATATTCACATGGATTGAGCCCCCAACACAATCTAAACCATTAACTCATATACATCTAATGATCCAAAATCATCCCAACAAAACCCTCACATTTTCTTTCTTTCTTCCTTCCTTATTTACTAACTCCCTCATCTCTCTCTCTCTCTCTAAATGTTGAGAACGGTTCTCTCTCCCCACTTCCCAATCTCCATCTACCGCCCCGGCGCCCCCTCCCATTCTGGTAACCACCACCCAACCACCCATCTCGTCACCAGCACCACCCCACCCCACCCCTTCTCGCTATCTCACCCACCTACACAGCCGCCTCCGCCATCGCCGGCCACCACTGCCACTCTTGGAACCGTCTCCCTCTCACCGCTTTTCCTTCGCCACCACTCCTTCATCATCTCTGGCGACGGCAATGGTAGATCTGGGTAGATCATTTGTGTGTGCTTGTAGATCTGGTGTGAGTGTATCTAGGAGTGTAATATGGTTATGAGAAATTCGGAGTTGACTTGCCCAGAATATAGGGCAGCTATAGAGATGTTGGAGGTGCGGATTGTGATTGCTATTTTCTTATTTCTTCCTTTTTCGTTGTAGCTTAGCTAGAGTAGCAGTAATCATGAGGCCTAGTTTAGTTTGACAAACTCATTTTCCGCCATTGTTGAGCTTAATCCTTCTGTAGTAGCTTTGCTTGATTAGTACAATTCCCAGATTATCCTTGTCAAATTGTTGGTCTAGTACCCCTGGTTCTTTCTGTATTGATGTTTTCTAATCCTTATCATATTAGTCAACTCTATACTAGGCCTAACATTATTAGGAGTGTAATATGGTTTAAAGTTATTTGTGTAAGCTTCGTAGCTATTCATTATTCACACATATAGTTGAGTATTTATCTGAGTTTTTAAGCTAATTAATGTGTTCTGCTTCTTCCCTATTGGCTGCTTTTCATCTTCTCTGTCACAGCACTTGTGTCTCTTCCAGATGCTTTGGCCTACACCCACCTTCAATTGGTACTAGTGTGAAGTCTAGATCAACTTCTTTTTTATACAACTTAAATACTGTTATCTCTTATTCCTCCGTTCTTCAACCAGTTCTTAAAGATTACCTTCTGCTGTTAATTCTGTTCTCAAGTCTTCTCCTTAAGATTTTCCTAATTCTTCTTCTTGGTGGATGGATGGTGGTTTGGTGGATGGATGGTTGTGGTGATGGATGGTGGTGTGTAAAGGGACTGATTTGAGAATAAAATATGTTAAGGGACTGATTTGACAATAATAGAACTTAAGGGACTGATTTAAAAATATTTACAAAAATTATATATATATATATATATATATATATATATATATATATATATATATATATATATATATATATATATATATATATATATATATATATATATATATATATATAATTTTTTTAATAAAAAATATCAAATTAGCGACGGAAATATCCGTCGATAATTTGGTATATCAAAAATAAAAAATATTGAAAAAAGAAAATTTTAAAAAATTAAAAAAATTGTGAAAATTTGGAATAAATTTTAGCGACGGAAATATCTGTCGATAAATCCGTCGTTATTAATGTCGCCAATACATTAATTTTGTCGTTCCTCTTCAACATTTAGCGACGGATTTTTGAGTTTTAGCGACGGAATTATCCGTCGTTACTTTAACGACAACCCAAAAATCTGTCGTTAATATTTAGCGACAAGGGTTTCAGCGACATATTTTTTTCGTCGCTAATCCGTCGCTAAATGCCTTTAGCGACGAATTTTTGACTTTTATCGACGAATTCTTACGTCGCTAAAACCTGTTTTTCTTGTAGTGACGCACCATTATATCATGTACACTTTGCACGCACGTCCTTCAACCCGGGATGGTTGTTCAGTTGCAGCCACAGACAACCTTACGATGCTCCCGGGCGCGCACAGAATCATCCCAAACTCCCCATGGCAGCCAGTGTCGACCAATGCACAGTCCGTGTCACACATTTTAAAACCGTGACTTTTGGTTGGTTTTTGGTCTAGACCGTGTCATATAGCCTAATTGCATACCCCCGTAAAGGTCAAACCTTAGCCCATGTCAAGAGTCAAGATCCTTCGCGCAAGCGAAACTCTGCCGAAATTCCACCAAGGAAAATGGGCAGAATCTTGACTCCGGCATTGACTTTGACCCGCACGGGATACGTAAGAGTCAAGCCCGAGTCTACACCAAAAATAAAAATCTTTCGCGCAAGGGGAGCTCTGCCGAAATTCCGTCAAGGAAAAAATTGGCAAGATCTTGACCCGGCGTTGACTTTGACTTGCGCAACGTATGCAACAAAGTTCAATGTGACACCATGTCATTCGGCTTTTACCTCCGACCCATGCCTATAATCCACATCGCTCGTGCGTTAAAAGTTCCTATGACCCGCTAGACCCTAGGAGCGTTCTTCTCTCTCGGTCGGTGGGATCCACGTGCCCTATAGGACCCTCGCCCGGGACTGTCCACCCTGGGAGGTCGAAATACAGGTGGAAAACAAGGGGCTTATAGACGTAGTGACGGAATCCACTGATCCAGGATATATAGTAGTTGCGAAAAAGAAGGGCAACCCCTTTTCCAATCAAATAGAAATAAATAAAAGACACGGTTTTAAGTAAACTTGAACAATTAATGGAATCATAATTGCATGGTCCTATTTCTGGAATCTCTAATCGCGACCTCCACGAACTGATCTCCGATTTTTGATCCTGACCTTTCATGGTCAAATTTCCAATCTCGACCTTTCACGGTCAAATTTCCAATCGCGACCTCCACAGTCCGATCTCCGATTTTCGATCCTGACCTTTCACGGTCAAATTTCCAATCTCAACCTTTCATGGTCAAAGTTCCAATCGCGACCTCCACGGTCCGATCTCCGATTTTCGATCCTGACCTTTCACGGTCAAATTTCCAATCCTGACCTTTCACGGTCAAAGTTCCAATTTGACCTCCACGGTCCGATCTCCGATTTTCGATCCTGACCTTTCACGGTCAAATCTCCAATCGCGACCTCCATGGTCCGATTCCCGATCTTCGATCTCGACCTTTCACTGTCGAATTTCTAATCGCGACCTCCACGGTCCGATCTCCGATTTCCAATCATGACCTTTCACGGTCAAAGTTCTAATCGCGACCTCCACCGTTTGATCTCCGATTTTCGATCCTGACCTTTCACGGTCAAATTTCCAATCTCGACCTTTCACGGTCAAATTTCCAATTGCGACCTCCACGGTCCGATCTCCAATTTTCAATCTCGACCTTTCACGGACAAATCTCCAATCAAGACCCTCACGGCCCAATTTTCAATCTTGACCTTTCAAAAGGTTTAATCTTTTCCGATCAGTTAGGATTAGGAGAAAAACGTGTTTTAAGTAAAAATTAAGCAGTAAGTGCATGTCACTTGAGCCTTCAGCCTAAACCTCGCCCACCTCCGAGTCTAAACCTCACCCACCTCCGAGTCTAAACCTCATCCACCTCCGAGTCTAAACCTCAACTACCTCAGAGTCTAAACCTCACCTACCTCCGAGTCTAAACCTTGCTTACCTCCGAGTCTAAACCTTGCCTACCCCCAAGTCTAAACCTTGCCTATCTCTTTTCCGCAGCGAGAAAGAAGTGGGTGAGAATACCGGGTCAGCGACTTTTTGGTGCAAAAACCTCAGGTTCAGACAGTCCAGCAGAATCATCAGTTTAGAATGGCAGATGTGACAGAAAGCAGTGGGGGTACGGGTAAATCGATGACCAGAGAGGAAGAGTTAGTCCTAGCTTTGGAAAATGCCCATAAGATTCACGAGGAGCTGCAAGCCATGCTCATCGGTGCTCTCCGCCGTCATGGAGTCCATGTAACAGATGAGGCAAATGGTTCTTTGGTCATGATTGAAGATGAAACTCCAGAAACAGTGATCTCAGTCCCTCCATCCTATAACCAATACCCTCCATCCTACAGCCAATACCTTCCTCCATCCACATATGATCCCTTACCAAGGACTACTCCTCTTCAGTCCTTTCCAACATCCCTGGACATCAGGGCTCCATCGCCCTCAGCTCCTCAGAACGGATTGGGCTTCATCACACCTGTTCCTCAGTTTCAGCAATACCTGCCAGTTTATGCTCCAGCTTCACATAATCAGTTTGAGCCATGTGGCTATGTTCTGAGACCCCTATACCCGCCTGAATGCAATCATGAGTTGCTAAAAGATAATCCGGACGCCTCAAGTTTTCAGTTGTCATCTACCGGACTTAGTGAATTCACTCGTCAGTTTCACCAGTCTGCTGCTGTGGTTCCCTCTACTGATAAAAGTCTTGTTGCGAGTTCCAGTAACTCGAGAGTTCCCGTTGACCCCCATGTGGCAATATTGACGGAACAAGTGAAACAAATGCAAGAAAAGCTTGATCTCATGATGAGTACCATTACTCCCTCGGCCCAACATATTGAACCAGGCAAAGAAGTGATTCTGCCGTGCAAAATCCAAGTGCCCGAAGTGAGAGAATTTGACAGGACAACTAGTTCTAAGCTTGAGAAAAGTCCGAAGACACAACCAGCCGGTACTACCCCTTTCACTCAAAACAACCAGCGCAGCGCTGAATCCTCCCAAACAGATCCCAATATCCCTCAAAGTCCTCCCAGGTTCACTTCCTTCCATCAATATGCTCAGTCAACAAATTTCGTCCCCGTGACTTTTCCGACCCATTTCTTTGGACAACTTGTACTGGCTCCAGCTGCTCCATGGCCTCAAATCCCTCCACTTCCACCAGTATTATGGGCACGTAACTGATCACTGCCTCGGTCTGCGATATGGAATCCAAAAGTTAACAGAAAATGGAAAGCTCAAGTTCCCTGGCAGTCCAACCAGCGAGGAGTAGCTAGTCTAGGGGTTACCTATCCTTGAGCAAGATTAAAATAATTAAATAGTCTCTCAGTCAACTTTCGTAGGTTCTAGTATTTTCCTCTTTCAATCAAGTCCTCCTCGGACATTGCAATTAATCTTAAAATATTCTATAAAAGATTCTTCTTCTTTTCTTGCTAGACTTAAGACATTATTTGCACACCTACATTACATTTAATGAAATGGTTTTATTTTATATGATCACTTGCATTGCTCAACAAATAATCTCTCGAAATAATTAACGCTCTGATTAATCGGTGTGAGAAAATCAACCAATGCTTTCCCTATACACTTTCCTTACCTCACAAAAAGCGTCATCAAGCCATACACCTCTCAAATCATATCCTCACCTTCACCTTGACCAAAGTCAATGACAGCAGCAACATCAAGGAACAACAAAAGGTCACTCAGCATCGAAAAAATTGACCCCATGTTGATAACAACCTAGGAGCTTGCCTTCGACCTCAAGGGCATAAAAAAAAAGAGGGTGCAAAAAGAGTAATACCCAGCTAGGCTAAAAACCTTGTAAAGGGTAGTCTAGGCAAAAAACAGGGTTGCACATAAAAAAAAAGAGGAAGAAAAAGAAAAAAATATAGTGCAAAAAGAGTAATACCCAGCTAGGACAAGAACCTTGTAAAGGGGCGGTCTAGGCAAAAAACAGGGTTGCACATAAAAAAAATGAGGCCAAGGATCCAGTACCGCCAATCAAAAGCTTGATGGACAGGCAAAATCAAAGCTCAAAGAATGAAAGTTGTCGATATCAATGGAGTGGTCAAAGCAAAGGCAGAAGCATATCGTAAGTCCTTAAGCTAGATCCAAATTCTTTCTCTCCCGATGAAAGATGACTATCAAGAAGCAACAGGATTGTTGAAGCAGCTGTCCATAATGACTTGGTCAAGGAATCATCCCGAGGCCCATGCCTCATCATCCAACCTTCTCATTCGAGCCTTTCCACTAAAGGAACCATAAATGTTCAAATCCCATTTCTCAAAGCCAAACACAGTTCAGCCAAAGCCGAACTACGGCGACCTGAGCTCCTCACAGTGAGGGGAACGTAGGCAACCAGAAATGGTCCGGTCATAAGCATATTCAAATTCCAGAAAATCCGGTCTCATCAATGGCCTCTCCCATAAGCATATTCAAATTCCAGAAAATCCGGTCTCATCAATGGCCTCTCCCATAAACACATTCAAATTCCAGAAGATTCGGTCTCATCAATGGCCTCTCCCATAAGCACATTCAAATCCCATAAATCCGGTCTCATCGATGACCTTCATATACACAAACTCTTCTTTCACACCCAGCAAACCTTGATCCGCGACACTGGTTGACTTTCTCCTCATGATTAATCAAAATGTTTTTTCATATCGAGATTAGTGGTTGAATAACCCAAACATTAATAAAGGGTTTTAAGCAATCTTGTGATCATTGTAAATAAAACAAGTTTTCAGATGTCTTGACAAGTCTTCTTTTTCTACATCTTAGGAAAAATAGTGCTAAACACTGATTCCCTGTCAGCAGGAGCTTCCATACACTTCTACAGACCTTTCTACGCTTATACTCTCTCAAAAGAGTCAAATCAAAAGCGAGTTCTTGTGCCTACGTCAAATAAGACCATCAAAATAACACAAAATCGGGATCTATTCTGACCTTTTGAAAAATATGCGCCTGCATGTATAAATTTCTAAAATTCCCTTCTTCCACATCTTCTTGCGGTTGACTGAGTGACTAAAGAAAATAAGAGAGTAAGTACGAAAGGATAGGTTTTCCTCCTTTTGCTACAATTCGCATTAGGGCTGCCTTGAAACTCTCCAAGGTTGGGGCTTTGCCAAGCCATTTCCTTAGACTGGGGCTTCTTTAGCCATTTTTGGGGTCCGTATCGGGTTTCTCACTATGTCACAAAATGAATTCAGTCTTGGTCAGATCAACCTCATGATCACTTTTGCATTACCAATCAGATTGGGACTTTTGCTAGGTCATAAGATTGGGGCTCTGCCAAGTCACTTCTTCAATATCTAGACTTCGCCTACTCAGTTCATCAAACCGGGGCTTTGCCAATGAAAAGATCTTTTCCTCGCTTTAATAGAACCTGGGGCTTTGCATAATTTTTTCCCTCAGACTGGGGCTTCAATGAGTCACATCCACCCTTAGAGGAGAGGTTTGGTCACTTTGACATTTGCTTCAGTCTTTGGTTCTAAAAGCCTGTCAGCATCAGCTTCCAGTGCCAGAGTGTGAGAAAGGAACATTAATCAAGACCCGAGGTTTAAACCCAGTCTCAGCCCAAGAGGAAATTCTAGTCCACGTTGACAACATCTCAGCAACAACAACAGTTCAGTCCGCACCCAAGGGATACAACCCCACCTGCTCAAAACCTGCATAAAAACATGTCCAAACACCATTCATGCAATCCCATATCATCATAAATCATTTTGGCCCAGTTTTAGCCCCATTTCCAAGCAAAAAAGTTGCCCCGAGGCTCAAGTAATATGCAAGAACATAATGAATTAATAAGAAAAGTAAATAAAAGACCATTACATTGTTTTTGCCTCATTGGCACCCAAATAAAACGAAAAAATAACTAAATGTGCATAATTGTTCATTGTTTGTCTCTCTCTTCCTCCTAGTTCAACCTAAGAAAACCCTAAGCCTCTGACTCATCGTCATTGCTACTTAGATCATAGAACTCAGGATCCCTCATCAAATATTCGTCATCACTCACGTCAGACAGATTGACGGTCACGTGCTCATACTCCGCCAGCTGCTCTAAGATGTCCGTATTAGGCCCCTATCCCTGAGGCACGGCGCTGGTGGATGAGGTCTGATATCTTGAGGCTAAAGAGGTAGAGGCTGTGCTCCCAACGTGCCTTCTCTTGCGCATGGGCTCCTGCACGTTCGCCCCAGCCCTAGAAGCGCAGGCCAGCTTCCTCAGAAGGGACCGACACACATCCTTCAAGCCTCTGTTCTGCCGTACCAAGCCGTCATAGGTACGATCAGGAACCTGCGAGAAAAGAGAAGAAAAACTCAGAAATTCTCAAGAAAAGTTCAAAATCACAGAAAGCAAAGAAACCCGAAAAGAGAAGGAACCTAGAGATACTTACAGTGCTATCAGCAGGCAGAGTATATTGGGGCTCCCTCGTGTCTGGGATAGGCACCATGAACCTCCTCGGTACCCTGTTTACCACGTAGGAGAGATGAGCAGGAGGCATAGGCGAATCATTCGTCTCTACTTCCCCGTACCCCTGAGTGACAGCTATCTCCACTAGCTTTTGCGGCATCCTCAACCGCGCTTCCACAAAGGTGGCGTACGGGGTAGCATAGTCGAAATACTCCTCGGCCGCCACACCAGCCTGATACCTCTCTATCTCATCCATTGACCAGTTTCTAGGCTGCAGCATGAGCGGTGGAGGGTCATGAGGAGTGATAGCCCCCAAAGGAGGGACATGGCCATGCTGCCTGGAGAAGCAATCCCCCAAGTAAATGATGTCACAGGTCAGCCCTGTCAGCCATCTCCTCTACCTGGTCGCCACCAAGGCATCCCCTAGCAAAGCCTCCGGGTACCTCCCCAGGGATAGAAGTCCACTTCCTCGTAACCGTCCCTGTTAATGACGTGTCTCACCATCTTGTAATCAAAAGTAATCCGGGTCTTCCCGGTGAACTTATCTCTAGCCTCTCCCCTCCAGCGAATCATGGCCGGGAAGATCTTCGGATCACTCTGTTGGTTCCAAGGAAAGAACCCGATCACCTCACAAAACCAGACCTGCATGTTCAAAACGAATTCTCTTATAAAATCCCAAGACAGAAAAATCAGAAAGGGAAAAGAAAGCGAGGATACCTCCAAAGCGAAAGAAAAACAATCCATAGAAGCAGCCTTGTTACGGCTGTACAAGTCCAATGAAAAGTATAGCTCAGCCAATCCGGCCTCACCCCAAGAGACTGCCCCAACCTCATCCAAATTCTCCAAAGAGTCAAGCAGGCAAAGCATTGCCAATGTCCCAGAGTTCGCAAAAATAGTGACTGACATCATCAACCACAGAAAGGCTCTCGCGAGCTGGTGGGCAGTCACCTCATTGGCGGCAAACCCCTGCATACACTCTAGAACTGCCACCTCCACAAACCTCATCTCCATCCCAAGCCCCTTAGGACGAAGGTCAAATCCAACCAAAGCTCTAAAATCGGCTGCAGAAATGTGATCTCTCCAAGTCACAGGCCTCTCAATGAACTGCCAGCCGATAATAGCAGTGAAATCGGCCGGAGTCACCGTAATCTCTCCCCAGCTAAGATGAAAGCTATGAGTGGTGTCCCACCAGAACTCTGAAAGGGCCTGGACTAGCCCCTTAATCTTAGAGGTCACATGAATGCCTCTACCAATAGCGTCAATGAAAGAATTGAGCCCGGTGGCCATCACCAGCTGCTTGGGATTCACCCCATCCTTCTCGAAGTTGGTCATCCTATCCCACAACTTCACTACCACCTCAGCGGGTCCCCTCGACTTGCTCTCCTGTAAGAAAACACAACAAAAAATGTGTCAGTCCTTCATTTCATATCAAAAGTATGGATATACTAAAAAAAGTGCACATATTTTCAAATAAAAGCATTCCTAAGAGATTTCTAGCATCCTTTGCCTAGAAAAAGTGTCTTTAATCATTTGAAACACGTCATGTCGAGCACATTGCTCTCTCAAACACAAGAGTCCAATTTTCACAAAATTCTTTGCACATAAACTTTAATTTTTCAAGATGGCATGCATGAATCCTTTTCATCGTCCAAAAATCTTGCTTTCCCATCCATGATTAGAAATTGACCTAGTTCTAGCACATGCAAGAACTCCGTCACATTTTAGACATTATTTTCTTACTTTATTTTCAAAAAAATGAGTCATTCTCATATTTTTTTCAAATAAATTGCACATGCATGTTTATTTATGTCCATAGCCTCATAGGTTAATTATCAAACTCCCAAAATAATCAACAAAATCACAAGAAAAATTCAAAATATTCCTAAAAATCGGGTCAAGCCCTAACTCAATCAAAATTCAATCAAAATTGACAAAATCAAGCAAATCAAGAATGCTTACCCCAATAGATTGAGGTTTCGTCGATTTGTGCTCCCTCTTCCCGGGATAGAGCTCGGAAGGAGGTGTGTTAAAGTCATACTTTTGCTCGGTTCGAATGAATTCCCTCCTCCTTCTCCTAGCGACCTCCGAAAAGTTTCTATGCGCTTGCCTAGGTAAAATGTTCCCCTCTGGATCCATCTCGAGTAGTAGAAGCAAGGGAATTGAAGATTTTTGAAAATCTCTCTCTCTACTCTCTCTCTTCTCCTCGGCAGAAACAAAGACAATAATGGCGCCCAAACCCAAATCTCTTTCAAAAATGGTTTTTCTATGTTTTCCAAATGAATAATATAGGTGGTGACTCAAAAAAATTCTTCACAACGCTACACATCCATATTTCCCACAGCTCTCGGATGACTGCGCACTATGTTTTCAATCAATAGAGTGATCATCCCCCCAACTTAAATATTGCCGTTCCCATTTATCGACAATGCTTCACATTTTCTGAAAAATAAATCTACCCAATCCAGAATAACATTGTTGGAGGACAACACCGACTCCATCGTAGCAAACTGGAAGGCATTCATTTGCGTCGGCTCACCATTAGCATAAAAGGTCATCGACAAACCCCTATATAGCAACTTCCAAGCCGGATGCGAGAGGGATTTCATGACCACATATGGCTTCTGCATGTACTTCCCCGTCAGCTCATAGAAAAATGTCTCCACCATTCTATCTCTTTCTGACCACTCTCCCCTCGGCTCACTCACTCCTAAATACTCTCGAGCTGCTGCATAAGAAAGTGTTCTCGAGGCATCATTCAAATTGAACCTAATACTTCTCACCCCATTCTCATCTCTTCTTTCCATAGTCTCCAAAAACTCAAGCGTAACCCGCTTGTACACCCCTGCACTCTTGCCAAAGAATGCACCTAACCCAATATTATTCAGTAAACCCCCAAACAAACCATGGAGTCCCAACTTATTCAACGTGTCCACACACAAAAATCTGGTAACCTGAATGTCTCTCCCATTAGCAAGATTCCTCCACTTATTCTTTTGAGACTCAGTCAGTCTCGTCAGGCCCATAAAATCATCGGCGATGCATAGGGGTTCCTCTACAACAATATTTCTTCTTTTCTTAGAGGGAGCTTCACCTCCTTTACCCCCTTGCTACTATCCTTCGGTCTCACCATATTCCCACAATAACAATCAAATACAATACTTGCAAAAAAATAACACCGCCAAACAATCCCAACCTTCCTCCAACTTAACCAATCAACAACCAACAAGAACTTAAAATTGAAGGAGGAAGTTGAAACAAAATTTTACCTTTGAACAATTGAGTTCGCCGGAAAATTGGCCGGAAAGTTCACCGGAAAATAAGAGAATGGTCGGAGAAGATGGAGGAGACCAATGTAACACCACCCCCAAAGAATTTTGCTTCAATTTGCTTCACACTCCAAGCAATCACACACCCACTTCTTTCTTCAAATTCACAATCTTCCTTCACTAAATCACCAAAAAGGGAGGATTTTTGGGGCTAGATTTTTGGACTATGGGGGTTAAATGGGGTGGAGAAGATGATTTGGTGGGTTAGGAATGGAGATTTTAAGGTTTGATGGAGAATTTTTAGAGAGAGAGAGAGAGAAAGAAATTCGAAATTGGTAGAGAGAAAGATGGGGCGGCTGAGTTTTTTTGAGGGAGGAGAGAGGGGGAACGGTTGATGGGTTTTTGGGAACTGATGGGTTTTAATTTCCACTTGGCACAAGTCGTTGTCATTGGCACGAGTCGTGCCCCATGCCCCATTCGTTCTCACGACTCGTGCCCAAGTCCCCAAGTCGTTCTGATCCAAATTGAGCTTTCATTCCCGCTCGTGCTCCCATTCGTTCTCAGAGGCACGAGTCGTGCTCTGCCTGGGCCAAAAAATTTCAATTTTTTTAAGCCCATGTCTTTTGCTCCTTCCATCCACATTTTCCTGTACATCATCAACCAAAGAAAAATACCTTTCAGTAGCACCAGTTTAATACATAAATACATACAAATCCGGGTTGTCTCCCGGTGAGCCGCCCTTTTTTACCGTCTTTGGCTAGACCATTTGCATGCCACAACTTGACACACATTTTGACTGCACTTTCGTTGCCTACGCAGACCTAAGCCCCTCAGTCAGAGGGAAACGTAGGCAGCCTTCATTGGTTCGGTCTAAAGCATACACAAAAATCCCAAAAGTTGGATGCCATCAAGGCTCAGACAAGAAGCAAGCAAGAGATTTTGCGTCTCGACAAAGCTTTAAAAGTAAATCACAAATCATCACAGTTAAAAACACTTTTTGATGAGTTCAAGCACGATCTACTCTCGATTCACAACATGCTAAAAGACAACTTAAAACATTTAACAATTAATGTGTCTGCAATGACAATGAATGGATACTCAGTATTTCAGAAGGTCATTCCATGCTACTCGCATTTGGCCCTTCGTCACTCTTTTCTTTCTTCCCTCATCCCCAACGAGTCTTCTTTCATTCCACATGAGCAAGTTCTGTCTCCCTCATTCCGAGATCAGGAGTCCTCCTCATCGATTCAAATAATCAAGTAGCTCGCAGAGCATCGTTCGCCCGTGCCACGGCTCGGATCTCCTCCCTACGAGTCTGCAAAAGGGGACCTCTCCCCGCTAGTCTGTCAACTCGAGTCCCGTAGTCAAACAAAGCGTCTCCCGTGACACCCTGAGGGTTAACCCAAGCTTCTGCACTCCTAATTAAAGTCGCAGCTGAAATGGAAATCTTGCCCTGGAATCTCCTCACACCTGCTCCCCATAATTGACTGAGCCAGCCTAAGTACTCAGTAGTCAGGACAACACTCTCCCTAAGAGGTACCCCAAGAGGAAAAGCAACAAACTTCCATACCCTTAGAAAATACAAAAAAGGCATCTGGATCTGTCATGCAGAAAGAGACTTCCTCCATAGTGGCAATGCCTTCCCAGCCCAGCAAAGGCTCCTGCCTCATCCCGAACTGCCTGGAAACAAGCGATGAAAAACCCGGAATTCTGACAACATAGGAACCTTCCTGACAGGCCCTCCTAGTCTCAATCCCCCAAAGGGAAACCAACCAATGGATCTGATGTGTACCAAGATGTGCCATCCATCTCTCCCAAGCAGACTGATCCATGTCCAAGAAAAGAGGTCGCCGAGCAAACGTCCACGGACTAAGAGACGCTGGAGACTCAGGCATGGTTTGAAGCCTCTCTCGCGACCATAATGCAAGCAAAGAAGGGGCTTCCCCCGCATGAATCGGTCCCTCATCACCAGACGATCTACAACATGGAAGGTTTCCCCCGGAACCAAAGGAACGATATCCTCGCCCGCCCGACAATGGCCTGTCACATCCAACAGAGCACCGTCACATATCCTGAGGTAGCTAACCCTAAAAATAGTGGCTATCAAGCACAAAGCAAATGCGTCCCAGGAGACATCACTCCTGCCACCGCTCATGAAACTGTCAAAGCTGCTTCAGCCCCCAATTGCTCAGAAAACCTGCCAAAGCTGCCTCAGCCTCCACTAACCACAAATGCATTCCCAGCTCATGCGACATGCAAAAAAATAATAATAAGCTAGTGTAGACACCCCGTTCTTAACCCATCGGATCACATTTTATACCGCTCTAATTCTTGCTTTGAGTCAAGAAGTAGAAATCCACCATTTCGTCATGTTTCGTTAAGTTTTGACTAACCAGCGTTAGTTTGGGACTAAACTGCATACGAGATAATGAGGGAAGGGCAGAATTGTCCACAGACTGCATTATCTCGCGCGGAATAGCGTGTCTCGCGCGAGATAAAGGAGTTCTGCAGAATGCAGATAGCAGTTTCCTCGTCGATTTCAACCTCTTTCGGGATAAAACTTCATCCATCCGGCCAGCCAATGAATTTTGGAGTCTGGAACCTTCTCAAGATGTTTGATCTCATCTTCAACACCTCTCCAACACCTATAATTACCTGAAGACTTTCAGTATTTCAGAGGTACACAATCCCCCTACATTTACTGGTTTCTCTCCTTGAAAGATTCCTGTAAATCACCCCTAAAATCACCTAAAGTTTGTTTGTCAACCTTGTTGATAAACAAACATCAAGATCCGAATCAAGGACAGAGGCGAAGCTCTGTCCGTGTCAAGATTCGACTCTAAACTTGAGTTAAAACTCTGCCCGAATCACCTCACGCAAGGTAACCTCTATTTCCTTTCTAATTGATTGTTAGAGTGGTATAAATACATCGAATCTTGGATCGGCCTAGAGCCTCCCGAAATCATGGGGATGGTCTCAAAGCAATCGATCCTATATTCCGTTTAACCCCGTTAAATGGATCTTTATTTTATTTTTTTTATTTGAAATCTTCTTCTTTTGAAAACCTCTCTTTTCTTTAGCAAGACCGATCTCCGGATTGGGTGGAATGGGTGCTCCTTGATCTTCCCATTCCATAACCTAAGCCCCGAACCCAAAATCTCTTTCAAAATGGTTTTTCTATGTTTCCAAACGAATAATATAGGTGGCGACTCAAAAGATGTTCAAAAAAGGGTAAAGAAATCCGCGCATCGCTACAGTGGCGACTCCGCTGGGGACTGAATGAACGCTCGCCCGAAAAATTTGTGTTGTATTGTAATGATAAGTTTGAAAATTTCGGTTTTGGGAGTCGACATGCCGTTTTTAAAGGAAAACATTGAAAAACCTATTTTTAAGAGAATTTTGGGTTCGGGAGTCTGGTTACGTGTTTGGGAAGAACTAGAGAGTTCACCCAACACGCCTCTTTCGAGACTTTCAATCAACATTGGACAATTATATACATTCAAAGTGTGTGTGCAATATGTGTCGATGAGCAAGGCATGCAAATTTGGCATTTCATTGATGACGTAAAGACTGGATACAACTTGTGAGCCATGACAGGGGGCCACACCCTTTACATATCATGATTTTCATAACAAGGCAGAAGATCAAGATAATCTGCTCAGGGAGCTCTGATGTCGTCCGACACAGGACTTCCCAGGAAGGGGATGTCGGACGACATAATGCCTCATGATCAGATTCTCCTTTACAATGACCAAGCTATTCTGGAACTGGAATAACATTTATTTCACCCATTGAAGACACTATTTGGAGGTCTAAGCTCAGCTTGGGAGTTGATAGGAGTGAGCAAAGTCATGATTGACTTTTAATGATACGGATGTCATATGACATAGAACATCCGAAGTCATCTATGTCATATGGTAAACCGCCTCCATCAACTAGATCGCACCCAAAGAGACCTTAGGCACCCCAAATAGTGGCTCATGAGCCAAAAAATACTTAGGTAAGCTTTGAGTTACGAAAGGGGTTAAATCTGACAGATCTGAAGTCCAAGAATGGCTATATAACCTTCTGGGAGCTCTATGTCGTATGACACAGGATCTCCAGAGAGTCCTGTGTCGTCCGACAAGAGTGGCCTATTTCAGTGCCCTTCAGTCTGTTTGATTTCCCCTTTGTTCTCAAAGCAAATCAAGTGTTTTTATTAACCGTAGCGATAATATAACGTATTTTTTTTTTTTTTTTTTTTTTTTTTGAGGCTAGCCCATCTCGAGTCAAGCCCCTTTTTGTGTAAGTCAATTTTTTACTAACAAGTCCCTCAATTCTCTGAAATTCTCTTAAAATCCCCCCAGAGGCGCCTAATATTAACTAGGGAGGGATAATCATCCACTCTAACCACTGGGAGGAATCGAACCCAGGACCTCCGTGTTGGTGTCCCAGTGCTCTGGCCATCTATAACAGTATTATGTGAGTATTATGAGAGGATCACATGGCTTTAGTGGCCAAATGTGATAAATCACATGTTTATGGCCACTTTTATGTATCCATCACCTCCTAACTCAAAGGAAATGAGTAAAGATTCAAACTTTAATAGTGTTTATGCCACCAAATGTTCAGATCTGAGGTGGGGAGAAGTGAATATTGGAGATTCACTTCTCCACCACCTTTATCATGCAAAAATCCCAATTTTTTACATAATATTAAAGCAAGTAAGCATGCAA
This sequence comes from Adenophora triphylla var. japonica, assembly GCA_022495995.1. Taxonomy (NCBI): domain Eukaryota; kingdom Viridiplantae; phylum Streptophyta; class Magnoliopsida; order Asterales; family Campanulaceae; genus Adenophora; species Adenophora triphylla. The sequence goes on along the minus strand of JAFEMH010001229.1, from coordinate 165,235 downwards.
GGTAATATGAGTGTATGGAAGAGTTATTTAAAGAGAGAAAAGGGTTTAGTGGCTACCTATTGTAGTCCACAAGGTAAGATCACCAATAGTATGGTGTCTACCCCTTCAACACACCAACAAGGATGGTTTCTTTGGATCTTGGCCTTGGTGTGTATGTGTGTGTGAGGAGGGAGGTGAGTGTGTGTGTGTATGAGTGAGAGAGAGAGAGAGACTCTATTTGTGCAGAGTTTCCCCTATTATACTGATATCCTCCCAATCCTCTCTAAAAGTTCCCTTTAAAATGATCAGCCATGCCTTGTATTTATAGGCAGGCTGATGGGAAGATCTCTGTCGTCCGACAGAGGCAGTTAAACCGCCTTATTGTCGTCCTGTGTCGGACGACAGCGTACATCATTTTGGCACAATTGGGCCGAATGGCTGGCAGGCCCAATGGGTTGAATGGGCTGTTGGGTGATTGGACTTAATTTGCTTCTTTAGCAATTATATGAGCCCAAAATCAATTAAAGTGGACCCAAAACATGAGTTCGGGTCGGGGTACTCACAGAGCCCCTCGGCGATGTCACTTCCATGGGAAGTGGGGTCGTCGATAAAAATGAGAATCCCGAGCCGGACACGAACGACGGGGAAAGAGATGACCAAGATGGTCAAGTGGCTGGACCTCTTATGAAGAAGATTCCTACGTATCCCATGGGGGAATCAAGCCAACATCGTAGTTCGACAAAGATGGACGTTTGCGTCCTGGGGGAATCGACCATGATGGTCATGCGGCTGGACCTTCTATGAAAAGGATTCCTACGTATCCCGTGGGGGAATCAAGCCGAATCGTAGTTCGTCAAGGATGGGGTGCCAATGAAAGGCTACGAGTTTTGTACCCGAAAGTGACTGTTCCAAGGGGAGTCACCCCGAAGATGGGCATTTGTACCCGAGATCGACTATTCCAAGGGGAGTCACCCCGGAGATTTGACTTTTTTCTTTGGGGAGTCACCCCTGATTTGACTTTTTCTTTGGGAGTCACCCGCGGTTTGACTTTTTCTTTGGGAGTCACCCGCGATTTTGACTGTTTTGATGGGGAGTCACCCCGATGATTTGACTTTTTTCTTTGGGAGTCACCCGCAAATTTGACTGTTTTGATGGGGAGTCACCCCGCGATTTTGACTTTTTCCTTTGGGAGTCACCCGCGAATTTGACTGTTTCGATGGGGAGTCACCCCGATGATTTTGACTTTTTCCTTTGGGAGTCACCCGCGAATTTGACTATTTTGATGGGGAGTCACGCTGATGATTTGACTTTTTTCTTTGTGAGTCACCCGCAAATTTGACTGTTTTGATGGGGAGTCACCCCGATGATTTTGACTTTTTCCTTTGGGAGTCACCCGCGAATTTGACTGTTTTGATGGGGAGTCACCCCGAAGATTTGACTTTTTTCTTTGGGGGTCACCCGCGAATTTTGACTGTGTGGGAAATCTGTACGGTCTTTCCGGACCGGGTAGTTTATAGCCATTTCGGGCTATTTTCTGTGTTGGAAACTGTACGGTTTTCCTGACCGGGTAGTTTATAGCCTTTCCGGGCTATTGACCTGTGTTGGAAACTGTACGGTTTTCCGGACCGGGTAGTTTATAGCCTTTCCGGGCTATTGACCTGTGTTGGAAACTGTACGGTTTTCCGGACCGGGTAGTTTATAGCCATTCCGGGCTATGGATCTGTGTTGGAAACTGTACGGTTTTCCGGACCGGGTAGTTTATAGCCATTTCGGGCTATTGACCTTGGGAAAGATTGAGGGAGATGGGCATTTGAACCCAAATAAAGTGGTGAATTCTGATGATAGGCAGTCAACGGGACTTGACCAGGGGCAAAAGAGGAAATTACCCCTTCTGGAGTATGGATGTCATCCGACATGGGGAGTTTCCCAAGCTGTTTTAATTAAAATAGTAGGTCGTAAGACAGACCCATTAAATTGGTGTGCTGCCGAGCTCAGGTAGAGAAAGAGAGAAAATTTTTGAAAAATTCTTCCTCCAATTTTGATTTAAATCAAGAATTTGATAATGCCTCCGCAAGCCGAATCGAGAAGGAATGTGCAACAGGTCTTGTCCGAGAGGAGGAGACTCGTCGATCGGAACAAACGGAAGAGATTCCCTGAGGGACATGGGCTTTATCCGGGCCTCAATTTTCATACTTCCACCATGGAGCAGAAGGGGGTAAGTATTCTAAATCATTAACCCTTTCGAAATTTGATTTCTAGGGCTTGAGATAAGATTTTGGGGAAATCGCTCCCAAAGGAATGTTGCATGCTTGGAATGGAGTGCATTATTTTGAAAAGATTTTTCTTTTTCTGCTTTTCTTCTTTTGAAAGAATTTGGTGATTTTTTTTTTTTTGAAAATGCACATGAATGAATGCACCTATTGTTATGAGTATGGTTTTTGATACCTGTGCTGTGCTTACCTGCAGACTTTGCGGACCAAGGGGTCCCCTGAGGCGATTGCGACTATTTGGGGCCTTCTTCCTGGCCTTCTTCCTGGCTCTTCTGATTTGCCGGGTAGTCCCAAGGGCCTAGTCTTTACTGCTGGTCTTGGACCATTTTTTACTGCCGTTGGAGCTTTTGGGGACACGCCGAGGAGCGTGGAGCTGGTGCGGGCATTCAGGCAGTATTGGTGGGACTCTACCCACACTTTCCATCTATCTTGGGGTGAGTCAACCATCACTCCCTATGACTTCACTGCTATTACTGGTCTGCAGTTTATGGACAGGCCCATCTTTTCTGAGGACCCTGGTGTGCTGAGCACGAACGCTATCCAGGCATTGACTGGCATGACCCTTCGTCCGAAGGGTAATGGGGTTCCATTGGCAGATTTGCACTCGGCTTTGATGCATCAGTGCCGTCTCTTTGATGAGGGTGAGGCTGCCATTACAGCTGAGCAGTTGGCGAGAGCCTTTGTCTGGGCCGGATTTTCTGACACCCTATTCTGTAATGCCTCTACGACGGCATTGACCCTTCTGCTGGAGCCTCTTAGAGATTGGAGCCAGGTGTCCACTTTTTCATGGGGAGAGGCTGGTTTGGCCCAGGTGTATAGAGGCCTGGATGAGGTGAGTAGAGGCAGTGTGACCTCTTTGGATTTTTATCAGACTGTGCTGGAGGTATTCCCTTTGCTTTTCGCAACTTGACTACCGCATTGACTTTTTTGTCATCATTCTTTTACTGTTGCTGCATACTGAAAGCTTCTGTTTTTTTATTTCAGGTGTGGGCTTACGAGGTGTTTGGCTATTATGCATGGACTGTGCCTGAGAGGATTGCGGCTGATTTGTTCCCTGCTATTTGCCGTTGGACTTTTGGAGCTAGGGAGAGCCGGAGAGTGGATGGGGTGAAGCCCCGTAAGACGGCCTGCTATCATGACACGATGATTGCTCTGAGGGGCACCCCTACTGGCTTGAGGCTGTTCCCTTGGCATGATAGATATGGTTAGGATGTGGTTGGTGATGCTGCCCTGGTGACCAGGACGAGGAGGCTTTTGATTGTCCTGGAGGGAGATGCCCTGTATTTGGGGGAGAGAGTCTGCAGGCAGCATCGTTATGGCGCTGCCGCTCGCGTCCCTCATGATCCTCCTGTGGGGATTTGGCACATTCGGGCCTTGCCTGACTTGGAGCGGTTACGGACTGGTATTGACGCCGCAGAGCTGTATGATGATGGGGATTATGCCCAGTTTGTCTTCACCCGATTGGTGACCTCTCAGGTTATGGCCGCCAGGAGGGCAGCTGGGATGCAGATACCGGTGCCTCCCCAATTTTTTGAGTATGAGGATGGGGGTGTCATCCACCGCTCTACATTTGATATGTCTGAGACTCATCCTCATCTGCAGCTTCCCCGCGGGACTACTTCTGTGAGCAATCTTTCTTTTCTGATTCGTTCAAGCTTTTTACTACTTTACTGTTTGCATTGATTGCTTCTGACTGCCTCTTTTGTTTCCATTGAACAGGTTCCAGCCAAGACGTTCAGGGCGGTGGCCAAGGCATTTACCGGGGCCGTAAAGATGCTGCGCCAGTTTCAGAGGAGCGCAGAGCATTGGAAGGGGAGATGCAGCTCCCAGCCTGGTGACGTCGTTGTAAGTGCTCCAATTTGAGCTTGTTAGTATTTTCGTTAGAAAATTAACGAAAGTTTTAACATTCCTAACATTTCCTAACATTTCCTAACAATCCTAACTTTTCTAACAAAGTGAGGGCAAAATGGGCATTGCTATTTAAAGATAAACCTTCAAAGGAATCTCAAAAAGAAAAAGAATTGAGAAAATCCCGAAACAGTAAGTTGAAAAACATTTTCTGTTGGAATTTTTGAATTATATTCCTTGTGTCCAAAGCCTGGAGCAGCATTTAATGAACAGTGCACGCCACCGATCCTATCCGCGCGGATGACTCTGCATTTTCAGAGGGCTATAAATTGAGCCCTCCAGTCACAAAAATAAGGAGAGACAAGAACACAACTCACAGCATTTGGCGAAAATACTTGAGAAAACAGTGAGAATTCTCTAGAATTGTCACCTTTTTCTCTTGAATCTTCCCAACTTTCACTCACTCAAATCAAACCCAAACACTCTTGCATTCAAGCCTTCAAACACAAAGCACAAAGAAGATAGGTATAACCTCCCTCTTCTCATCCTAAATCTCTCATCCATGCATGCATTTTCAAACTACAAAATGTAGTTCATTCATCTTCTTGTCTTAAGATCCAAGAAGATCACCATGGAAGTTCATCTCCATGGATGATCTTCTACAAGGATCTACATTATTTTCAAAGTGTTCTTACTTTCTTGCAAAGAAAACACATTTTCAAAACCCTAAAAACCATTTTCAAGCACCAAATCTTGATTTCAAAGGATAAAATTCCCCTTCCCAAGCAAATGAAATGTTTAGTCCTAATGTACCCCAAGGATGGTTTGGTATAGTTGATTCACCACTAAAATGTCAAGTGATCACTAACCAAAACCTAGGGAAATGGGGACAAGCATGGATGCAAAACCCCCCTTAAAATCATATTTTCTTTCTTGAGAAGTTGCTGTCCAGTAGCAATTTTCCAAGACCCCAGTCCATTGTCTTAATTTTTGGACACAGATAAACTTAGAATTTGGTGTTGACTACAAAACACTTTTTGTAGCCAACATCCATATATTTCCATACATATTTTTACTTTATTTTTTGGGTGAGTAAAACTCCTCTTTTCAAATTTTCTTTTAGAGGCCAGTTCATCAGCTTCTGGGAATCCAGATCTCATATCTGAGATTTCCAGAAGGTTTTGACCCCTCAAATCTTCTCCAAAATGGAAAATTCCTTCGCACAAATCTTATTTAAGGTGTCTGGAACAACTTTCATTCTCTGAGTTTATCCAGATTATGAAGTTTTAAGGCCCTTGAATCCATTTCAAAATCAAAGGTCCACTGCCTTTTTCATTCTGGCAGAAGTGACTCTCAACTTCAAAAGGTCTTTTGAGTACCAAATCTCAATCCAAAAATCTTTCAAAAAATCATGGGATCAGTTTAAAGTCTTAAAAAGACATCCCAATTTTTACTTTTCTGAGTTTCAAATTATTTTGGCCAAAACACACACACACACACAAATGATTTTCAGCTTGGAAGACTCGTTTTACGAGGCATTCCGGGTGCACACTAACGTCCTTCCCGGCGTGTAACATGACCTCCGAACCCAAATCTTTAATCTTGGGCATTTTTCAAAGTTTTGGCCCTTAAAACAAAAATGGCGTGGCGACTCCGTTCTTTTTCCGGGTTTTATTTGTTTTTTCAAAGAAACTCAAAAATCGAATTTTTCCCCGCGGGAAATTTTAGGTGGACACATCATCACAGTGGCGACTCCGCTGGGGACAAATAAGCTTTTTTCTAAAAAAAAAAAATGATATTTGGTATATTGGTGGAAACCATTAAACTTCCCGTTATCGCCTCCTAACACGAGTCGGGGATAAATTGTGGTTTAACAATCCCACGTACCGGTATCACCGTTTTCAAAAAAAAGAAAAAAAAACTTTTGAGGGTCAAGCTTCCGTCCCGGCTTTAAAAATTATTTGTTGTGTGTTGATTTTTGCACATTTTCGTGTTGTTTTGGCCGCCTCGGAAAAAGTCAAAATTTTGACTGTCGGAATCATGTCCCTAACTGTCGGAATTTTTGTGCTTATGTGCTTATGTGCTCATTTCAAAAAAAAAAAAATTCAAAAAAAAAGAAAATTTTCAAAAAAAAAAAAATCGTGCATCATATTTTTAAGACACATAAAAAATTTCTATTTTACTCAGAAAAAGAAAAATAGACTGCTTGCACACTACGCGCACGTGACCATACACTGCACACTACGTCCCTAACCCGGGGAAATCCTTGTCGCGGCCCGTTTGGTCTTATTACGCCTCTCGGTGCAAGCACAGGACTACCCAAACATCCCATGGAGCCTCGTGTCGACCATGCACTTGTCCGTGACACACTCTGTCCGAGACCCGGTTGGTTTTTAGTTTGGTGCGTGTCATGCCTGTACGTGTATAGACCTTTCCTTTCAAGCCTTTGTCGGCATACCGACTCAATATCATTCGGGGACCCTAATCGGTCGAAGCTCGCGGGTTTTCGCCGCAGACTTTGACCAAGATATTGACCGGCGCCTTGACTTCGGCTACGGCGGCACAAATTATACACTGACTCCCAGCATTGACACTGAGTCATCAAGGATTAATGATTATTCCATGCCTAATTACGGCCTAACTGACGACAAGTCAAGATCAATCGTGGACATTCATCAGTCCAAATCATGCCGACTTTTCGTCGAGCCCTCGGACATGATTTTGACTTTGACGTCAGCTTTGTCCGTAATTTGCATCGAATGCTCATTAAGACTCGATTACCCGCCAGACTTTTAGGATCGTTTTTCTTTCGGTCGGTGGGACCCGCTTGCCCTATAGGACCCTCGCCCGGGGCTGTCCACCCTGGGAGGTCGAAATACAGGTGGAATACGAGGGGCTTATAGACGTAGTGACGGGGCCCACTGATCCGAGATCGAGTAGTTTGCGAAAAAGAAGAGCAATCTTTTCCAACCGATTAGGTTAATAAAACATGTTTTAAGTAAACGTGAACAAATAACTGCATGTTGCATGAGCCCAAAGCCCAAACACCTACCCTCCTTCAATTCCCAGACATCTGAACCTTCGTGCCTTTTCCCCCGCAGCTCCTCACAAAGGTTGGTTCCGGACACCGGGTCACCGTTTGATTAGTTGGGAAGAGTCAAGCGCGTCATCAGCTTCACCATTTGTTCCGACTCCGGGTTTCAGAATGTCTGCGCCAGCCGGTAATGATGGGGATAACGTCACTCCGCCTCCCGGGACCCCTCAGACAGAACAGCAGTGGAATCAGTTAGCAGAACAGATGAGGTTACGACAGGAAGCACAGCTAAACAGTCTTATGGAGGCTATTAAGAGCCATGGTCTGGCCGCCAGCCTCAATCCCGATGGCACCTTCACCGTGGAAGAAGACGAGGATGCCAACCCCACTCTCAGTCGCCCTGACTACACCAGGATGCCACCACCTACCTCCTATGGTGCCACTACCAGAACCCATGCTCCTCGATCTTCGGGTCAGCCAGCTCCCCAACCACAGATCATCGGATCCATGCAGCCCGACGGCACAAATCAGTTCACCATCCCTCAGTGGGGACAAAGTCAATACGGAATGTCTTCTCATGGTTGGGGTTATCTCGGAATGCCCCAACAAATTGGAGTGCCACCTCAGTTCGGAACCGATCAATCCGGACCTTCACAGCAACAGCCACAGTTCGGAATGCCGCCACAACTTGGTTCTGGGCCACAGTCAGGAGCCCCTCCTCAGAATAGTACTAGTTCAGCTGCTCCTCACACAAATCCGTTCCTCACTCAGACTTCTATGGGTTACCAAGCCTCCATCCCGGTGTCATCCGAATCACCAGGACCGCAGTACCCCCCGGGTTATACACCCTCGCCTCAACCAGTCATGCATTTCAACAGTCAGGGACAGCAGCCCGCACCTAAGCCTACTTATGGGCCCCACTCTGGAAATCCAAGCTATCCGGCTACAGCAGGACTGCCTCCACCCACCTTGCCAGTTGAAAATCAACAGCAGGCCGCAAGGTTCTATCCCTTTGCCCAAGCTCCTACTCATGCTCCCCCGGGCAATTTGGGCCAAGGACAGGTCTTCACCTACGTCCCCGGATCGGCCGTTCCCTCCACCAGTCTGCCGCCAGTGGTAGCTCCTCTCTCTAGCTCAGCCACTAGCTTGAATGCCATGGTTCCGCCACAAGACCCTCATCTGGCCTGGTTCATGGAGCAACACAAGGAAATGAAAGCGCAGATCGCCGAGTTGACCGCTAAGAAATCTGCCTTCCGGCCTACGGACCCGGACTCCATTGTTCCTCTGCCCCACAAATTCGTGATGCCTAACTTGGACCTCTTTGATGGTACCGCATGCCCGAAAACCCATCTGGACACATATACCTTGGCAATGAAGGCCAAAGGGTGCACCAATCAGCAGTTAGCCGACTATTTCAGTCTATCTTTGAAGTCCAGTGCTCTCAAGTGGTTCTTCCGTTTGAAACCTGAAGCCAGGGCTACATGGGACCAGATTACCAATGCCTTCACAGAGAAATATAAGGCCAACTTGGAATGGGAAACAAATAGGGTTGACCTACAAACAACAGTGCAGCGTCCCGATGAGAATGTTGGGGACTTCTACAAGCGGTGGAATCTGAAACTCAGTGAAATGGCAATCCCTCCTTACGAAGAGGAACAAGCTGGACATCTTCCGGTCATGCTTGAAACCACATCGAAGAGCCTCCCTCGGTCACTTCCCATACTCGAGACTTACGGGCCATGGTTAACTCTGCGGCTAAGTTTGAAAAGGCCTACAATCAGCAACTGCTGCACTGCCTACGAGATATCGGGCTCCTCCCGCAAACACCTTTGCTCTGCCAAAGGCAAAGAAATGATTAACTATGCGGGACGGGAATGTAATAACACAACTCCTTTTGCTCCCCGGAAAACTAGCGAGCCCGGACCACGGGTCATGAACCTCGAAAACTTTGGAATGCCTACGAATGACATCTTTAGGGGGCTGGTGAAGGAAGGCTTGCTACGGCCTTTGGAGAATTTCCAACCCGGGAATCCGAATGCTCCCGTGGATACTACAAAGTATTGTGCTTTTCATCAAGCTCACGGACATCGGCCCGACAAGCCGCTTTACTCTGAAAAAGGCAATCCGGGGGCTAATAGAGCAAGGAAAATTGGAAGGCCCCGAGGGACCTAATACGATCAAAAATCCTGCGCGAGGAACCATAATCAGTGAATATGATTGAATGCGGAGAATCTTCGCATGCCCGGGAAGATCTTTGATTGAAAGTCCCCAAATACCCGTGGCCAACCTCGTCGAGGATCCACGAATTCGGATTCCCCTCGGCCTTGAGGATATCGAACGAATCAACCCATCTTGGTCTCATGTCGAGACTCCTTGCAAAAATACGAGGCCCGCTATTTCTCGGATGAAGGGAAGGCCAATACCGAAGAAGCTGGGAACATGTTCGGTCAAAACATGAGAGAACCATTTACACAAGATGGTTGGAACAATCAAGAAAAATCGAACAAGAAAGCTTCGGACGGGCACCCGTCTTGGGGCTTATCGACAAAGAAGCCTAAGAACATGCGGAGCTAGTACACTTCGCAAGGCGGCTATTGGAGAAGTCGAATACGATCCCGAAGGCGGTGGGAACCCGAAAAATCGAGAGGAGGAAGAATCCTTCTACATTACGCACTGGTGTCAAATACGTGCCACCCCCTCTCACTCTTCCCCGCGGTTTACGGGAGGAGAAGCCGAATCGCAATTATCACTTCCGGAATGGGAGCATATGACAATTTACGCGGCTGCACGCACCCATATTCCCTAACGGGTTCGATCGGCGTTCCCTCTCGGCCGAAATCCCGGTAGTATGGGAAGATGATTCCGGCGACAGCGGCGACGATGATGATGACGAGAGCGAAGAGTCAGCGAGGCCCCAGATCCGGAAACAATGCGGAACAATCATGCGGAAATGAGCCTATGGGAGCCGGGCACAATGGTTGGTTGTCGGCAAGCGACGACGAAGAAACTTCGGAAGACGAATATGAAACCGAGGATATGAAGGCCATGAAGTTTCTGGGTGCGAGCACGTGGATGTCTTAGAGTTCAACACGCCTACCATGCTTTGGGGAAAGGGTTTTCGGGCGTCCGATCCGGTGATAGTCGAAGATCGATAGAGAGAGGGAAACTAACTCCCATCCGCCCAAATGAGAAAATAACCATGGTTAGATCAAATCCACCCCGAACAAAGTAACACTCCTTGTCGGGGTTACCCAAGAAGAGGTCACCTTCCCCGAATGTATGTCGGCTTTCGGAGAAGTCCTAGAAACCGGCATGATGCCGGACGCGCCTCCCACACGTAATGCCATAATCATCTCCCGGCTACGAGTATTACGAAAGGAACCGAGAATGGCTGCACTATACCGGGATGAAGTCGAAAAGCCGCCCGGCCAGACAATAGTGACTCTTGTTGTATGATAACTATGAGCAAGGCGGACTATGGGAGCGAATCGGAGGATGCCCTAGCTACTGTGGGCCATCGAGGGCAACAACACAACCCCAGACTCAAAGCTTGTGACTTGGGAAGCGATTATAAGGGCCGCCTAGGAAGGGGCCGGTGCAGCTCGGCCCTCACTGTCGCTAGGCTCAGTCAAAACCGGTGGCCGATAGCCAAAAGGCTCCCCATTGACCCTAGCGGCACTCAAGAAATCCGGCCAAGAAGCAGCGATGAGGAAGTTAACTGTTGACCCGATCCGGACAAATCTTCCAAGGGAATCCCAAGGCGAGATAAGAAGGCCACGGACCAAGCACCGAAAGAAGATCGCCGCCCCTATGCTAAGGCAGTGAAACTCCAGGACCCGAAAAAGAGGATCCCGTGCTCACCTAGTTGAAGCGGACACGTGCCAACATTTCCCTCTGGTCTCTACTCACTTCGTCCTATCCCCATAAGTGAAGGCGAAAGAAAGCACAGCTCACACTCTAGTGCCTATTAATGCTACTCCCGACGACGTGGTACGGTTGATTGAAAACATCCACTACGGGAACATAATCACTTTCACAGATCTCGACCTCCCTCAATTTGGGGCTGATCATAACGAGCCTCTCTTCATTACGGTCCAATTGGATGAACGACGCCTTCCTCGGGTCCTGGTTGATAATGGGTCCGGAATGAACATTCTTCCGGCAAAGATCATGAGCTGCTTGATATCAAGACTACGAGACTTGAAGCCTTCCTCCCTCACGAGTCAAAGATTACGACTCAACATCTCGAGCGAGTCCTTGGAGTCGCTACCTTGGACCTCTGGTTTGGCGAGAAATTGATACTGTGGAATTCCGGGTCATTGACATCCCGATCACTTTCAATGCCTTATTGGGAAGACCTTGGCTGCATCGGAGTCAAGGGGTCTCCTCAAGCCTCCACCGGTGTGTGAAATTCGTCTCGAATGGGGACCCGACGACCATCTATGGGGATTTAGTCACCTTGGAGGGCACGGATACGGGCGGAATACCTATTACGGAAATCAAACATGACGAGGAAGGTCTCATGCTAACGGGCTTCACGGCCGAGCCTCCCAAGGCCCAAGTGTGTAACATAGATCTGACAATCACCCGGGATAAAATCCCCCCGGTCTTGAAAATGATGAGAAAGATGAGCTATCTACGGCCTCGGTGCAGGGAAGCACCAACAAGGAACTCACAAACTCATCGAGGTGAAAGGACGAGAATACTCGCCACGGCACAGGATATGAGGCCTCCTCGGTGGACACCGCAAAAGGGAAAAGATTTGAAGGCTGTCACGGGAAGGGTCCCTGGTCAACGACCCTAAATCTCTCCCTTTCAGTCCTAATTTGGCTGACTACTTCGTAAAGGGTCCCACACAACCGGGTAACATCACAGAACCCACTCCTACAGAAGAATGGCTAAAGCTACAGGATAGCCTCACCAAGTTCAGGGGAGCCAAAGCTAACCCGGTCCGCAGAACGTTCCTGGACCTACCCAAGATATCCGGGGCTACCACTATCGTGAGAAGTGAGTACACTTTCAAAGGCATGCCAAGCCTAGTGGAACAGTTCGAGAAGCTCACAACCACAATTCCTACTGCCCATGATGGTCCGAAACCTGAGTTCGAATTGACCGTGCCGAAAGCCAAAGCCACAGAAGTCTTTTCAGATGATTGGGATGGCCCAATCATGCAGCAGTTGTTCGGGGAAGAGATCCAGGTGCCAGACCTGATTGATTTCAGCACAGTCAAAGAAATGGTAGCAATGATCGAGGGAGGAGAACAGAAACGAGACAGCCCCCGAGTCATGAGGCCCCTGACAGCAATGCCGCTAAAGAATTGGGAAACTCTCTCAGGCCCGTCCGCGACCAAAGAAGAAATGATCACCAAGCCTGGATTGGTCTCCCATCCCTTTGTCTCAATCTAGGACAAGTCCTCCCAGTCTCTCATTGTTAAGGTCAAGTCTCTAGGGTCGTCCGATGGCCTTACGCCTGAAGACTACGAGTCTGTAGCAAGCGCTGTATTCCTTTTCGTTTTCAATAAAATGACGAACCTTTCTGAGTATCCCTTGATTGCCACTTTAACTAATGATGAATTAATTAATAAAAAAAAATTAATAATAATTCATTAGATAAAGAAGCAGACACATTAAACAAAAAAAATAATAATAATAAAACAAAAAAAAAATCTTTAAGCAGGTTGTCCGGAAAGAGGAAAATCGAGCCCAAGCTGCCGAAGAGATTTTGACGAGTGTGAATCTGGGAACTGCGAAAGAGCCTAAAGAGACGCAGATTGGCAATTTCTTCGAAGGAACTGAAAAGGATGCCTTACAAAATCCATCAAAATCCTCAACTCAAGAAAAGTAGCCCTCTTCATCAAAGAGAACATCATATGCAGATACGGGTTGCCAGCCGAAATCATCTCAGATAATGGATCCCACTTCGAAGGGGAATGCGACAGCCGCCGGCGTAATTCCGAATAACCCGTCACAAGTCATCTCCTTACAGCCCCAAACCAACGGAGCCGTCGAGGCAAAGAAACAAGACTTTGGAAAACATCATCCGGAAAATGGCCGTCCAAGGCGTAGATTGGCCCGAGAAGCTACACTGGCACTGCGGGGCTACGTAACATCGGGCCGAACGGCAATCGGGGAAACACCGTTTGCCCTCACATACGAAATGGAAGCCGTACTCCCAATCGAGCTAGAAATCCCCTCACTCCGTGTGCTGTTGGAAAGCCAGATCAACGAGGTCGAATGGCTCCAGAGTCGCCATGATGAATTGGCCCTGCTAGATGAACGCCGATTGAAAGCAATGGAACACATCCGAGCCTACCAAGGAAGAATGGCCAGAGCCTTTGACAAGAAAGTAAAGCATCGGGAGATCCGAGAAGGTGATCTCGTATTAAAAGAGAAGCCCTGTCCGTATCAACCCCTCGGCAAATGGGAGCACATGTCTGGGTCGGGCCATACGTCGTCCGTAAGATCTTCTCCGGAGGAGCCATGCAACTTGCAGACCTCGACGGAAATCCCTTTGTACACCCAGTGAATGGTGACAAGCTGCGCAGATACTACGCGTAAAAAAAATGCTGAGTCAAAAAAAAAAGAAGAGAAACAAAAAAAAAGAGTGCTAAAAGAGTAATACCCAACTAGGTTGAAAACCCGAAAAGGGCGGCCTAGGTAAAAAACAGGGTTGCACCAAGAAAAAAAAAAGACAAAAAAAAAAAAAACAAAAAAAAAAGACAAAAAAAAAAAAAACAAAAAAACAAAAAAATCGGGTTGAACTACGAAGACCCGAGCTCCTCAAAATGAGGGGAACGTAGGCAGCGGAAACGGTTCGGTCTAAAGCACAAATAAAAGTCATACTCGACATCAATACAATCGATCGTACCAAGAAAGCGTCTCGAAAAACTCTGAAGCAATTCAAATACTCATTACAAGTTAAAAACTTTTTGCTGAGTCTAAGCCCGATTCATTCCTACAACTGGTAACCTCGCTAAAAGAAATTAAGATACATAGTCAAACTAATGTGTCCGCCATGACAAGAAAGGGATACTCGGAAACCTCAGTAGTCACTCCAGCCACTCGAACCGGCCTCTCCCCTCTTCTTCCCCCTTCGAGTCTTCTTCTTACGAACCGGAAAAATATTGGTCTTCCTCCTACCAAGCTACGTATAGGAACAGGGATCTATCAGACCAGCCTGTCGGGGCCTTAGTAGCCCTAATGTCATCTCTCATCTCCTCGTAGCCTAGCCGGTAGCATAGGAGTCCTCCTCTCCCGCCTCTTGACATAAGCCTCATAGTCGGTCACGGCGTCTCCGCTCTGTCATGAGGATTGGCCCTCGCCTCGGCCCTCCTCCTCTCGTAAACCGTCAGGTCCTCCGCACCCACAATGGCCTCACGCCGCCTCAAAATAGCCACGAGTCTCTCCTGCATGCCTCTCGTACCAATCCAGGTACCAAGTGGTCAGAAACACCGGTCTCGGACGCCTGAGGATAACCCAAAGAGGAAAGACATCATACCTCCATGCTCGGGAAAGAAAAGAAAACACCGAAGGATCATCCATAAAAACAGGAGCCACCACCCTGGTGGCTATATCATCAAAGTCCTCCAAAGGAACCTGCTCCAAGCCGAACCGTCTCGTAACCAAGGACGGAATATAGAAGCCGGACCGAGAAAGCCCCGGAAGCATAACCACATGAGACCCGTCTGAAGCACTCTGCGAGTCTCCACCCGCCAACAAGGCACCGACCATCGATATCTTACGTCCGGCGACCAGCCATCCAACGCTCCCATGAGCCCTGATCATCGAAATCCACAGCAACCCCCCTCCTGGAAAATGTCCAAGTCTTGATCATGTCAGGAGTTTCCCGAAGAATCCCCAAGCGCTCCATCAGCCACAGGGTCAAGAGGAACGGGCTGCCCCTGTGCATATACCGCTTCCCAAAGAGTGACCTATCGAGAGCATGGAAAGTCTCCCCCAGGATCAGAGGTACAACATCTCTACCCAAGCGACAATGAACGACTACATCCAGCAGAGACCGATGACAGATCCCAAAAGAATAGACCATGAGCAAGGTCCCGAACATGCAAAGTGCAAAGGCATCCCAATAGGCATCGTCAAGCAAACTTAAGCCCCTAAACCTATCCGGGAGACCGGAAATATCAAAATGATCGGGACCACGGATCATACCTTGCGCTTCCTCCGGGGAAAGATGAAGGAGGACGCACAATCTGTCAACAAAAGAAGCCCCTCCGGGCAAAGGAACCGCTATCTCTTCCACCTCCGGACCTCCAAGCAAGGCCCGAAATTCTTCGACGGTTGGGACCATCTCGTTGAAGGAAAGGCAAAAGACATGCCTTCTAGTATCCCAAAATGAGGAAGAAGCCCTCAGAAGATCGTAGTCCGGAATCAATTCCTTGAGAGACCATAAGCACTTCACCTTGTACCTTTCTTCAAAGAAGGACCTCCTCTCATGCATAATCTCCCGGGACCAATCCTTGAACTTGTTGAAGAATGACATTTGGGATTCTTGGGACAATTTTGATGGAGCTTTTCTAAGGTTTTCCATAGATTTTCTCTCTTTCTCCCCGAAAATGGCTGTTTGGACTGGAGGTTGAAGAGGATATTTGAATTTGAAATAAAGTGAGACCAGATCTGAAGCAAAATTAAAGGACAATGTCAGATGCAGGACTCCTCCGCACGGACATGATTGTCTTTCATCAGAAAAATCTGCAACAATCCAAGCCGCTGCACCAAAAAGGAATATTCCGTCCCGATTGCTCGAAACCTGTGCAAAAAAAAAAACCCTCCCCAAACCAGTCCATATACCAAACACTAACACCTTTGCCAAAAAGCCAAGGCTCATGCAACATTGCATTCATACTGCATTGCATTTATAAAAACAAAATCCTAAATTATTACATTCCAAAAATAAAGGGAGTGTGCAAAAAAAAAAAAATCAAATAAAAAAAAAGTAGATAACAATAATCCTAAATTATTACATCCCAAAGAAAAAAAAAAAGAAGAGCAAAAAAAAATGTGCAAGAAAAAAGCTGTACAAATCTCAAAATCTCAGAAAATCAGTCTAAAAAAAGGGGTAATCAATCAGAATCCCTAGCGCCTGACGTCTGTCCCCGGTCCCTCTTGCGACTCGGGCCCGCCTCCTCAGGAGCCCTGAAGATCTCGGGCTCAGAATCATCTTCGTCTCCAGAAAGAGGCTCGTCAGGACCAACCGGCACGCTCTGATAGGGCGAGCCAAGATCTGCGAAAAAATCATATCCGAAGGTGAAGGCGTCGGATTCCTGGACGTACGAAGACGATCCACCATGCTGCCAAACGTGTCCCCGCCCGTGTGGATCCCCGAGAATGACGTGATCCGAAGCGGCAAAGACCGCGCGGGGATCAATGAGAGGAGACATAGGAGTCTACGAAGAAGTCTACGAACGAATAGAGGAAGCCTCCCGCCCGACGGCGCCGGCCGTGGTCGCCTCGCTCTAGCCTCGAGGAGCCCCGCAAGCGACCATCCTCCCGATAAATCTCTTAGCTCCGATCACTTGCTTCGTCGCCTTCTCGACGACCACCTCCGAAAACCGCACAAAAGCAAAAGCGTCGAGAATGCAGTTGAAGCGAAAAATGATGACAGGAAAGAAAAGAAAAGACAAAAGCAAAAAAAAAAAGAAGAAAGGAGGGAAGGAGAAGCCATACCTTCATACTCGGACGAGGCCGGAAAGCTCGTGGAAGTTGCTCAGCCGAGGGATCTCGCACCCTCAATCGGACCCCATCCTCGGACATATGAAAAATCCGTCCGAGGGTACCGCGGGATCCCAAGCCCCTCTCTATCCGTAACCCGGGGCATCCTCGGCCTCCTCAAAACAAATACGGGTACGGCTCAATCGCCACAAATGCCGAGAAGTACTTGGCCGGCTCGGTAATCATCCCAGTCGCAGATCTGTCACTCGGGTGCATCATATCGGCGGGAGGCTCCACCGGTGTCATCAAAGGCGAATTCACGCCATGCCGGCGCGTCACCCTCTCTCCTAGATAATAGGCATCGCAGTCGGACCTCTCGTAATCCTCCGCCGCACAGCCCAAATCTCGGCGCCCTTCACCTGCGCCACCTCGAAACGATCCTGTGGATAAAATATCATCCTCTCATCCATCTCGGCCTCCGTCAAAGGAAGGCAATCCGCGTATCTCGAGAGTCGTACGCCCCCTGGAGCTTATCTTCTCTCGGGCATGCTTGGACCAGGGAGCGCATGGCCGGATACGCCCGACGTACTCCGTGGCTGCCGCCACATCGTGACGTGGAAGAACTCCAACGCCCATACCGCGAAAGGTAAAAATCAAATCAATCCGGTGCAAAAGAAAAGTGTGTGCTCAAGAAGAAAGGGAAAGCAAAGAGAGAGCTTATACCTCCAGTGGCAAACTCAAAGCATTACAAGGAGCTCACAGCCCTTCCGGCTGTACCTATCGAGAGCAAAGTAAAGCTCGCCGCCCGGCTTCTCCCCAGAGACGTCTCCACCATCTCCATGTCCTCCAAGGACCTCAAGAAGGCAAAGACTTCCGTCCCCTCGGCATGTCCAAAAAGGGTGCTCGAAAAAGCAAACCACAAGAAGGCCCTAGCAATGCGCTCGGCGCCTATCCTCTCCTCCCCAGCCTCGTAGCTCACAATGGTCTCCACAATCTTCCCGTAGACCACGGCATACTCCATCCCCATCCCCTTTTTGGGAATAGGGGAAAATCCCAGAAGAGCCTGCAGATCCGCATCGCTGTAGCCGTCCCGCCACTCAATGCTGCGTCCATTAAAGGACAAACCCGTGATCGCAGCGTAGTCAGAAGGCGTAACCGTAGCCTCGCCCCAAAAGAAGTGAAACGTGTGGGTCGCATCCCACCAGTGCTGCGCCAAAGCAAACATCAGGCCCTTGCTCTTAGGGAACTTAACCAACCCCCTCAAGCACTCAATGAACTCCCAAAGCCCGGTCTCAACAACAATCTGTCTCGGACTCGGCAAAGCTCCTCGGCCCGCATTCGGAAGCCGGTCCCACAAGTCAACTACAGACTCCACCGATCCTCGAGTCTTCATCTTGTTCAGCTGCTCCGTAACGTAGTTGTTTCCACCCTGCAATAAAACAAAAAAAAAAAGAAAAAATGTCAAAAAAAAAAAATTGCATTTGCACGAAAAAAAAGAGCATACATATGCATCATGAAATTTCAAAGAAAAGTCGACAGCATAACAGCATACAATGAGCATAGCCCCATTTTTCTCGCACAAAAAAAAAAGACAGTTTTCAGCAAATCCCAATCAACATTCATGAAAAAAAAATTTCATACAAAGAGTCAACGGAAGTAAAAACTCCGTCCCATTTTCAAAAAAAAAAGAAGTTCCTATGCATACATGCATATCATCCATCATCTCAAAAAAAAAAAAATCCTACATTCATACATTCAACAGAAGGAAAAATCCGTCCCACTTTTCAAAAAAAAAAAAAAAAATCATACATACATTCATATCATCATCATCATCTCATATTGGCAAAATGCCCATTCTTTTCAAACAAAATGCATGCATTGCATCATTTTTCAAATCACAATTCTCGAATTTTCAAAAAAAAATATAATAATAAAAAATGGCGAAAATGCCAATTCTTTTTCCCAAGCAAAATGCACATTTTGGATTACTCATATACTCATTACAACATGCAAAGCATCAAAATCAAGATTCAAAGCCAAGAACATCAATCATTCGAATTTTCAAAAAAAAAATAATTCAAAAATCACCCAAAATTCAAGCAAGAAATCAACAAAGTGAATGAAAAGATTCGAAGTATACCGTTCGGAGACTCGGATCAAAAGCCCAATGTTGCCAAGCATCGGGGTAGGGCTCCTTCGCAATCGATTGCGAAAGAGTATAGTGCCTCCTCATCCGGACGAGCTCCAATCGTCTCTCCGCTACCGGGCCACGTCCCGTGTTCCATTGCTTGAAAATCGAAGAAAAACGGAAGAATTTTCAAGCTTTTTGGCCTTCAATGGCTTCCTCCCTCGGCTCTCTCTTGCTCTCTCTCGTAATTGCAGAAAATTTGAAAAAACTGAATGGGAAAGAGGAAGGGCGTTGGCCCTCATTAAAACCCTCTGGAATACGCTCCTATCCGCGCGGATAGGATTGTCAGGGTCAAAATGACCCTTTTGCCCTTTAAAATTTCAGGACTCTGCAGTTTAGTCCCAAACTTGACAAAGTTAACCAAAGTTAACCAAAGTCAACCCCCTTTCAAGGAAATTATTCCCCGGCAGTCAAACGTAAGACCGATCTCCCTGAGAAAGATAACGAGATCCCGTATCTTTCATCAAAATCATTCCCCGGCAGTCAAACGTAAGACCGATCTCCTTGAGAAAGATAACGAAATCCCGTATCTTTCATCAAAATTATTCCCCGGCAGTCAAACGTAAGACCGATCTCCCCGAGAAAGATAACGAGATCCCGTATCTTTCATCAAAATTATTCCCCGGCAGTCAAACGTAAGACTGATCTCCCTGAGAAAGATAACGAGATCCCATATCTTTCATCAAAATCATCAAACGGAAGTCACACGTAAGACCAATTTCCCCGAGAAAGATAACGAGATCCCGTATCTTTCATCAAAATTACCCCCGGCAGTAAAACGTAAGACCGATTTCCCCTACAAATACGTCTGATTTTCCCCAGCAAAGGCTAACGAAATCCTCAGCGAACCTAACGGAATCCCAAAAGCCAACGGAATCTCGAGTAGAACTCGAACAACGAAAGTGCTTGTTTCCCCACTAGGGATACGTAGGTAGCCTATCATTAGGTCCAGCCCCTCGACCAAAACGGTCACCCTCTCCTTCGGCAGCAGACAAAGTCCACCGAAAGGCCATTTCACAATCAAGGTCCGAGGCACCTAAAATGCCATCATCAAGGCTCGAGGCACCTAAAATGCCATCATCAAGGCTCGAGGCACCTAAAACGCCATCTCCAAGGTCTAAGGCACCTAAAACGCCATCTCCAAGGTTCGAGGCACCTAAAATGCCATCATCAAGGTCCGAGGCACCTAAAACGCCATCGTCAAGGTTCGAGGCACCTAAGACGCTATCACACACAACACTAGAAAAGCGATAAATCGCAATCAGACCGAAAATGGTCATTCCTATCCCCAGCAGAGCGGATAGCCACCAGACCAAAAACAGTCATTCATATCCCCAGCAGAGCGGATAGCGCTCCGATCAAAATGATCATCTCTTACCCCCAGCAAAGTTTCTCTCCAGCGAGCAACTGCAGAACTCGCTCATCAGGTTCGAGGCACCTAAAATGCCATCATCTCCAGGGTCGAAGACCCGAACTACGACTGGCTTGATTCCCATTCGGGATACGTAGGTAGCCTATTAAATAGGTTCAGCCACTCGATCACCTGATCATCCCGCCAAATATGGAGCCTTACTCTTATCGACGACCCCGCTTCCTTCGAAAGCGCCGTCGCCGAGGGGCTACTGTAAGTGCTCCAATTTGAGCTTGTTAGTATTTTCGTTAGAAAATTAACGAAAGTTTTAACATTCCTAACATTTCCTAACATTTCCTAACAATCCTAACTTTTCTAACAAAGTAAGGGCAAAATGGGCATTGCTATTTAAAGATAAACCTTCAAAGGAATCTCAAAAAGAAAAAGAATTGAGAAAATCCCGAAACAGTAAGTTGAAAAACATTTTCTGTTGGAATTTTTGAATTATATTCCTTGTGTCCAAAGCCTGGAGCAGCATTTAATGAACAGTGCACGCCACCGATCCTATCCGCGCGGATGACTCTGCATTTTCAGAGGGCTATAAATTGAGCCCTCCAGTCACAAAAATAAGGAGAGACAAGAACACAACTCACAGCATTTGGCGAAAATACTTGAGAAAACAGTGAGAATTCTCTAGAATTGTCACCTTTTTCTCTTGAATCTTCCCAACTTTCACTCACTCAAATCAAACCCAAACACTCTTGCATTCAAGCCTTCAAACACAAAGCACAAAGAAGATAGGTATAACCTCCCTCTTCTCACCCTAAATCTCTCATCCATGCATGCATTTTCAAACTACAAAATGTAGTTCATTCATCTTCTTGTCTTAAGATCCAAGAAGATCACCATGGAAGTTCATCTCCA
Source organism: Adenophora triphylla var. japonica (assembly GCA_022495995.1). Classification (NCBI taxonomy): domain Eukaryota; kingdom Viridiplantae; phylum Streptophyta; class Magnoliopsida; order Asterales; family Campanulaceae; genus Adenophora; species Adenophora triphylla. Next base: position 143,973 of record JAFEMH010001229.1, on the reverse strand, counting down.
TGGATGATCTTCTACAAGGATCTACATTATTTTCAAAGTGTTCTTACTTTCTTGCAAAGAAAACACATTTTCAAAACCCTAAAAACCATTTTCAAGCACCAAATCTTGATTTCAAAGGATAAAATTCCCCTTCCCAAGCAAATGAAATGTTTAGTCCTAATGTACCCCAAGGATGGTTTGGTATAGTTGATTCACCACTAAAATGTCAAGTGATCACTAACCAAAACCTAGGGAAATGGGGACAAGCATGGATGCAAAACCCCCCTTAAAATCATATTTTCTTTCTTGAGAAGTTGCTGTCCAGTAGCAATTTTCCAAGACCCCAGTCCATTGTCTTAATTTTTGGACACAGATAAACTTGGAATTTGGTGTTGACTACAAAACACTTTTTGTAGCCAACATCCAGAGATTTCCAGACATATTTTTACTTTATTTTTTGGGTGAGTAAAACTCCTCTTTTCAAATTTTCTTTTAGAGGCCAGTTCATCAGCTTCTGGGAATCCAGATCTCATATCTGAGATTTCCAGAAGGTTTTGACCCCTCAAATCTTCTCCAAAATGGAAAATTCCTTCGTAAAAATCTTATTTAAGGTGTCTGGAACAACTTTCATTCTCTGAGTTTATCCAGATTATGAAGTTTTAAGGCCCTTGAATCCATTTCAAAATCAAAGGTCCACTGCCTTTTTCATTCTGGCAGAAGTGACTCTCAACTTCAAAAGGTCTTTTGAGTACCAAATCTCAATCCAAAAATCTTTCAAAAAATCATGGGATCAGTTTAAAGTCTTAAAAAGACATCCCAATTTTTACTTTTCTGAGTTTCAAATTATTTTGGCCAAAACACACACACACACACACAAATGATTTTCAGCTTGGAAGACTCGTTTTACGAGGCATTCCGGGTGCACACTAACGTCCTCCCGGCGTGTAACATGACCTCCGAACCCAAATCTTTAATCTCGGGCATTTTTCAAAGTTTTGGCCCTTAAAACAAAAATGGCGTGGCGACTCAGTTCTTTTTCCGGGTTTTATTTGTTTTTTCAAAGAAACGCAAAAATCAAATTTTTCCCCGCGAGACATTTTAGGTGGGCACATCATCACAGTCGTGCCTCCGAAGAAGAGGCCTAAGCCAACTTTGGCTCCTTCTGGTTGGCAGGCGGGCGGGTCAAGTCAGCAGCCCCTGCCTTATGATGATGGCGAGGATGACCCTTATCAGCCTCCTTTTTCCACCGTGCCTGAGTGGCATGGGTATTATGCCAAGCCCCAGCCTTGGGCCCAGTATGAGGATGATGATTCAGATGGCGAGATCCACGAGGCGCCGGAGGGTGGCGACGATGGCCAGGAGCAGAGTGGCTCCGAGGAGGAGGTGGGCAGCGTTCAGGATGACAGCAGCTCCGAGGAGGATGAGGAGGATGATTCCGAGTCAGAGTGATCAAGGCGATCCCCTTTTGCCATGCTTTGGACTCTTTTGGGGAGAGAGAAGAGATGCATGCACTGTTTTTGTTCTTTTGGATTGTAAAATAAGTATTTTATTCCATTTTGTATTTTGATAACTGAAACATTTGCTTATTTATGTATTTGGTAGCTCATATGCACGAGTTCGTCCCAAGAAAGGCACAAAATGGTGACTTTTAATGTGATTGGGTGTTTTTGTGGTTTTTGTATGCATTGGGTGACGTTTATGCGTCTGCGGGTGTGTTGGATGTGCCGGATCCTCTCCCGTGGGCTTGATGAGCGAGGGGGAGTGTTTATGTATGATTTTCTGGTGTTTTGGACAGGTTTGGGTAGGTTTTTGAGCAAGCATTGGGCTGCTAGGGATTGCTGCAGTTGCAGCTGCTGGTGTTCCTGATGGAACTCTCCATGTCGTCCGACACAGGACTTCATGGAGCCTCCATGTCGTCCGACAGGGAGAATCTGGGGGACAGCTTTCTTGATCAGCAAGCCCCAGCACTTTATAAAAGGCAGACTCGTAAACAACTCATTCCAGCAGTCACAGCAGGCTTCAAACTTGCCTTCCACCTCAAAATTAGCCCCAAGATTCGATCTTTGGCCCAAAATGGAGCATTATAATGACAGATCTAAGATCAAAGAACGTCAATTTCATTCCGATCTCATAAATCTAACCCACCATCATCGTAGCAACAATAGGAGGGTTATCGACCAATGATATGGGTTGAAATGCATCTGGGCATTAAAGGAGTGGGCGGTAGATTGGAACCTTCTCCGGGCTGCATCCAGGTACTGGGATTGCGAGAGGCATGTCTTTACCCTCTCGTATAATGATCTTACACCTACCATTGAAGAGTTCCGGGCACTGACTGGGGGAGCTGAGCTCAGGGATGCTATCTTCCCACGAGATCCACGACCTTTGACTGAGCAATTAGCCAATTTCTTGGGATTTCGCGCAGAGCAGGTAACTGATCTGATTCTCGACCTGTCCTTTGTTGACCTGGCCCAGATAGCCCGATTGGCTGTTTCGCATCCGGAGCTGTTTGACCCATCCACGGCCATGGATATTTTCATGCTGATTATGATCTCCCTATACTGCTTTTGTGAGTATGACGGGGTATGCTCTGGTTTACTGCTGGGAGTTGTTAGACAGATGCGGGGTTCTCGAGGCACCACATTGGCTGATATCCGACCCGGGCAGGGAGAGAGAGACGTAGTTCCCCTTTTGCTGGCAGAGACTTATCATGGGATGGACCGACTGGCTGGAGGGTCATTGCACATGGGGCGCGGCAGCCCCAGTCTCTTATCATTGTGGCTCTTTGAGCGGTTGAGACTCATCTCCCCACTGCCTGTAGGGCAGACTGCAGCACCTTGGGTTACGCAGCAGAGGAGAGTGGCTCCGGAGGCTTCACAGGAGAGCTGGCAGAGGCGATTGGCCAGGTATACTACCACTGACATCCAATACTGGGTTCCTGGATGGAGGCTTGAGACTATGAGCGGCAGACAGGATGACTCTGCTGTAGTGAGGTTGCCGGGGTTACACTTCTCATCATTTAGCATCCCCTTGCTCGTTCAGAGGCAGTATGGATACCCACAGTAGGCTGTTGATGGGTTTAGAGAGCAGATGGCCCGGGATACCGTTCTTCTTGACATGACTGGTGTCCGGGCCCTCAGGTTCTTTGGCAGGGCCTTTTCAGGAGCAGCTTTTCCCGCTCACGCACTGATACAGAAGACCCGGGGAATCACATATCTGTCCACTTTGTATCTCATTTGGTATGGGGAGCAGATGGGACCATTTCAGCACGCCATTGAAGTATATTGCCGAGGGACCCGAGGAGGAGACCAAACTAGCCGAGAGCTACGTGATGCTGAGGCACAGGCTGACCCAGACAATGTGACCGATGATTCGGCAGCGGACTTTGAGAGACTCGTAGAGAGGAGAGCCAAGATGAGGGATGACCCTGAAGTTATGGCTCGGAGGACAGCTCTGAGAGAGGAGAGGGCCGCCCAGGCGGCGCTGAGAGCTGCCGGATTGGTTGACTCACCGACTCGTATTATTCCCGAGCCGGGACGATGGGAGACAAAACTGTTTGGGATAGCTAAGCCAAAGACCTCCCGAGGACCGAGGAAGAGGAAGAAGAAGGGTGCTAGTTCGGGAGTGGGAACGAGTGACTAGGATTAGGTGACCTATCATTGTATCCCTCATTGTCGACACAGACAATTTTAGATGTTCTTCTTAAAAGATATTATTTTCGCTAATGTTAATGAGTCAAGAGTAAACCGTGCTTGAACTCATCAATGAATGTATTAATGTGATGAAAGTTGAAATTACTTCAGAACTTAATCAAGACACATTTTGGTAATCACAAATACAACTGTTGACAGGATTTGGTGATTTTTATGATTTTTTAGACCGAGCCGCGAACGGCTGCCTACGTTCCCCTTTTACAGAATGGGCTAAGGGGCTCAGGTCTCCGTAGTTCGACCCAATTAACTTTGTGTTTAATAAAGGGATAGATAGAAGGGGGATAAATGGTGCAACCCTAATTTTTACCTAGACCGCCCGTTTTGAGGGTTTTCAGCCTAGCTGGGTATATTCTTTTAGCACCGAGCGCGCCCTTTGTTTTGCAATGCATCGCCTTTTGAGAGGTTTTCGCCTCGTCTCGGGTACATTATTTTCGCGCTTTTTTTTTTTCTTTCTCTTTTTTTTAGAGGGGAAGACTCGATTCAAACGTAATAGCGGCGCAGTTTGTCGCCGTTCACCGGGTGCATGAAGGGATTACCATCCAAATCTGTCAACTTTATTGCTCCTCCAGAGAAGATCTCCTTTACCAAATACGGGCCTACCCAGATTGGAGCCCACTTGCCTTAAGGACTTGACTGATTCAGCGGTTTTTCTTTTAGGACCAAGTCACCCACTTTAATGTCGCGGGGATGTACCTTCTTGTCAAAGGCCCTAGCCATGCGCTTCTGATAAGCCCGGATGTGTTCCATCGCCTTAAGCCTTCGCTCGTCTAGAAGAGCTAACTCGTCATGTCGACTCTGGAGCCAGTCTATCTCGTTGACTTCATTTTCAAGCAGAACCCGAAGAGAGGGTATTTCTAATTCGATGGGCAAAACGGCATGCATCCCATATGTCAAAGCGAACGGGGTTTCACCGGTAGCCGTTCTTACTAAAGTACGGTAGCCCCAAAGCGCTAAGTGAAGCTTCTCAGGCCAATCCCGGCTCTTTTCAGCCATCTTCCGGATGATCCTTTCTAGATTCTTGTTCGCGGCCTCGACAGCACCATTGGTTTGAGGGCGATAAGGGGAGGACTTGTGTCGCTTGATCCTGAATTCCGCGAGAAGTTCGTCGGTGTGTCCCTCGAAGTGTGACCCATTATCTGAGATAATCTCATTTGGAACCCCGTATTGGCACAGAATGTTTTCTTTTATAAAATGGGCCACCTTTTTGGAGTTGAGGACTTTGTAGGACGCCGCTTCAACCCACTTGGTGAAGTAATCCACAGCGACCAACACGAACTCATGCCCGTTACTGCCGACAGGAGTTATCTTTCCAATAACGTCGATCCCCCAAGTTGCGAATGGCCAAGGAGTGCTCATACAGTAGAGATCATGGGGAGGTATATGGTTGAGATTGGAGAACCGCTGACACTTGTCGCAGGTTCGCACAACCGAATACGCCGCCTCCATGGAGATCCAATAATAACCCATCCTGAGTATACTGAACATCAAGGCTCGGGCGTTCATATGTGGTCCACATGTGCCACCATGGACTTCTTCCATGACCTTTCTGGCCTTAGACTTGCTGATGCAGAGTAGAAGTGGGCCTCGGTGCCTTTTCTTCCATAGGTCATTTCCCAAAATAACGTACTGGGCAGACAACCTTTTCAAAGCTTGTAAACTTTTGGCGCGGAGACCTTCTTTCGGCCTACCATCCTCTTCTGTCGGGAACGAGGCTTCGCCATGCTTAAGGTACTGAAAGATCTGGCTGTACCACAAGTCATCGACCTTTTCTAGTTCGATCTGACAACAGTAGGCGGGGTTCTCGCGCCTCCCAACCCTGAATGGTTTTACTGATTTTCCTTCTGGAATTTCCACCAAAGAGGCTAAAGTGGCTAGGGCATCCACGAACCTGTTCTTGTCCCGGGGTAGGTAGTGGAACGTGACCTCCTTGAATTGGTCGATCAGGTCCTCCATGTAAGCATAGTACATTTGCAAGTATTGGTCCACAGTTCTCCACTTTTTGGATACCTGATTGATGATTAGCTGAGAGTCTCCGTACACCTCCAGCTTTTCGACGTTTCGCTCCAAAGCTGCCTCGAGGCCGGCTATACAAGCATCGTATTCCGCGGCGTTGTTAGTAGCTGGGAAATTCAACTTGATAGTGATGGGAGTGCACATCCTTTGGATCAACCAACACCATGCCGATACCATTACCCCTTTTATTGGCGGCACCATCAAAGAACAACTGCCAACGGTCTGTACCCTCTATCATAAAAATTCCGTCGTCTGGAAATTGGGGTTTGAATGTGCGCTCGCCCGAAAATTTGTTTTTCGTGAAAACGAAGGAGTCGCCACGCCGTTTTAATAGGAAACATTGAAAACCTTTTTTAGAGAGAAAACATGAGTTCGGGGGTCAGGCTACATATTGGGAAGAACCGAGAGTTCACCCAACACGCCTCGTCCATAGACAAGTCTTTCAATCAAACATCCAAATAAATCCAAAGTGTGTGCAAATATTGATAATAAACAAGGTGTGGTAAAATGCATCTTATTAATTATGTAACGAGAATTACAGATTGTGAGCCCATTATTTAGGGAGGCCACATCCCTGATACAAATGATCTAAAAAAGATTACAAAGGAAAGAGGTCTCTGCAGATAGGTCATGTATGTCGCATGACACGTCGCACCAGTGACCATATATGTCGCGTGACACAGGATCACTTGGAGACGAAGGTGTCGCGTGACATACATAAGCCATCTGCAGAAACTAACAGGATGAACACAGAATCAACAGAAAGCTATACAGATCTAATCGATTAACTAAATTACGAACGAAATACAGAAACAACACCAAATCGACCCCGGGAGTGTGGATATGGGTAGATCCACACCCCCTTGGGGTTCAAACACCAAGTTCAATCAAATATTCAACAATAGAAGCTCAATTGCACGAATTATTCAGGTTAAACAGAGAGATTGCGATTGGGATTCAGTAATCCAGATAGCTAGGATCTGATTACTGAATCCAAACAGAAGTAAATGCTAGAATTATGAGAAATTAAGCAAGAGAGAGAGAGAGAAGAGGGAGGTTGGAGAATCGTTACCCTTGATGCTTCCACGAATCCTGTATCTAGTCAGATACAGAACCCTTCAATTTGTCACTTTTAATCTGGAAGGATTGATGCAAGGGGTCCAAGTGCTATGGCTTGAGAAAGGGGTTTGGATAGGAAGGAATTGGGTAGGTTGAAGGTAGGAGAGAGAGAGGTTTATGTTTGGGAGTTTTGTTACGGTGCAAATTCTGCAGAGTAACAGTAGGCTGAAGTTGGGATCCCATTTCTGAGAGGGGGAGGGTCTTATTTATAGGTTGCAGTTGGTGACCTTAGTGTGTCGCACGACCTTACGCGTCCACTTTCCATGCCTCAAGCTGTCGCGTGACACAAGGTGTTTCAACCGCTTTTGGCGCCAAAACCAGTTTCTGGAACATTCCGGGAAAATACCCAAAAGGTCCAACAGGTTTTATTCCCAAGAGGTCCTTTGGCATGAATAATGTACCAAAAGGTACTTCCTTTGTGGGAAACTCATGAAACGTTTCCGGAAGTCTCGGGATCGGCCGGGAATATACCAAAATGCCCCTTAATGCAATTTTATTACATTAAAATGCATCTAAAAAGGTTGCAAATTGGATTGGCGTACTTACAGAGCCCCTCGGCAACGTCACTTTTAGAAAAAGTGGGGTTGTCGATAAAAAAAGACCCAATCCCAATGAGCATAGAGGGATAAGGTAACGGGCTAGAAGGGTGAATCGGGGAGTCTAATGGCTGGACCTTTCTGAGAAAGGATTCCTACGTATCCCTTTAAGAAGGGAATTAAGCCAAATCGTAGTTCGGAAATATAGGAACGAGCCTGAGGAGGTATAGGAACAAGAGTAACGAGGTATAGGAATAAGCCAAAATAGGTATAGAAACAAGCCAAAAGAGGTATAGGAACAAGCCTAAAGAGACATAAAAACAAGCCTAAAGAGATATAGGAACAAGCCTAAAGAGACATAGGGACAAGCCTTAAGAGACATAGGAACAAGCCTTAAAGGTATAGGAACAAGCCTAATGAGGTATAGGAACAAGACTAATGAGGTATAGGAACAAGCCTAAAAGGTATAGGAACAAGCCTTAAGAGACATAGGAACAAGCCTAAAAGGTATGGGAACAAGCCTTAAGAGACATAGGAACAAGCCTAAAAGGTATAGGAACAAGCCTAAAGAGGTATAGGAACAAGCCTAAAAGGTATGGGAACAAGCCAAAAGAGGTATAGGAACAAGCCAAAAGAGGCATAGGAACAAGCCTAAAAGGTATGGGAACAAGCCTTAAGAGACATAGAACAAGCCTAAAAGGTATAGGAACAAGCCTAAAGAGGTATAGGAACAAGCCTAAAAGTTATGGGAACAAGCCTAAAGAGGATCGAGATTAACTCAAAAGTATCGTGAGATGAATTTCAAGACTTGAAATGACTTTTACGAGAAAGCAAACATAAGGCAAGATAATTTGCAGTTGAAATGAGATAGACTTTCATACCTGTGTTGTGCTTACCTGCAAGGGTTGTGCACACGAAGATCACTTGAAGTGATTGGCTGGCTTTGGAAGCACTCGCCGGGTAGCACACGAACTTTGCTGATGATATCACCATTGCAAGACGGACTTTGCTGACGATTTACCATTGCAAGACAGACCCTTGATCTTTGATTTACCGTTGCAAGCCGGACCCTGCTGATGATTTGAGGTTGCGAGACTGACATTGTTGACAATTTACCGTTGCAAGACGGACCTTGATTATGATTTTCCATTGCAAGACAGACTTTGGATGAACATTTGCCATTGCAAGACGGACCTTTGATGATGATTTGACAACGAGGCTGATGAGCTTGACGAGCATTGCTTGGAGACTGAGGCAACTAGGGCTCTTTTAGACGATGCTGATGAATCAGAAGATGACGAGACCTATGAAGATGATAAAGGCAAAATATGCCACCTGCAGGATTTGAAATCTTTGTCCATGTTGTGATTTGAGGAGCAGTCCTCACGATCAGATTATGATCGCTTGATTATTGTACCCTGTGGGGGGAAAAACACAACACTACTAGGCACTTTGCATTTTATTGAAATTAGTTATTAGTAGCTCTAAGCATTGTTAAATTCATTGCACGAGTCCATCTCGGCTGGGGATGAAAATGGAGATGAGGATTTTGCAAGGCTTGATAAGCGGATATGTATGTAGCCATTATGCTATGATGGATTTATGATGAAATGACTGTGTATATGATGATGTATGGGTCGAACCCTCTCCCATGAAGGATGGATGATATGGCGCAGCTAGGCAAGTCGGGGTGTACCCAGAGAGTACAGACTGCAGCAGGTTGATTGTTGCTGATAATGACAAAATGTGTCGCGCGCCTGAGGCAGCAAGCAGCAGAGAAAGTGCAGAGAATGAACCCGGCTTTGAAGAGATGACTAGGCAAAGCCCCAGTTGATAACACAAAGCAAACCCGGAGGGAATCTGGTAAGGAGAGCTTGAGAGGACAGCATAGCAAAGCCCCAGCTTGAAGAGATCCAATGCAGTCCCATTACAGGCAGAATCATCATGCGGCCAAGGAGGCACCTATCTTTTCAGACCTTAGTCGATCAGTCATAGACTCGGAAATATATACATGCAGGGGCACATCTTTCGAAAAGTGGGAAATGAATCCCGATTTTGTGTATGACACATTCGCTTTAGGTTCGACTCTTTTGAGAGATTATAAGCACGACAAGGTGTGGAAAAGTGTATGGAAGCCCCTGCTGATAGAAAGACAGTGTTTGGCTCTATATTCCTAGAATGTAGAAAGAGAAGACATGTCGAGACACTTGAAAACTTGTCTTATTCGTGATGATCACAAGGCTGCTTAAAACCCTTTATTGATGTTCGGGTTATTCAACCACCAAAGCTGATATGAACAAATATTTTGATCAATCCTGAGGAGAAAACCAACTGATATCGAGATCAAAAAGGATGTGTGTATATGGACGGCCCTTGATGAGACCAGATTTTCTGAGATGTGTTTGTGATTTCGACCGGACCAATTATGGTTGCCTACGTTCCCCTCCTGACGAGGAGCTCAGGTCGCCGTAGTTCGGGATTATCCCGAATGAAAAGAATGAACGATGAAGTTCGGGGATGTGAGGACCTTCGAGAATTTTGAGCATCGAAAGAACGTGTCCTCTTGGAGTGTCGATGGGAGACACAGATGCGAAGCCCCAGTGGGACATTCACGGCGGGTGTTTGTGGAGTAGAAATGAAGTATGCTCACATGCGACGTCGAATGAACGGATAGAATTTGCACAATCTTCACTTGATAATCTCTTGAGTCGGGATAAACTTGGCTCCTCTTTAAGCAATAATTTGTTCTGGAATGAAGCTGCTATCAGGTAGGAACTGCGATTGGGCTTCGAGATTTCGATCGGTCTTTGGGTGATTTGGGATATCATGACCTCTTAAAACGAGAAGTCGGCTAGGCTTTTTTGCTGACTGAACCTCTAAAGATGAGAGGTTGGCTCTTGGGTAGGTGTTTGGGATTTCTAAGGTGAGGGAATCCATGATTGCATCTTCAATGCCTCTAAGAATGAGAGGTCAATCTTGGCTTTGGCTAAAGGCAAAGGTAAGGGTAATGGGAATGGTAATGTCCTCTAAAATCGAGAGGACGGCTTGGGATCGGTTAGAGGTAATGGTGAGGGACATCCGTGCTGTCTCTTTATTCACTCTGAGACTCCTCTTTGAGTAATGACCGGATCTTTTGACTTTCGCTTCTGAGAGGATCGCTGGGGACTAGGCTCTCTTTCTTTTCTTTTTTTTATTTTTGTCTCTCTCTCTCTTTTTTCAATTTTGACTTTGAGAGGAGAATTTCAGCTAGTCCCCAGGATGGATCATTGCTTTCCGTCGTTCTTAGGCTTGGAGACGGTCGATTTTCTTTTGAATCACGGGAGTCTCAAGAATAGTCCCTCTTATTCTGGAGATGGTTAAATGGGTTTCAAAGTATACCGATCTTGAACTGAAGGGGTATTATTTGGTGAGGGTAAGGTAATGGTTTTCCTAAGGGTGAAAGGTTTCAGCCGCAGTTTCCATCGGATAGTCTGAACGAGATTGAGTCTTCATTGTTTCCTTTAGGCTTACTTCGAGGAAGATCCGTGCAAATTCATCGAACAACGAGATTATGAAAGAGGTGTGAGCATATGGGACGCAAGATGGAGATATCAGTCGATTTTCTCGCTCCGATCAATTTAAACATTAGTCATTTCAAAGCATTAGTCGATGAGCAGCACAAGTGATCATTTGGAATAAGACCATTTCAATTGATTGTAACGCAGGTGTACTAGTAATGTCTCGAGTCTAGCAAGAATAGAAACAAAGATTTTATCACTTCAAAGCAAAATTGGTCCAACTGGGACTCGACAGACTCATGTCCGACAGTGGACATTCTAGACCCTACGAGGACTGATTGACTTCTTCAATTTCGGATGGGAGGAAGAGCATCGTTGCCATCAACCCTTCTCAATCTTTTTGTCCTTCACAAACCGTCTCTCCTTAGCTTTCGTAATCTGAGCAAGTAACCGGGCCTCCCGCTTGCGAGAAAAAAACAGCTTCAAGGGTAGCCCACAACTTTTCGATGGACGCACCATTTGCACTCTGCTGACCCATGGGATATGAATTTCCAGATTTGCGGGCCATAGTCTTCTCTGCACCGAGCATTTTGGATTCCGCATCAGATGGACGACTGCTCGGGCACTTAAACTGCTTCTGCCTCAGGAATATAGACCAATGAGCGCCGGGAACGATAGCGCACACCCAACTTGCCGTATCCTTGCAAAGGTGAAGAGGTGAGAGCGTGTATAAGGCTGAGGATAGAGAATTTCGAGGAGGTACGGGAGAGGGAAGAATGGGAAAGGAGACGGACTCGTGCAACGCTTTATTAATCTTCAAGTAGAAATCGGTTTCTTTTAAGTCCTATGAACGGTTGGGAAAGGCTAATCCTTTATTTCGCACAATCTAGACCTCGGGGGAACCTACAGACACATCATCCAAAAATACACCAAATATGTTGAGTCAAAATTAATAATAGGCAATGATACCTAATCAAAACCGAAGCATTCATGGGACGGACGAGCAGCCCCAATTTCTGGAGAAATTTGGGCAGCATAACAGGTATTCCTGAAGAAATTCGAGGAAAAAATCCGGCATGACCTCTCGTCGGTGCACGTTGACAAAGCGACATGATCTCTCGTTAGAACATGCCGCGGGAGGGACATGTCCTTTCGTGAAACCATGTTGCGTTGGCAACATACCCACACGTGCTAGGGTTTGGGGGAGGTACGAAAGTCTATTAAGAATTTTGAAACAACTCATTTTAGTGTATTTGAAAATGTCGTGTCAAAACCAACAGTTCTGGGTGAGGTTTAAATGTGTGGCACCACCTATAACGCACTAGGGGGTTAGGTTTGATTTCAGGCGCTCAAGCGTAGGCGAATTTCATGGCTGTCCGCGATGCCGTCAATCGCACCCGAAGGTTCTAAATCTAAGTGATGTAGTGTGCGGATGACTATATTCCTTTATTTACAAAAAACAAGATTTTTTTTATTTTTTTACTTTATTTTGAAAAAAGAAAGGAAAACACACACCCTCACACAAGAGATACAGGGAACAACAATCAATTGAGTCACGCTTGATCCAAGGGACTGCCCTCAAACCAGTCTTCGATGTTACGTTCTGGCCACCCTTTGTCGCGTGACACGGGACATCTAGAGACAAAGGTGTCGCACGACTGGATGGTCTACGAACCAAAGCAACTCGCAATCATCAAATTAGCCCCTGCTCCACCATAGCAAGAGCAACACAAAATACTAATGCACAACAAGTGACCACAAGCACAAAGGGCTCACAAGTTTCAAAATCAACGAGATGTATGAACCACAAATGATTATCAAATAATGCACACAAAATGAATGTATTGGATGTTCAATTAAATGAAAGCTTGACCCACTTAACACTTGAAAAACAGGTTTTCAAGTAGTCCCCAGCGGAGTCGCCACTGAATGTGCGCTCGCCCGAAAATTTGTTTTTCGTGAAAATGAAGGAGTCGCCACGCCGTTTTAAGAGGAAACATTGAAAACCTTTTTTAGAGAGAAAACATGAGTTCGGGGGTCAGGTTACGTATTGGGAAGAACCGAGAGTTCACCCAACACGCCTCGTCCATAGACGAGTCTTTCAATCAAACATCCAAATAAATCCAAAGTGTGTGCAAATATTGATAATAAACAAGGTGTGGTAAAATGCATCTTATTAATTATGAAACGAGAATTACAGATTGTGAGCCCATTATTTAGGGAGGCCACATCCCTGATACAAATGATCTAAAACAGATTACAAAGGAAAGAGGTCTCTGCAGATAGGTCATGTATGTCGCATGACACGTCGCACCAGTGACCATATATGTCGCGTGACACAGGATCACTTGGAGACGAAGGTGTCACGTGACATACATAAGCCATCTGCAGAAACTAACAGGATGAACACAAAATCAACAGAAAGCTATACAGATCTAATCGATTAACTAAATTACGAACGAAATACGTAAACAACACAAAATCGACCGGAGTGTGGATATGGGTAGATCCACAACCCCTTGGGGTTCAAACACCAAGTTCAATCAAATATTCAACAATAGAAGCTCAATTGCACGAATTATTCAAGTTAAACAGAGAGATTGCGATTGGGATTCAGTAATCCAGATAGCTAGGATCTGATTACTAAATCCAAACAGAAGTAAATGCTAGAATTATGAGAAATTAAGCAAGAGAGAGAGAGAAGAGGGAGGTTGGAGAATCGTTACCCTTGATGCTTCCACAAATCCTGTATCTAGTCAGATACAGAACCCTTCAATTCGTCACTTCTGATCTGGAAGGATTGATGCAAGGGGTCCAAGTGCTATGGCTTGAGAAAGGGGTTTGGATAGGAAGGAATTGGGTAGGTTGAAGGTAGGAGAGAGAGAGGGTTGTGTTTGGGAGTTTCGTTACGGTGCAAATTCTGCAGAGTAACAGTAGGCTGAAGTTGGGATCCCATTTCTGAGAGGGGGAGGGTCTTATTTATAGGTTGCAGTTGGTGACCTTAGTGTGTCGCACGACCTTACGCGTCCACTTTCCATGCCTCAAGCTGTCGCGTGACACAAGGTGGTTCAACCGCTTTTGGCGCCAAAACCAGTTTCTGGAACATTCCGAGAAAATACCCAAAAGGTCCAATAGGTTTTATTCCCAAGAGGTCCTTTGGCATGAATAATGTACCAAAAGGTACTTCCTTCGCGAGAAACTCATGAAACGTTTCCGAAAGTCTCGGGATCGACGGGAATTTACCAAAACGCCCCTTAATGCAATTTTATTACATTAAAATGCATCTAAAAAGGTTGCGAATTGGATTGGCGTACTTACAGGGTTCAAACTCGGGCGCTTCTGAGCTTGGGAAATCTGCCAAATGATCCGACAGAGCTTGGCCTTTGATTGCCTTGTGGGTTACGAACTTGATATCGAATTCGGCTAGGAAGAATGACCATTTTGCAAGCCTTGATGACAGAGAAGACTTACCAAACAGGCACTTGATGGGATCCATCTTTGACACCAGCTGCACTGTATGTGCCAAGAGGTAGTGTCTCAATTTGCTGACCACCCATACCAAAGTTGCGCAGGTTTTCTCTAAAGCTGAGTAGTTCAATTCGCTGCCCTGAAGCTTCTAGCTGATGAAGTATATAGCATTTTCCACTTTTGAATCTGGCTTTTCTTGTGCGAGCATGGCTCCGAAAGCCGTATCTGTAACTGTCAAATATAGCAACAAGGGCTTGTCCTTATGCGGAGGACACAGGATTGGGGGACGGACCAAGTAGGCCTTTATCGTCTCGAAGGCGGTTTGACACTGTTCGTTCCATTCAACCTCCTGATTCTTCTGGAGCAGCTTGAAGATCGGCTCACAGATAGAGGTTAGCTGGTGGATGAATCGGCTGATATATTGGAGACGGCCTATGAAAGCCTTCACCTCTGTGACTGTTGTCGGCGGCTTCATCTCCATGTTGGCTTTGATCTTTCTTGGATCGGCTTCAATTTCCCGTTCTGTGACCATGTATCCCAGAACCTTTCCTCGAACTACGCCAAAAGAGCACTTTGCTGGGTTCAACCTCATCTCATGCTCCTGCAGCCGGTTGAAGAACTTCCTCAGGTTGATCAAGTGTTGACCATCTGATCCTTTGGAGTGAATAATAATATCATCAACATAGACCTCGATCTCCTTGTGGATCATGTCATGGAAAAGTGCAGTGACTGCTTGCTGGTAAGTGGCGCTGACATTCTTCAGACCGAAGGGCATAACTGTGTAACAGAAGGTTCTCCACGGGCTGGTGAAGGCAGTCTTTTCCTGATCTTCTTTGGCAACTTTAATTTGATTGTAACCCGCAAAACCATCCACGAATGATTTGACTTTGTAGCTAGCGGTAGTGTCCACCAATAGATCGATATTGGGCAAGGGAAAGTCGTCCTTCGGGCTAGCTTTGTTTAGGTCTCTGAATTCCACACAAACCCTGAATTTTCCATTCGACTTGGTTACCGTTACTATGTTGGCCAACCACTTGGGGTATTCGACCACTCTGATGAAACCCACTCTGAGTAGTTTTTCTATTTCTTCTTTGACCTGGAGGGACCATTCTGGCTTGATCCGGCGAAGCTTCTGCTTGACTGGCCTGGCTTCTGGGTCCAGGGGTATTCGATGTTCAACAGTTGAAGTATCCAACCCGGGCATGTCTTTGTAGGACCAGGCAAATACGTCCACGTATTCTTTGAGCAAATCAATGAGGGCTTCCCGTTCTTCCCCGGTGAAGAAACTGCCAATTTGTGTCTCTTTGGGCTCTTCAGTAGTTCCCAAATTCACCGTAGTTAATACCTCATCGGCAGCTTGGGCCCGATTGTCGTCTCGGTCAAAAACCTGCCTTATATTATCATTTAAAAAGTTTTCATCTAAAAAGTCTGTGTCCTCTTCAAATGAATCATTATTAACCACTTTTAAGTCATTAAGATTTGTCTTAGTTAACTTATCATTTGTTAAGGTGGCAATTAAGGGATACGCAGAAAGGTCAACCATTTCATTCAATGCAAAAGGGAAGACAGAGTTAAAGACACGACGATGATCATCAGCCGTGAGAGTATCAGACCTATCTAGAGACTCAAACTCGATAACGAAAGACTCTGAGGACTGACTCAGGATTACAGGGGCAGACTTAGACTCAGACACACCAGGACGAGGGGTCAGCCCGAGCTTTTCCATCATAACTTCCCTGCTGGCGATCGGTCTCTTGAAGGAAGCCCAATTCCGGAGCGGCATCTCTGAAGTACTGACGAAGGTGCGTGGGTCAATCTCTTTGTCCCCATCAAACTCGATCACTGATACGTAATCTTTCCCAGTCGGAAGATCAGTCACAGATGCATAATCATCCTCGATCAAAAGGTCAACCATACTGAAAGGATCTTTAGTAACAGCCCCGGCCATTGGCGGTGTCTCTTCACATAAATCAATCAACGGTGCTTCCATCAGTGGATCAGCCCCGGCTATTTCTGATAAATCTGCTTCTTTGAACAAAGCTGCAACATCTTTGCCCATATCGAGCTCGGTGGATTCTCCGACTTCCCCAATCATAAGCTTGACCAGGGACAACCTCCTGAACTGGTCAGTGAAATTAGGACTTCCCCATAAGTGGTATTGGCTCTCGAAAGTAGTCACAGCCTCTGGAATGTTAGGTTTGCCAATGATAAACTCCTTGATAGGGTTGCTTTTCAGAGTGAGACCTTTCATCTTCTCGAGCTGGCCCTAGAAGCACACAAAATCATCACCTCTTTCTTTGACGAAGTATTTTTCCAAGGAAGGGTGATAAGGACGGAGATTAGGTTTGACATAGGGCTTTCCAGCAGCACTATCCTTCCTCTTTTCTGCGGCTTCAATCCTGTCGGGAGACGGAATTGTACCTGGAATGTTCGGAGACAGGATTGAGCGTTTGAATGTCAAACGTCAACTGGGGATTGAAGTGAGCGTTTGAATGTCAAACATCAACTGGGATTGAATTTAACGTCTGGAGATGGGCGTTAGTGAAAACTAACTGAGAATTTAACGTCTGGAGACGAGCGTTAGTGAAAACAAACTGGGAATTTAACGTCTGGAGACGAGCGTTAGTGAAAACTAACTAGGAATTTAACGTCTGGAGACGAGCATTAGTGAAAACTAACTGAGAATTTAACGTCTGGAGACGAGCGTTAGTGAAAACTAACTGGGAATTTAACGTCTGGAGACGAACGTTAGTGAAAACTAACTGAGAATTTAACGTCTACAGATGAGCGTTAGTGAAAACTAACTGAGAATTTAACGTCTGGAGACGAGCGTTAGTGAAAACTAACTGAGAATATAACGTCTGGAGACGAGCGTTAGTGAAAACTAACTGAGAATTTAATGTCTGGAGACGAGCGTTAGTGAAAACTAACTGAGAATTTAACGTCTGGAGACGAGCGTTAGTGAAAACTAACTAGGAATTTAACGTCTGGAGACGAGCATTAGTGAAAACTAACTGAGAATTTAACGTCTGGAGACGAGCGTTAGTGAAAACTAACTGGGAATTTAACGTCTGGAGACGAGCGTTAGTGAAAACTAACTGAGAATTTAACGTCTGGAGACGAGCGTTAGTGAAAACTAACTGGAAATTTAACGTCTGAAGACGAGGTGTTAGAAATGTCTAACTTGGGGAAATTTTACCCTTTTGGGGGCCAAAAGAGGTAAAATTGAAACTGTGAAAAACTGAGGGGCCAAAGTGGCAAAAAAATTTCTGGTGCAGTAAGAGTCCGGCCGGACTTGGACTGAATTTGGCCAGGACCTTATCAGCGCCGAGGCAGAAGAAAGAGAAGCCATTTTCTTTCATTATTTCCGGCGAAAAGGAGAGAAAGGAGGAGAGAATTTTCATCCCAAATTGTGAGGTTTGCTCAGATTTGTGAAGGAAAATTGCTATGGAAGGTGATTGGGAACCAATGGCTCGTCATGGAAGGGCCGATGACGAAAGAACGCGGTTGGTTCGGACCATTCGAACCATTATTCATCCATGGAATCCGTCGGAGTTCTACCCGGCTAGGGAGAGACACAACTCCAAAGGAGGGATCGAGAGACAAGTAAGCTTCCTTCAAATTCCATTAATTTTAAGAATGTGCATTCTTTAAATGTTAGAAATTTGATTAGGAATGAACTAGGGATTTTGGTGCCCGAATTTGGGGCTTTTGACTTTGCTATGAACCTTTGTCGAAATTGACTAGGATGTAGTTCAATTGACAATATGGGTAGATGACATAAAAATTTTGGTTGCAAAATTCCATGTCTAGATGCATTTTCCAAAATTAAAGTAGCTTTAATTCGGGACGGAGTAAATTTTCGAAATGTTCGAAAAGATTTGAAAGTTCCGGTTTGACGGAGTTTTCGAAGGATTTTGAAAGTTTCGGATTCGACGGAGTTTTCGAAATGATTTTGAAAGTTCCGGATTCGACGGAGTTTTCGAAAGATTTTGAAAGTTCCGGATTCGACGGAGTTTTCGAAAGATTTTGAAAGTTCCGGATTCGACGGAGTTTTCGAAATGATTTTGAAAGTTCCGGATTCGACGGAGTTTTCGAAAGATTTTGAAAGTTCCGGATTCGACGGAGTTTTCGAAATGATTTTGAAAGTTCCGGATTTGACGGAGTTTTCGAAAGATTTTGAAATCTTGGACCGTCAATACTCCAACCGGGATGGAAATATTTTAGGAAAGGAATAAGAACTGCCATTGCATTGCATCATTCTGACATGCGTTCGTGCATTCTGTTGATGTTGCTAATGTCTTGTTCACCTGCAGGGGCGAGGGACGGTTGATACCCACAACCAGAAGAGTCGGGGTGCCTTCTAGGCAGTGCGAGCGTTGTGGGAGGTCTTCCCGGACGTGGCTCGAGAGGGAGAGAGGAGTCCGCGGCAGCTGGTGCTTGACTCCGGATTGGCTGGGTTTATCAGTGCGGTAGCTGCGATAGCTGCGACGCCGAGGGCCAGGTCCATGTACGTAGCTCTGAGCGAGTATTGGTGGGATACGACCCATACTTTCCATTTCAGGTGGGGGGAGGCGACGGTGACTCCCACGGACTTTGCTGCTATCACTGGGTTGCCGACCTATGGCAACACGCTGGTGTGGATTGATGGTTATACCCCGGAGCAGTTGTCTGAGCTGCTGGGTTTTGATATTACCGATGCCAGGGGCTTAGGCATTCGGTACAGGCCGATGGAGAGGCATCTGGAGGCGGGTATCGCCGATTATTTGGCTGGATCTTTGAGGATGACCGCGGAGCGCCTGGCTCGAGGGTTCATTTGGTTCGCGTTGTCAGCGACCTTGTTCCCGACTTCCGACACATCCTGTCACTTCCCTCTGCTCGGGTCGCTGACAGACTTGGACGCCGTGAGGGGGTTCGCATGGGGGGAGGCTGGACTGGCCGAGCTCTATCATGCCTTGGACAGGTTCTCGCGAGAAGAGGAGAACTCCCTGAGCTGCTTCACACCTGTCTTGGATGTAAGTTCACGTCTTTTTCTCTTCCTTGTCTCTTTTATGTACTCGTATGTATCTGCTCTGTAGCTGACATAACTTTCCATTTGCTTGGCAGGTCTGGTGCTATGAGGTGTTCAGTCCGCAGGAGTGGGACATTAGGGAGGCGTATCGACCCCTGTTCCCTGCCATGCTGGTTTGGCAGAAGAGAGCGAAGAAGCCGGTCTCGTCAAGAGTGGGTACTCGGGTGTCATACGAGGAGGTGTCCCAGGCCCTGGACCGGGAGTTCTCTGAGAGGATCCAGCTGACCTGGTGGAGTCGGTTCCACATGGGCGTGGTTCAGGTTGCTAGCAAGGTGATGCGGCGGAGGAAGCTCCTGGTGGGACTTCATTGCGACGCTATGTATCTGGGGGAGCGGGTGACCCGTCAGCACGGCCCGGGGTCCATTCCGTTGGTGCCGGTGGATCCTCCTATGCACATGCAGCATCCTCTGGAGATGCCGATGAAGGAGTTGGAGAGGTATAGACAGGGCATGTTCTATACCGAGTACATCATAGCGGGGGCCGACTATGAGACTTTCTTGAGGATGAGGCTGAGGAGCCCACATGTGCAGCACAGGGAGGGTGATGGCCCTGGATATCCCTGAGATCTCCCGCTCCCACGCGCTAGGCTGGCGTACGAGGGGCTGGATGGTTCACGCAGGCGGCTGGTGATTATGATTCTGGATGAGCCGAGACCACGGTACAGGGTTGACCCCAATGCTTCGGTGAGCACTTTTTGATTTTCTGCATTTGATAGTAGTATTCTGCAAATGTTGCATCTGTGCTTTCTGCTTGTTTTCTGATGACCTTCCTGGTTCGCAGGTGTCTGGCCGTACGTACAACGACGCTATGAGGCTGGTGGACGGGTGGGCCGCCTACGCTAGGAGGCTCGTGGCGTTCATGCGGTGCAGTTCCCGGAGGAGCGTGGATGTCCGTGAGCCGAGGCCTTCTAGACCGAGAGGTTCGCCTGCTCCCACGGCTGGTGGGGAGGACTTTGCACAGGGATTTGGCCAGTTCGCGGGCAGAACGGCTGGATTTGGAGCTCATCCTCCTTCGCACTCGGGGCACGAGAGGGTAGAGTCTTCGAGTTCACGGACGCCGAGGAGGCCTTTTGCATATTCCCGCCTGAAGGAATTTGGCGAGTTCTTGTTTGCGACGGATCCGGCAGCGGCGGAGCTGTGCGTCGAGTGCTCGGATGACGAGCAGGACTCGGAGTAGTCCTTCCTTTACTGCTTTCTTTCTTTTTTTTGTATGTATCGTCTGGAACGAATGTTGGGCCGTGAAACAGTGTCACGTGCATAAGATGAATGTGGCGGAGATGCGTATGCTTCGATGGATGTGCGGTCATACAAGAAAGGATCGGTTGGGGAATGAGGTGATCAGAGGTAAAGTAGGAGTTGCGCCCATTGAGGATAAAATGAGGGAAAATCGTCTACGGTGGTTTGGACATGTGAGAAGGAGACCGAGTGATGCACCGGTTAGGAGGCCGGAACAGTGGAGAAATGATAAAATGGCGAGGGGTAGGGGAAGACCCAAACAAACTTGGATTAGAGTAATTGAAAATGATATGAATTTACTTGGAGTGGATGAAAGTATGGTGTTGAAGAGGCCGGAGTGGAGGGCAAAAATCCATGTGGGGGTTAATTTTTTTTATTATTTTTTATTTTTTTATTTTTTATTTTTATTTTTTTTATTTTTTATTTTTTTTTATTTTTTTATTTATTATTATTATATATATATATTTTTTAAATTTAATTTAATTTAATTTTTTATTTATTTTTTTCATGATAACATATGAGGATTCATGTTAGCCGACCCCAAATTATTTTGGGACTAAGGCTTTGTTGTTGTTGTTGTTGTTGTATCGTCTGGAACGATTTGATTTGAACTGTATTTGAAAAGGCGCCCATGGGGCGGAACCTGTATTTCGCGCATCTATTTAATGATTACCTTCTTTTTATTTTCGACAAATAAGCAAGTAGGTTGATCAAAAATAAACAAAATGAAACATGCATTAAAAATTGAACGGGTCAAAAATTAAGCCTATATGCACTGATTATTAATTATTTGCACTGTTGCACGAGCCCGGGGGCGAAAGAGGTGTTGACTTTGGTTAATTAAAACCAGGGGAGCACGCAGGTTTTATAAAGGCATGAATAGGGAGTTGTTTGGAATTGTTTCCAATTCAGAGCAAATGGTATGCGAGTTGACCAAGTCAATCGCAAAGGGAGTCGTGCGGACTAAAAGTGAATTTCCGTATTCTTTAAATTGCAGTTTCGGCTTTGCAATTTGTAAGAAACGCATTGCGATCGGTTAAGTCAATTCTCTCAAATTTCTTAGGTTTCCTTCACTTTCGTCATGGCTCCCTTCCCTAAGCTATCGTCTCGGATGCAAGAGCAATACTTGGACAATTTTCGGTCGTGGGTACGGAACCACACGAGGCGTAATAAGGGGTTTTTCGAAGGTCATTTACGGGATGAAATCTGTTTGGGCTTTGTAGGAGCTCATGCCAGATTGGGATCTTTTGAGAGCCGTGTCTCGCTTCGGGACGTACGGAGGAATGTGTACGGCTTTTCGTACAACGAAATCACTCCTACGTTCGAAGATTTAGGGCCATTACAGGAGGACCCGAGACGAACAGCTTAGTTCTTTCGTATCTTGGAGTGGCATGGCCACTTTGTTGAGAAGCTAGTGTCTCGCTTGGTATCTCCTGGAGAAGCATACGGGATGCCGATATTGAATGCGATTACGTCGACATTTCGGGACCGCCCGAAAGATTTGCGGGCCGAGGGGAGCGTCTTTGCGTGGGACGCATTTGCTCAGGCGCGATTGCTACTTTGTTCACATTCACGTCTGCAGGTGTGTGCCATCACGATGTCTTGGACCTGGTGAGGCGATCCGGAGCGGGGAGACATCGTACCGTTGGTCTTGGGCGAGACGTTCGGGCATAGGCCGGATGGCGACCGGTAGCCGATACATGTGGGGAGGGAGTCCCGCTATGCTTACCATGTGGTTGAGGGAGAGCTCGCAGATGATGCCCGAGGTGCCAATGTCTTGTGACGCTTGGTCCTTCTCTCGACGTCCTTCAGTGATAGGGGGCAATCAGCCGAGCCGGAGCTCGGATGGCCGACTTTGCACGCATCACTTGCGATGGTGGGTTCCCACTCGGAGATTACAGACTTGTCGGACCACTCGGGAGGGTCTCGTTGGTTGTCGAGTGTCGGGAGGCATCTCGCACGTCTTTCTACATTCCATCGTTGGTTCTCCGACAACGTATGGGCCTGGAGCAGTGCCATTGACGGGTTTGAGTTATGCCGCTACCTTTGAGGTGGGATCTCTGGCGATGGAAGATCCTTCGATGCTATTCCTCTCATACGGTGGTGGCAATACACGTCCTTTCCCGGGGTTCTCCTTCACCGAAGAGGGGGCACCTTTGTCGTCCGATGCGATATTCGAACTGGTACGAAGAGTGTATAGGGGAGATACAGATGTCTATCTTGTGGAGACGGAGTGAGTTGATGGGTGCTGATCACCTGGACAACTCGACCTTGAGGAGGACTGAAGCGGGGGCTAACCCTCGGAATCAGACTGATGTGTGTTAAGTACGTTTCGACGTCGGGATGCACGGGGCAGTCCCGAGACGTCTCGTTGGCTTGGCAACGGGGAGTTTAACGAGTTCCGGTTAACCTGGAGCGGGCCAGTTAACGGATTTCGGTTAACTTTCTGACGGATTTTGACAATCCCGGTCCAGGGCCTGGGACACCTCCTCGTATGACACCCGAGTACCCACTCTCGACGAGACCGGTTTCTTCCCTCTCTTCTGCCAAACCAGCATGCCAGGGAACAGGGGTCGATATGCCTCCCTAATGTCCCACTCCTGCGGACTGAACACCTCATAGCACCAGACCTGTCAAGCAAATGGAAAGTTATGTCATCTACAGAGCAGATACATACGAGTACATAAAAGAGACAAGGAAGAGAAAAAGACGTGAACTTACATCCAAGACAGGTGTGAAGCAGCTCAGGGAGTTCTCCTCTTCTCGCGAGAACCTGTCCAAGGCATGATAGAGCTCGGCCAGTCCAGCCTCCCCCCATGCGAACCCCCTCACGGCGTCAAAGTCTGTCAGCGACCCGAGCAGAGGGAAGTGATAGGATGTGTCGGAAGTCGGGAACAAGGTCGCTGACAACGCGAACCAAATGAACCCTCGAGCCAGGTGCTCCGCGGTCATCCTCAAATATCCAGCCAAATAATCGGCGATACCCGCCTCCAGATGCCTCTCCATCGGCCTGTACCGAATGCCTAAGCCCCTGGAATCGGTAATATCAAAACCCAGCAGCTCAGATAACTGCTCCAGGGTATAACGGTCAATCCACACCAGCGTGTTGCCATAGGTCGGCAACCCAGTGATAGCGGGAAAGTAAGTGGGAGTCACCGTCGCCTCCCCCCACTTGAAATGGAAAGTATGGGTCGTATCCCACCAATACTCGCTCAGAGCTATGTACATGGACCTGGCCCTCGGCGTCGCAGCTATCGCAGCTACCGCACTGATAAACCCAGCCAATCCGGAGTCAAGCACCAGCTGCCGCGGACTCCTCTCTCCCTCTCGAGCCACGTCCGGGAAGACCTCCCACAACGCTCGCACTGCCTAGAAGGCACCCCGACTCTTCTGGTTGTGGGTATCAACCGTCCCTCACCCCTGCAGGTGAACAAGACAATAGCAACATCAAAAGAATGCACGAACGCATGTCAGAATGATGCAATGCAATGGCAGTTCTTATTCCTTTCCTAAAATATTTCCATCCCGGTTGGAGTATTGACGGTCCAAGATTTCAAAATCTTTCGAAAACTCCGTCGAATCCGGAACTTTCAAAATCACTTCGAAAACTCCGTCGAATTCGGAACTTTCAAAATCATTCCGAAAACTCCGTCGAATCCGGAACTTTCAAAATCTTTCGAAAACTCCGTCGAATCCGGAACTTTCAAAATCTTTCGAAAACTCCGTCGAATCCGGAACTTTCAAAATCATTTTGAAAACTTTGTCGAATCCGGAACTTTCAAAATCATTTCGAAAACTCCATCGAATCCGGAACTTTCAAAATCCTTCGAAAACTCCGTCGAAACCGGAACTTTCAAATCTTTTCGAACATTTCGAAAATTTACTCCGTACCGAATTAAAGCTACTTTAATTTTGGAAAATGCATCTAGACATGGAATTTTGCAACCAAAATTTTTATGTCATCCACTCATAGTGTCAATTGAACTACATCCTAGTCAATTTCGACAAAGGTTCATAGCAAAGTCAAAAGCCCCAAATTCGGGCACCAAAATCCCTAGTTCATTCCTAATCAAATTTCTAACATTTAAAGAATGCACATTCTTAAAATTAATGGAATTTGAAGGAAGCTTACTTGTCTCTCGATCCCTCCTTTGGAGTTGTGTCTCTCCCTAGCCGGGTAGAACTCCGCCGGATTCAATGGATGAATAATGGTTCGAATGGTTCGAACCAACCGCGTTCTTTCGTCATCGGTCCTTCCATGACGAGCCATTGGTTCCCAATCACCTTCCATAGCAATTTTCCTTCACAAATCTGAGCAAACCTCACAATTTGGGATGAAAATGGCTTCTCTTTCTTCTGCCTCGGCGCTGATAAGGTCCTGGCCAAATTCAGTCCAAGTCCGGCCGGACTCTTACTGCACCAGAATTTTTTTTGCCACTTTGGCCCCTCAGTTTTTCACAGTTTCAATTTTACCTCTTTTGGCCCCCAAAAGTGTAAAATTTCCCCAAGTTAGACATTTCTAACACCTCGTCTCCTGACGTTAAATTCTCAGTTAGTTTTCACTAACGCTCGTCTCCAGACGTTAAAATCCCAGTTAGTTTTCACTAACGCTCGTCTCCAGACGTTAAATTCTCAGTTAGTTTTCACTAACGCTCGTTTCCAGACGTTAAATTCTCAGTTAGTTTTCACTAACGCTCGTCTCCAGACGTTAAATTCCCAGTTAGTTTTCACTAACGCTCGTCTCCAGACGTTAAATTCTCAGTTAGTTTTCACTAACGCCCGTCTCCAGACGTTAAATTCAATCCCAGTTGACGTTTGACATTCAAACGCTCACTTCAATCCCCAGTTGACGTTTGACATTCAAACGCTCAATATAGCTCCGGACATTCCAGGTACAATTCCGTCTCCCGACGTTAAAATTTCTAATGGTTTTCACCATCGTTCATTTCCCCGGCAGCTGCAATAAGCCCGAACCCCAAGGTACGAACGCCTTGCAACAATCCCTCTTCGGCCATCTTCGTAAGCCCGAATACCTTTTCACTTCAGCAAGTGAACACATATCTCCCCGGCCGCCAGTCGTAAGCCCGATCGTCCCACCTCAGCGGCCATCAAGGTAAGCCCGCACAACAATCCCTCTTCGGCCATCAAGGTAAGCCCGAACGCTCATCCCCAGCAGGATTCTAAAGAAGAAACGTCAATCCGTCCGTGTTGTTAATAACGCCAGTTTAACACAACCGTTCCCATCATTGCCGCCCTATCCCCAGCAGGATAAACCTGGCAGTCATCGTAAGCCCAGCACCCAAGGCACGAACGCCTTCATCTCAGGATAAACGTATCCTCTCGGAGAACTTCGGTTTGAGGCGCCACACGCCCTCGTGTGATTCAGCAGCTCCGGTTTGAGGCGCCACACGCCCTCGAAGGTTTCAGGAATCCCAGGTTCAGACGCCTCACAATAGTCTCCATTCAGGTTAAGACGCCTCCAAACAGTCTCGCTTAGGTCAAGGTCCCCACGCGCGGCCCTTGCACCTACGAACTACGATCGGCTTGATTCCCGCTCGGGATACGTAGGAATCCTTTCTCTAAGGTTCCAGCCAGATGACCGCCCAGGTCTTTCAAAGTAAGGCATCCTGATTTGGATCCTTATCTTTTTCAACGACCCCACCTCCTTCGGAGGAGACGTCGCTGAGGGGCTAACTGTAAGTACCCAAATCCGGATCATCAAAATCCGTCAGAAAGTTAACTGAAATCCGTTAACTGGCCCGCTCCAGGTTAACCGGAACTCGTTAAACTCCCCGTTGACATGCCAACGAGATGTCCCGGGACTGCCCCGTGCATCCCGACGTTGAAACGTACTTAACACACGTCATCGCACGTGAAATTATGGCTTTCCCTGAAAAACGCACTTTCTGGCACTTTCCGGGGGCGTTTCGGACATTTTCCGGACTGATATTTTAAAAAAACGGACAAAACAGTGACCCGGGAACGAACTCCCACTCATTTGGTGAGTCATGGGACACGTGGTAGCCATGCCACAGCCCTCCCATCACCCTTCAATCATAAATCAAAGGGAAAGACTAAAATACCCCTGGTAAACACTCTAAGTCCGGCCGGACTCCCTGTGCAAACTTTCTGAAATTGCCAGCAAGCCACTCAAAGTTCCAAAATACCACAAAACCCTGGAAATCAGTCTAAGTCCATCCGAACTCTTACTGCATTTTTCACCCTATAAATAGGAGGGCTGTCAAAGCCAAAACAACAACATTTTTACTCCAAAAAATCACTTCACCCACGGCCCAAACTGAGTTTTACCCCTCCCGAGCTCCCACTTTGTCTCGATTCGCGTGAAACTTCCGTATTTTGATTAAATACGCCCCTCATCACTCTGAAACACCGTTTCAAACTACTTTCCGTGTCCCGTACATACCCTCGAGCCAAAGGAGTCGACCCTAGCCATAGGTACAACTCCCTCTCTCTAATCTCTCGTTTCGTCTCGGTTTACGCGCCAGTCGCTACAACCGTTTCGAACCACGTTATTGAAATGTAGACGCCTCCGTCTAACGGGGTCCGATACGTTTTAGCCCCTCGATCCTCTTCTCTTCCCGTAAGAGAAGTAATCACGGGTTAAAACGGCGTTTCAACCCCGTTCCGTTTACTTTTTTATGTCATTTTCCATTCCGGATCGATCGATCCGTTGATCGTCATTTACTTTCTGTCATTTACAATTCTGAGCCGTTTTGGCTTGTTGATCGTCATTTACAATTCCGAGCCATTTTGGCTCGTTGATCGTCATTTATGATTTCGGATCGTTTGATTCCGTTGATACTGCTTTAAATACTGTCATTTACAAATTCCGACCCGTTTGGATCGTGATAGTATTTACTTTTCAAAGTCCGAGTCGCAACCCGATTCGTTGATTGCATATCATTTAATACGCTTGAGCTTGAAAAGGAGTTCAAGGGCGAACTCCGATTTTGAACCGGCGAGTCATCAAGTAACGATTTTTACTAGGGAAAAAAAGCGTATTAAATGATTTTGATTGTCAAATGGCGACTTTTAGTTTGAAGATGAGGGTTTGGATGCCAAACGTCATTTCGCGCGTTTTAGATAGAGAGTTCGATAGACGAACTCCGGTTTTGAACTGGGCATTACATTGTTAACAATTTTTATGAAAAAAAGCGTATTAAATGATATGCAATCAAAGAATCGGGTTGCGACTCGGACTTTGAAAAGTAAATACTATCACGATCCAAACGGGTCGGACTTTGTAAATGACAGTATTTAAAGCAGTATCAACGGAATCAAACGATCCGGAATCATAAATGACGATCAACGAGCCAAAACGGCTCGGAATTGTAAATGACGATCAACGAGCCAAAATGGCTCGGAATTGTAAATGACAGAAAGTAAATGACGATCAACGGATCGATCGATCCGGAATGGTAAATGACATAAAAAGTAAACGGAATGGGGTCGGAACGCCGTTTTAACCCGTGATTACTTCTCTTACAGGAAGAGAAGAGGATCGAGGGGCTAAAACGTATCGGACCCCGTTAGACGGAGGCGTCTACATTTCAATAACGTGGTTCGAAACGGTTGTAGCGACTGGCGCGTAAACCGAGACGAAACGAGAGATTAGAGAGAGGGAGTTATACTTATGGCTAGGGTCGACTCCTTTGGCTCGGGGGTGTGTACGGGACACGGAAAGTAGTTTGAAAAGGTGTTTCGGAGTGGTGAGGGGCGTATTTGATCGAAATAAGGAAGTTTCACGCGAATCGAGACAAAACTGGAGCTCGGGAGGGGTGAAACTCAGTTTGGGCCGTGGGTGAAGTGATTTTTTAGAGTAAATTTGTTGTTTTGGCTTTGACAGCCCTCCTATTTATAGGGTGAAAAATGCAGTGTATTTTGGAACATTGAGGGGCTTGCTGGCAATTTCAGAAAGTTTGCACTGGGAGTCCGGCCGGACTTAGACTGTTTACCAGGGGTATTTTAGTCTTTTCCCTTTGATTTCTGATTGAAGGGTGATGGGAGGGCTGTGGCTTGGCTGCCACGTGTCCCATGACTCACCAAATGTGTGGGAGTTCGTACCCGGATCCCGGTTTTTTCCGTTTTTTAAAATAACAGTCCGGAAAATGTCTGAAACGCCCCCGAAAAGTGCCGAAAAGTGCATTTTTCAGGGAAAGCCGTACTTTCACGTGTGATGACACGTGTTAAGTACGCTTCGACGTCGGGATGCACGGGGCAGTCCCGGGACATCTCGTTGGCTTGGCAACGGGGAGTTTAACGAGTTCCGGTTAACCTGGAGCGGGCCAGTTAACGGATTTCGGTTAACTTTCTGACGGATTTTGAAGATTCGGATTAAGGTACTTACAGCTAGCCCCTCAGCGACGTCTCCTCCGAAGGAGGTGGGGTCATTGAAAAAAGATAAGGATCCAAATCGGGATGCATTACTTTGAAAGACCTGGGCGGTCAGCTAGCTGGACCCTTAGAGAAAGGATTCCTACGTATCCCGAGCGGGAATCAAGCTGATCGTAGTTCGTAGGTGCAAGGGCCGCGCGTGGGGACCTTGACCTAAGCAAGACTGTTTGGAGGCGTCTTAACCTGAATGGAGACTATTGTGAGGCGTCTGAACCTGGGATTCCTGAAACCTTCGAGGGCGTGTGGCGCCTCAAACCGGAGCTGCTGAATCACATGATGGCGCGTGGCGCCTCAAACCGAAGTTCTCCGAGAGGATACGTTTATCCTGAGATGAAGGCGTTCGTGCCTTGGGTGCTGGGCTTACAATGACTGCCAGGTTTATCCTGCTGGGGATAGGGCGGCAATGATGGGAACGGTTGTGTTAAACTGGCGTTATTAACAACACGGACGGATTGACGTTACTTCTTTAGAATCCTGCTGGGGATGAGCGTTCGGGCTTACCTTGATGGCCGAAGAGGGATTGTTGTGCGGGCTTACCTCGATGGCCGCTGAGGTGGGACGATCGGGCTTACGACTGGCGGCCGGGGAGATATGTGTTCACTTGCTGAAGTGAAAAGGTATTCGGGCTTACGAAGATGACCGAAGAGGGATTGTTGCAAGGCGTTTATACCTTGGGGTTCGGGCTTATTGCAAATGCCGGGGAAATGAATGATGGTGAAAACCATTAGAAATTTTAACGTCGGGAGACGGAATTGTACATGGAATGTCCGGAGACAGGATTGAGCGTTTGAATGTCAAACGTCAACTGGGGATTGAAGTGAGCGTTTGAATGTCAAACGTCAACTGGGATTGAATTTAACGTCTGGAGACGAGCGTTAGTGAAAACTAACTGAGAATTTAACATCTGGAGATGAGCGTTAGTGAAAACTAACTGAGAATTTAATGTCTAGAGACGAGCGTTCATGAAAACTAACTGGGAATTTAACGTCTGGAGACGAGCGTTATTGAAAACTAACTGAGAATTTAACGTCTGGAGACGAGTGTTAGTGAAAACTAACTGAGAATTTAACGTCTGGAGACGAGCGTTAGTGAAAACTAACTGAGAATTTAACGTCTGGAGATGAGCGTTAGTGAAAACTAAATGGGAATTTAACGTCTGGAGACGAGCGTTAGTGAAAACTAACTGGGAATTTAACGTCTGGAGACGAGCGTTAGTGAAAACTAACTGAGAATTTAATGTCTGGAGACGAGGTGTTAGAAATGTCTAACTGAGAATATAACGTGTGGCAGTTTAAATTACCCGGATTTTCACGCGCAGGCACGGAAAGGCGGTTGTCTTTCGCGGAGGGGTTGGTGTCTGAGACCTCGCTTCATGGGAAGGAAAATGAGGAGTCGCCACGCAGTTTTTGTATTTTGAGCCCAAAACGTTGAGAAACGGCTTTGGTGAAAAGGTGTCGTTTTTATTGGTAGCAAAAACTTAGGAAAAGGCTTTGAAAACGGGGGATCATTTTTATTGGTAGCAAAAACGAGTAAAAAGCTTTTAGTACCAGAGATTGTTAGGTTCGGAGGTCACGTTACGTTTCGGGAAGAGTATTACGAGATCACCCGAAATGCCTCGTATGAAGAGTCTTTCTACCTTTCTCGAAAACGTGTGCGTGTGTGTGTGTGTTTGCATTTTGAAATGGGGGTCTTGGAAGACATGCTTAATCTTGGTTTGAATGTCAAACGTTGATTAGGTGACTTTGTTTGAAAAGGCGAGCGTTTGAATGACAAACGTCGGTTTTGAGTTTTGAAATGAGCGTTTGCGTGGCAAACGTCGATTTTGAGCTTTTTGAAAAGGAGTTCGAAGGTCGAACTCCGGTTTTTGAACCGGGCGAGTCATTGTTAACGATTTTTACGGGAAAAAGCGTATTAAATGATTTTGAATGTCAAAAGTCGGCTTTTAGTTTGAAGATGAGCGTTCGGATGCGAAACGTCATTTCGCGCGTTTTTGAAAGAGAGTTCGAAGGACGAACTCCGGTTTTGAACCGGGCATTACATTGTTAACGATTTTTACGGGAAAAAGCGTATTAAATGATATGCAATCAACGAATTGGGTTGCGACTCGGACTTTGAAAAGTAAATACTATCACGATCCAAACGGGTCGGACTTTGTAAATGACAGTATTTAAAGCAGTATCAACGGAATCAAACGATCCGGAATCATAAATGACGATCAACGAGCCAAAACAGCTCGGAATTGTAAATGACGATCAACGAGCCAAAACGGCTCGAAATTGTAAATGACAGAAAGTAAATGACGATCGACGGATCGATCGATCCGAAATGGTAAATGACATAAAAAGTAAACGGAACGGGGTCGGAACGCCGTTTTAACCCGTGATTACTTCTCTTACAGGAAGAGAAGAGGATCGAGGGGCTAAAACGTATTGGACCCCGTTAGACGGAGGCGTCTACATTTCAATAACATGGTTCAAAACGGTTGTAGCGACTGGCGCGTAAACCGAGATGAAACGAGAGATTAGAGAGAGGGAGTTATACCTATGGCTAGGGTTAGAGATGTAGTGTGAAGTGTACAAGAGATAGGGTGCGAGGGGTGTGAGGTGTCTATTTACATATTCGGAGTAAAGTTGATTGTTTCAGTATGTGTTTTAAAGTATGCAAAGGAATTATACTAGGGATG
Organism: Adenophora triphylla var. japonica; assembly: GCA_022495995.1. NCBI lineage: Eukaryota > Viridiplantae > Streptophyta > Magnoliopsida > Asterales > Campanulaceae > Adenophora > Adenophora triphylla. The sequence continues at coordinate 112,244 of JAFEMH010001229.1, read as the reverse complement.
GAAACGGGTCGGGTTCGGATCGGATACTCTGATTCGAATCCGATCCAAACACTATAAACCCTTTACCGAACTCGATCCGATCTGAAGGTGTCCGATCCAAACCCCGATCCGATCCGAATATGTGAGTAAATACTTTTGTAGATTACGATTGTTCAAGAAATATCATCGGTAAATACTTTTGTAGTCTATTGAGGAGCAGCTCAGATAAAAATAGTGCAACTAGTGGAATTAATGAATATTTTTTTCTGCAATCAGAGTTGACCTAATTCCAAAATAAAGAATAATATCTATATAAGATACACTATGGAAGTATATACCCATTCAGAAATAAATGATGATTGATGATGCCAAAATCGTCAAAACAGCCCAAATCCAAGCGTTGAATGCTCCGGCGATTGCAAGGCCTGAAAATAAGAGAAAACACGTAAACTAAGCCGGGGCGGATCCGGCTAAAGGCCCTCCGGCGTGAGAGTAAGTTCACGGTTGATATTAGAGAAATCAAATTGACAGAGTTTCTCCAATGTAAAAAGTAACGTACCGAATAATGAACCATAGGGCTGGTATTTATAGGGATGGATAGATAGAATCCATGTTGGAATGAACTTGTAAAGAGATTAGATATAATTCTAATAGAATTATATCTGTTAAGGAGTCATTGTTTGACTTGAATTGATGTTGATAAGTATAATCCTGATTGGATCATGGCTGTATAATCCTTGTTGAATAAGGATTGTAACTGGCGCTAGCCGAACGCCGAGGAAGGCAAATGATTTTCCTCGGCCTTTGGCAACTAGGCCGAGGCAAATGATTTTGCTTCCTCGTCATTTGGTAAATGGCCGACACGGAGATATGCCGGGGAGAATGATTTTCTTTCCTCGTCACTTGGATATATGCCGAGCAAATAACTTTTCTCTCCTCTGTAATTCCGACATGACGGCCCAAGAATGATGATATAAGGCCGAGATAAATGTTCCTCGGCGTACGAGGAAGATCTTACTCGGCCCTAATACTTCATAATTAGACAATATCCACTGCCCAATATAGTTGGGCCCAAGTTCGGGCAAGCCCATGTTCGTAGCTCGGTTTATACCGTTCAGTGGCCCCGACTTTCTAGCTTGGCTTAGGACGAGTAGAAAGTCAGCTCGGCATCGGCACATGGAATACGAACAGGTTTGACGCGTGTCATTGGTTGGTAACTGACGGTTGCTATTCTGATGATGACCTGGGGCCCCCCAGTCTTGTCACGCCTTGATAACTGTATTTTGCATTTAATTCTTGGGGCGCCCTACCCGAATCTCTGCTTTACCCATGGGTCGACCCGAATTGGGGAGGTATAAAAACCAAAACCCTTTCATTTTAAACCTTTACAAACTCAAATCAGTCGAACTAAGGGCAAGGTTTAGGCGAAGAACATTCAGGCGAACCCAGCAATCATCCTTTCCAGATTCCGGCGAACTTTTTCCGGCGACGTTGCTTTCTTTCGCGTTTCAAAGCACTTTCACGAACTCAGGTATGGATTTTCTCTTTCTCATCAATTCTGCTCCTGTTTTAGCGTCTTCTAGGGTTGTTAGAAGAACTCATACGTGAATCAAGAAACATGAACTGCCATTGTTGAAGATTCAAGCTTTTCTTCATGAATTTTTGTTCCCAACTATCCCGATTTCATGTTTGTGATTTTCTTTGCATTTTGTTAAACTTCTTCGAATATTGAATGAACTCCCCCTTTACTCTTTGATTCCCCTTAGAAATGGCTCGTTCTTGGGACCATTCCCCCCGATTCCGTTATGGATATCATACGGGCAATCTGAGGGTTTATCGACGAGAGAGGGGTCCATGGTTGATGCTGAACTTGGATGATATAAGCAAGCAGTTGAGGGGTTATGGCCGATCCCGTTTATTCATTCAATACCCAGACTCCACAAGAATAGATAGGATTGAGTCTGGTTCGCCCAACATTATAGTTTTTGAGGATAGGGCTGAGATGGTGGAGCACATCGAACTGTTCTACCCGGCCTCCAATCGCGAAATGCGTGAGCGTCTGAGAGGTACGGCCCCCTCCTCGGCCTTATGAAATGACGAGGAAGGAAATCTTCCTTCCTCGGCCTTATGGAATGACGAGGAGGGGAATCTTCCTTCCCCGTCATTTAATCAGCCATTGACGAGGTAAATAATTTTGTCTCCTCGTCTTTATGCAGATATGACGGGAAGAGAAGGAGAGCCCTCCTCGTCTACTCAGATAGTTAACGCCTTCGTTGAAGGTGCGCAAGCTGATGCCCGCCTTGTCCGAAGAAGAGGAGGCCGAGGAGCAGGTAGCCGAGGAAAGCAAATCGAGAAGGCACCAAAGCCTGGGGATCCCATGATTGAGAAACTGCACACCAAGTACAAAGTGAACCGCGCTGAGTATAAATTAACTTATATGGGCAAGATCGAGCCGAAGACGGAAAAAGAAGAGACGGCCTTCTACTATAACCAAGACTATGTCCACTTTTATTTCAAACAGTTTCAACAGGGACTCCGTCTTCCCCTAGACCCCTTCATTTGTGAATTTTTGGATGATGTAAAGGCAGTGCCGGCCATGCTAGGAGCCAACGGTACTAGGGTTCTGGTTAGCTTCATCATCCTCTGCCGTAGTTTAGGCTATGAGCCGACCATGGGAGCCTTCCGTCACTTCTACATTGTCCAAGTTATCAAGGAACAATGGCTTGTAGTTATTAGGAGTGCCAATAGGAAACCTAAGTTGCTTCTTCCCATGTCCAGCAAAGTTCCAGGCTGGGAGAACCACGTTATCCGAGTTGAGAGCCGCCAAGGTTGGGAGTTCCAGTCTCCTTGTGATGATCCAACATCTTCCTTTGCCGTCCAACAATACGGGTGGACCAAAGATTTGATTAAGCTGTCTGGAAGAGTTTGCCGGGGTAGGGGTCCTGGATTGGAAGCAAGTTGAATCCTCGAGATCATTTCTATATCCAGCGGGATTGATGCGGGGAACGAGGACGGGGTGGCTCCCTCGTCAATGTTAAAAGAGGACGTCACTTCAATGATTGGACGATACATCCAGGCTTCGTATTCCACGAGGATTGTATTAGGTGCCATGAAGAGCGTCCCCGTGATCAATGTATTGGAGAACCTAACATTGTTGGACGTAAACTTTTATCTTGGACACTTGTAATTTTTGCGTCAGATTATTTTGCTCGTACTTGACCTTGAATTTTCTTGCTCGTACTTGACCATTTCTTCCTTGTCTTTACAGATTTAACCGCCGAGGAAGAAGCAGCCCTTGAAATGGAGAGACTAAGTCCCCAGGAGCTGATCAGGCGAAAGAGAAAGTTGAGCAAGAAACGCTCGATGGAAAGGAAGGATGAGGCCAATGCTCGTAATTTGGTCTTGGGCGTTCAGGGTGATAAACCCCTTCCCCTCAAACTTCACCAGGATGTAAATTCCGAGGACGCAGCATCCGAGGAACGAGCTGAACCCATGGTTGGTGATATGCCTAACCCTCCTACTGAGGCCGAGGAAGCAGTGGCCAAAGAAACCGGCCTTGTTCAAAGGAAATCTGGCTCCAAAAGGCCTCAAGTTTCCAGTGCCGAGGAGCCGGTAGCTAAGCGGGCAAGTGTTGGTGGGGCCCCCAATCCTTCACCTCCTCCAACCCTGGCTATCAAGGATATCCAAACTGTTGAGCAGGCCGATGAGCTAGCTAAGAGCATGGCCCTCGACATTCCTCGTCTCAGGGGTCTTCCTTTGCAAATTAGGGAGGGACCTTTGGTAAGATTAGGCCGAGCTCCAATTCAGAGAGCTATGGATGAGGATGCCTATGATGCTCTTGTCAGAGAGGCTCCCAGCGACGATACCTTGCTCTGCCGCAAGGGGCTCTTACTTGCCGAGGTAACAGTTCTTTCATTTGATCATTGATTGTGAGATCTGTTTTACACTTGTTTGCACTTCTAATATTAATTCTTCTTTCAGTTGGCTTCTGTCACGGCGTATGAGAACGTGCTAGCCAAAAAGAAGACCAGGCGCCTGAATGAGGCCAAGGCTGCCCAAGCAAAGTGATGCGACAAGACTTCCTTGGTCAAACTTCTGAAGGCCAAGGATGCTGAGCTTGAGGCATCCAAGGCCAAAGTGGAGGCCGAGGTAAAAAGAGCCGAGGAAGAGAAGGCCAAAGCCGAGGAACATCTCCGGCTAAAAGGAGAGGAGCTGGCCAAAGCATTAACGGATAAGGCCGAGCTTCAGGCAAAGGCCGAGGAAGCTGAGGCCAAATACCGAGGATTGGAGGCTGCCCTTCCCGCCAAGGAGAATGAGGCCGTGGTGCGCTTCAAGGAGAGCCCGGCGTTCAAGGATGCCGTGGTGTCTAGCTCGGCCTTCCAGGATGCCGTGGACGAGCAAACGGCCACCATGTTTGAAGATGGATACCTCCATCTTGCTAGGAGTATATTGGCTGATCCCTCCACCGGCCTAGACATCAACAAGATAGCCATGCTAATATGCCGGGATCAATACAGCGAGGAAGTTAGGGCTCTCCATCATTTGGTCCCCTTCTCTGCAAGCAACTTGGAATTGATAGCGGCCAAGGATGCTCAAGCATGCAGGGAAGTGTGGAGGCCAGCCCCTGTTACCCCCGGCAACATCAAAGACTTGGTGGAGGCGATCCAAGACGAGGAAGAGCCTGAGGCCAGGGAAGCCGAGGTAGGGGGAAGGGCCGAGGAAACTAATGCCCATGCTCATCAAACGACCCTTCCTCCTCCTGGCTCCATTACTACCAGCTGGCTTGAAGAGCCTTTCGATGATGCTCAGCAGTCTTAGGATAGTTTTTCCTTTTCTGCTTTTTGTAATAGACAATAGGATCTGTAATTCCATTTGAATATCAATGAAAAATCCTTTGTCATGATTCCTGTCACTTCACTAACTTGGTTATATTTTGGTATGCTATGCAAGCATTAGCCTTAGGAAGGTGGGATCCGAGGAAGGTCCCTTGTTCCTTGTGGAGCAAGTGGTTAGGCCGAGGAAAGATTCCTCGGCTTTAACTATACTCGTACGTCATTTGGGCTGAGGAAGTTTTCCTCGGCTTTGAATGTGTTGTAATCCTGAATCAGAGTAGATTCATGGTAGGAGGTTTATCAAGCCATTAGACCGAGGAAAGTCCTCGGTCTTGGCTGTTAGTCTCCTAAGTCAAGGTGGACCCTTGACTGGAAGTGTTGTAAGCCATCAGGCCAAGGAGGTTCCTTGGTCTTGGCTGCTTGGTATCCTGAGTCAAGGTGGACCCTTGACAGGATGTGTTGTAAGCCATCAGGCCAAGGAGGTTCCTTGGTCTTGGCTACTTGGTATCCTGAGTCAAGGTGGACCCTTGACAGGATGTGTTGTAAGCCATCAGGCCAAGGTGGTCCCTTGGTCTTGGCTGTGTTAAGCCATCAGGCCAAGGAAAATCCTTGGTCTTGGCAGTTGTGTAAGCCATCAGGCCAAGGAAGATCCTTGGTCTTGGCTATTGGTAAGCCATCAGGCCAAGGAAGATCCTTGGTCTTGGCTATTGGTAAGCCATCAGGCCAAGGTGGTCCCTTGGTCTTGGCTGTTGGTAAGCCATCAGGCCAAGGAGGATCCTTGGTCTTGGCTGTTGTGTATCGGAGAGTCGGAAGTAATGTCCTCATCTTCGGTCTTTGGGGTGAAGAGGGCGATAGTTGCTTTGCATGTTGGAAGAAACTGCTTTCGTAGAACTGAAATGCGATTACATAGAACTGCAATCCTATCAACTAAAAAGACAAAAAGAAAACAAAAGACCGAAAATAAAAGACAGAAAATAAAGAGCTAATCTATTGCAAAATAAACTAGACTAGTGATAATATTTTCTAAGGTTGTCGGAATGCCATGGATGCTTGAGATCCTTCCCCTCCTTGGTCCTTAATCTGTAGGTCCCTTCTCGATAGACTTGAGTGATGATATAGGGACCTTCCCAATTTGGGGAGAGCTTGTTACATTACGCCTTCCGACCGGTGGCTTCGATCTTTCTAAGTACCCAATCGCCAACTTGGAATACTCTTTTGATGACCCTCTTGTCGTGATATGCCTTGGTCCTTTGCTTGTAATTCACCATCCTCATCTGCGCAGCTAGTCGTTTTTCATCTATCAGGTCCAGTCTAGGAGCCTATTGACCTTGTTGACTTGCTCATCATAATGGGAGTTCCTTCTTGTAGGGATGGCCATCTCCGCTGGTGCCATAGCCTCGAGAACCGAAGGTTAGTGCGAATGGGGTTTCCCGGTTGGCCCCGGGTGGTTGTGCGAAACGACCCATAAAGCTAGGGGAAGTTCGTCCAACCATCTACCCTCGCGTCCTTCAAGATTCTTGGTGAGGGCGGTTAGGACCAGTTTGTTTGCAGCTTCTGCTTGACCGTTGCCTTGGGGTCTGCTGACTGAAGATTTAGCATGGCGTACTTTGACTCTTCCCAATTCTGTTGTAAATGCCGTGGAGAATTGAAGTCCATGATCAGAAACGATTGTATGTGGAAGGCCAAATCTGCACCAAATGTTGTCATGAACAAAGTTGATCGCGTTCTCTTCCGTTATCTTGGCCAATGCCTTGGCTTCTATCCACTTGGAGAAGTAATCAACAGCTACTATCACGTACTTGCAATTACCACGGGCGGGTGGGAAGGGTCCAATGAGGTCGATCCCCCACATATCAAATGGCCACGGAGGTATTACGAGTGTTTGCTCATTGCAGGTAGTCTTGGAATGTCAGAGAACCTTTGGCATTTGTCACATTTTCGAACATAGGCGTGCGCGTTTTCCCTTAGGTTTGGCCAGTAGTAACCTAGCAATATGATTTTGTCAGCTAAGGTTCTGGCCCCCGGGTGTCCGCCGCAAACACCTTCATGTACTTCTGCCAGGAGGTTCTCAGTTTCCTTGGGATAGACACACCTTAGTAGGGGCTTCGTGAAAGATCTTCGGTAGAGGACTCCGTTCATCACCACGAATCTTGGAGACCTCTTCTTGATAAGCTTGGCTCGAGCCTCATCTACTGGGAGTTTCTCCTTCTCAATGTATTCGATGTAGTCATCGATCCAGCATCTCTCTTCCTCGTCCAGAAGCATGACTTGTAATCTTTCGTACGCAGGTTCCTCGGCATAAACTACATATGGGTTGGTCTCTGAAGGAGACACGCCCATGGTGGCTAGTTTGGAGAGAACGTCTGCGACTTGGTTGTCTTCCCTTCCTATCTGCTTGAGCTCGAAAAATTCCATTTTCTTCGTCATATCCAGGACCAGGTCTCTGTACTTGGCAAGGGTGACGTCTTGAGTGTTATATTCTCCCTTTATTTGTTTGACAACAAGCTGAGAGTCACAGAAAGCAGCCACCTTAGTTGCTCCATAGAAGGAGGCCAACTCAATGCCAAATATGAGAGCCTCGTATTCGGCTTGGTTGTTAGAGGCAGGAAACTTGAAGCGGATGGCATCTTGTATATTATACTCTCCTTAGGGCTTGCTAGTACAACTCCGGCTCCGCTTCTTTCCTTGGTAGCTGATCCGTCCGTATACAGAATCCAACAGTTGGATGGGAGTTCAATGGGAGAGTCTTTTTCCTCCGGCGCGTTTTGCTTCCGGGAGGTGGGGAGATGCTCACCCCTAAAGGCAGTCTCAACCATGAAGTCAACCAAAGGCTGTGCTAAGAGGGTCTTCCTTGGTTGGTAGGTGATATCAAACTCCTTTAGAGCGATTGACCAATTAAGTAGACGTCCCGAGCCGTCCAACTTATGAAGGATTTTCTTCAATGGTTCGTTGGTGTAGACGGTGATAGGGTGTGCAGAAAAATATGCACGCAGCTTCCTTGAAGCAATGACTAGTGCGTATGCTATCTTCTCCACATTGAAATATCTGCTTTCTACATCGGACAGTGCCTTTGAGACATAGTAGACGGGCTTCTGAATTCCTTCATCCTTTCGAACTAAGACAGCTGCGACAGCATGATCAGTGGCAGCTAGGAAGACGTATAGCATCTCACCGGTAGTCGGACTGCTAAGCAAGGGAGGGGAACCCAAATACTCCTTCAACCGGATGAATGCTTCCGAGCATTCAGGAGTCCAGGAGAAGCTCTTGGTACCCTTCAATACTTTGAAGAAAGGCAGTGACTTTTCGGCGGATTTGGCGATGAATCTTCCAAGGGCCGCAATTCTTCCATTAAGTCTTTGGACCTCCTTGATGTTGGTAGGTTCCTTCATGTCAACTAGCGCCTTGATTTTTTCTGGGTTTGCTTCAATCCCCCTTTGGGAAACCATGAAGCCCAGGAATTTCCCTGCAGTAACTCCGAACACGCACTTGCTTGGATTCAGCTTCATGTTGTTTGCTCGGAGGTTGTGAATGGTCTCTTCTAGGTCAGGAACGTGGCTGCCTTCCTTGGTCTTTATGACCATGTCATCAATATAAGCCTCCATGTTTCTACCTATCTGACTTGCAAAAACTTGATTTACCATCCGTTGGTAAGTGGCACCAGCATTCTTGAGCCCAAAAGGCATCATGATGTAGCAGAAATTTCCAGGTGTTTGAAAGGCGATCTTCTCGATGTCCTCTTTCGCCATTTTTATCGATGATAGCCTCGAGTAGGCATCTAAAAAGTGAGAGTTTGGTGTCCGAAATGGAGTCAACCAACTTGTCGATTACGGGAGAGGATAGCTGTCCTTGGGGGCGAGGCTTTGTTTAGATCAGTAAAGTCTATGCACATACGCCATTTCCCACTTTGCTTCTTCACCATAACGACATTAGCCAACCAAACGGGGTATTTGACTTCGCGAATTATTCCGGCGTTGAGTAATTTCTGCACCTCTTCTTTTATAGCTTCCTCCTTGTCCCTTGCAAAATTTCTCCTTGTCTGGGAGATGGTCTTCGCTAAAGGATCAACTTCTAAGCGGTGGAGGGCTACTTCTTCATTGATCCCCTCATGTCTTCGACTCTCCAAGCAAAGACGTCGAGGCTGTTTTCAAGAGGGATATGATTCTTTCTTTCTCTTCTGTGATAGCTGGCCTCCTAGCTTGATTTTTGTTCGGGATAGTCGGGATTAATGACTACCTCTTCTAGCTCATCTACGAGGCTTCATTTCTGGTCCGTCTCGAAATTCTAGGGATTCGATGATGATCTCTGCGATTCTCCTCCCTTCATTGTCGTTTACATTGAGGCCTTCTTCCTCCATAAGTTTATCGATGTACGGAAGATCGTTCTTCCTGAGTCATGGTTGGCCCCAGAGTTACGGTCATTGACGAGAATGGGGTCTTCCTCGGAGATGGGTAGAACTATGCCTTGGTCGTCCGCAGTTTCTAGGACCATAGGCTCTTCTTCCAGTGTGGGTAGAGTTACGCCTTGGTCATCCACAATTTCTAGGACCATAGGTTCCTCTTCCTCACTTTCCCATACTTCACGGATATAGTTCATCCTAGAGCTAGTTTCGGTGGTCTTACGTGATTTGGTGATCTTGATGTTCTCCTCGGGCGTATCTATCTCCACGCTTTTGACTTTTCCGGCTCTTGACAACATGTTCCAAGAAATCTTTGGGGGTTGCCCTCACGCATCCAATGCCAGCACGAGTGGGAAATTTAACTCGTTGGTGAGGAAGGGAGGCCACCATCCCAAGTTTGGCTTGACTTGGAATGCCTATAATCGCATGATAGTCACTAGTCAAGTCCATGACTATAAAAGTGACAGTAGCTTTGGCTCGGAAGGGATGATCGCCGACTTCGAGTTCTAGTTCTACGGTTCCACTTTGCTCCAACCTTATGGTTGGTGAATCCTTCAAGCCTTCCATGATATGGATCTAGCGCGGTGTCTTTCAACCCCATTTGTTGGAAGGCTGAATAGTACAGGATGTCACGGGAGGCCCCCGTGTCAACAAGAAGTCTTTCGGATTCAACATTGTCAATTCGACCCTTGATGACCAATGGCTGCTCACGAGCTGCTCGACTTCCCGCCAACTCATTCGGAGAAAAACTAATGATTTCTTCTGCTTTATGGATCCAATCCGGGACATGGTATACTTTGCTTAGCTCGTGGATCTGGTCCCTTAGCTTTACGGTGGAGGTCACCTCTTCACGGATCACATGTAGTTTAGCCCTAGGAGGCCTTCGATCTTCATCCTCACTCTTGGAGTCATCTTCACTCTCCTCTTGCTTCCGCTTTCGCTTGCCATCTTTCTTCATGACATAACGGTCTAACTTTCCCTCGTCAACCCATTGTTGGATTATCTTCTTAAGGGCCCAGCAACCATCAGTGGTGTGCCGTTGTCCTTGTGAAAATCACGGTATTTGTTCTTGTTGCGGGGATATTTTGGGTGATCGGTCGGCGGACGAGGTGGAGGAAGGTTTACTAGGCTGCATGATTTCGGAGATGGGCTTTGTAAGAGGGGTGAACTCCGGCTTCTCGGTGCTTACGGTTCTATTCTTTCCTTTGGAACCCTTGCCGTTCCCGTTGTCATTACGTCGGGGTTAGTTGCTTCGGGTTCCGTCTTGTCGGCTCCCCTTTTCTTTGTCTTGTCTTCGGCCATGGAAATGGCATAAGCCACTTTGTACAATTCGGCCTTGGAACTAGGTTCCCCTGGTGAGAGTTCATAAATGAGGGGGCCCGATTTTAACCCGAGTTGAAGCAAACTATGACCTCCCTATCGGTGAGGCTTACTTCAACTTGGTGCCATTTTCGGAACCTATTGTAGTAGGCGAGGGTGGTCTCTCCCTTCCCTTGCTCAATGTTGGCCAAGTCGGTTAATCTCATCTTCCTCTTCCCAGCCGTGGCAAAATGATCTAAGAACATTCTCCTCATGCCCCTCCAGCAATCGATGCAACCTTTCTTGAGCTCACGGAACCAGGTCAAAGGCTGTTTAGGAGAAGGTGCTCGCGAAAGCTTTGCGAGAGTAAGTCATCGGCAGTGGTGAGGAGATTCATGGTTTGTTCGAAACTTTGCACATGGTCCTTGGCGTCAGTGGTTCCGTTGTACTTCTCGAAATTTGGGAGCTTGAGGTTAGGATGAGGAGGTGCAGCAGTTATCCTCAAGGAAAACGGACGGGTGGCCCAATCATAATCGTCGTCATTATATTTCTTTCCCCTCTCCATGTCATCTAGCCTTTGCTTCAACAGCTCCCATTGCTTTGTTTCTATTCCCTTCTCACTGCTCGAGCGAGTGCTTCGTTGGGAGCTTCTGGCTGACTGGTCCTTGGGACGATCATTCACCCTACTATGCTCCGCATTGTGTCGGTGGCTGCCCCTCCTTGATGGTTCTTTATCATGTCTGGGTGCCAAGTCTTGGCCTCCCAGTATCATCCTATATGGTTCCGGGGTCCTCGGCCTAACAAATTCTGTGCCGAGGACGAGGAGAGTCCGGTCGACGAGGACGATGAGAATGCATGCGACGAGGACGAGGAGAATGCAGTCGACGAGCTCGAGGAGACTTGGGACGCCTAGGTGTCATGATAAGGCGAGCGGGGATAGGCGCCTATTCAAGCCGAGTCTTGTCCTTAGGTCCTTGGAGTTCACTTCCTCTTCCCTAGGAGTTATTTGGCTTCTCGGGTCGACCACGGGATCCTTATGCTTCTTGGTATGCCGAGGACGAGGAGAATCACGGGAGTTAGCATTGGTAATTCGGCGGTCTTCGGGGAGGAGCACGATGCTCTCCTGTTCCTTTATCAAAGGTGGGCCCATTGATGGTACAATGAATGGAGCCATGGAATGATCTGGGTCCATTTGCAAAAGAGCAACTTGTGTTTCATACATCCTTTGCAAAGTCTCCATTTGTTTGTGTAACAAAGAGCGTCGGTCAACGGGTTGAGATCCTCCTGCTTGACCGGCGTCGGCATTCTTTGTTTTCTTCCTTCCTGCTTGCTTCCCACGAGCACGAGTAGGACGAGGAAGGTCATTGCCCTCTCCCTCGGCATTTGCCTGACCCATGGAACGAAGAGTCATGGCAAGGGGAGGAATGGCATCGGTCTGAGGTAGAGGAGGAGGAGGAGGCAGTGGCTCCTCGGTTCCAGTGTTTCCCCCATTCACTTGGGTGGGATCCTCAGCTGTAACACTTGTGAATTGTCCGTCCATTATGAATCACAAACAGATTATTAAATGCAAAATTTTCCAAAAATCACAATTTCACCAGAACCGAATTTATGGCTAAAATTAGGGCAAATTTTAACCAAAAACAAACAGCCAATTGTGATTTTTCCAGCACACAAAATCCAAGCCAAAATTGGGATCGAATTTAATGCTAAAATCGCCTTTAACGGAATCTGGGCAAATTCCGGCTGAACTTGATGATTCCGGTGGCTTCAAGAACAGATTTTTACCGATCCAAAAATTCCGTTCCAAGAAAGAACAAATTCGGCAAGAAAATTGGCTTTAAGCGAGCGTTTTCCAGGCCAAACAATGGGTGTTTGAATCGATTTCCCGGCAATGGAACCAATTGATGATGCCAAAATCGTCAAAACAGCCCAAATCCAAGCGTTGAATGCTCCGGCGATTGCAAGGCCTGAAAATAAGAGAAAACACGTAAACTAAGCCGGGGCGGATCCGGCTAAAGGCCCTCCGGCGTGAGAGTAAGTTCACGGTTGATATTAGAGAAATCAAATTGACAGAGTTTCTCCAATGTAAAAAGTAACGTACCGAATAATGAGCCATAGGGCTGGTATTTATAGGGATGGATAGATAGAATCCATGTTGGAATGAACTTGTAAAGAGATTAGATATAATTCTAATAGAATTATATCTGTTAAGGAGTCATTGTTTGACTTGAATTGATGTTGATAAGTATAATCCTGATTGGATCATGGCTGTATAATCCTTGTTGAATAAGGATTGTAACTGCTAGCCGGAACGCCGAGGAAGGCAAATGATTTTCCTCGGCCTTTGGCAAATAGGCCGAGGAAAATGATTTTGCTTCCTCGTCATTTGGTAAATGGCCGACACGGAGATATGCCGGGGAGAATGATTTTCTTTCCTCGTCACTTGGATATATGCCGAGCAAATAACTTTTCTCTCCTCGGTAATTCCGACATGACGGCCCAAGAATGATGATATAAGGCCGAGATAAATGTTCCTCGGCGTACGAGGAAGATCTTACTCGGCCCTAATACTTCATAATTAGACAATATCCACTGCCCAATATAGTTGGGCCCAAGTTCGGGCAAGCCCATGTTCGTAGCTCGGTTTATACCGTTCAATGATGTTCTCCTCTTTTATGTCCGCTCCCATTCAGAGAAGTCATCTTTTTAGATTTAAGCTTATAATGTTCAAATTTTTATCCTCATTCTGTTTAAAATACAAAATAGGATACTGACTACTGAACAAATTATGGGGCTAATGTGCCAAATTAAGGTTTCAATATCTAAAAGAGCAGCAGCAAAAATTTACAACATGGCTAGATATGGAAGTTAACAATAACAAAATGTTAAATTGTAAATCAGGAAAAAAAATTGAGAGGGTACCTTCAATCAATCGACAATCGGTGAAGGCGAAGAACCCGGCTGCAATGGCGCAGAAAGAGAGAGACGAGCGGGGAGAGAGAAAGGAGGAAGTGGATGAACTTAGCTGCAATGGCGCCACTGCAATGGCACCGCAGAACCGCAGAGAGAGACTAGCGGATAGAGAGAGACGAGTGGATAGAGAGAGTAAGAGAGGCCGAACTTCTACTCCAAACCCCTAATTTTACTTATATAGGGTTATTTGTGTTTTCTAAAAATATAAGGGCTAAAACATAAATTGCAACTTATGCAAATGTAATCGGGTCGGATCGGGTCGACAGTGGTAACGAATCCGATTGGGTCATAAAAATTTGAAATCATATCCGAATTTTTTGGATCGGATCGCCTTCGATTCGGATCGGGTTCGGTTAAATTGTCATCCCTAAATTATACAATGCTCAAGAATAAGCACAAAATGGGACAAAATTCTGGTTTGGGAAACTAGTGGAAATTCTTAACAGGGTCCCCAAACTGCTCAAAACCTTTGAAATGCCATGGAAACACACTGAACAACGGTCTGTTGGGCCTACTCAAAGAGTAAACGGAAGTTTGACCTACACAAATGATTTCCCAAAGAGGCCACAAGAATTCCCTTCTTAACCGCCTATGCTATTTCTAGAAGTTGTCGGGATAAAATCTTTTTGCCTTTTTGTGATTCAAATGAGGTCCATTTGAGGTTTCTTACGCGCGAATGGTCCTTCATCAATCATATGATCAAATTAATGCCCAATGCCCTTGAACGTTTTGTTATCGCTGAGCAGTCTTGGAAATCCTTTTCGTGCATTCAGGGAGGTCGCGAACCAGATTGGGGTACTTACCTAACCACATTTCGTTGGAGATATGTCTCAGCACAACACAAGGAGTTTTCCCGAAAACATTGGCTTTAAATTTCAAAGGTTAAAATTTTGTTGTACATATATAACTCTCTAATTTAATTAGAGTATTCACTCAAAGAAAAAATTGCTAATTTAATAATAGAATTAACACAATTTATTTCTTTTAACAACTCATATTTATAAAACTCTAAATTCCTTAATGTGATTATAATTGGAGTTTAATTATTCCAAACTTTAAAGATCCCATCTTGGAGTACCTATAAATTAGAGAAATTCACCTTCTCATTTACATAATCCCAATCTTTATAGAAGCCCTGCTAAATATTTTATGTCATTTGTGATAATCAACAATAATAGGATTTAAAAACTTCCTTGAAGAAGTCATTTTTTTTAATCTCTATGACATACTAATAGGCAGTGGCGGACCCAAAGAATTTGGTAAGGGGGTGCACAAACACTCTATAAAAACTTTGTATGAAAAAATGGCGGACCCAAAGAATTTGGTAAGGGGGTGCACAAACACTCTATAAAAACTTTGTATGAAAAAATATAGCTTGTTGTAGGACTCGAACCCACAACATCCAGAATAAAATTTCATCAATCTAACCACTAAACCACACACATCATTTGGTTTGGGGGGTTCACTACCACCCCTTTAATTACTCTTGTGTCCGCCCCTGCTAATAGGTTTTAACTTCTTCCAAGAAGTCATATAGTATTAGTTATAGTGACGTTTATCAATGTTCACACCAATATAATTCAACAACTTTTTTCAATAAGTTCTATTATATTTATCTGTTTGACCATTTTGTTCATAACAATAGAATTCAACAACTCCTATGAAGAAGGTATATTGGTTTTATCATTGTGACTTTTATCACTATTGACAATAATAGGACTTAGCAAATCATTTCAAAAATCCCTATCATCTTTATTAATACAAATGGAAAAACAATATAATGAAATCGTATAACCATTTTGATTTGCTTGATTTCGAGCCATTTAAGACACTCTTGTTAAGACTAATTCTCCCCCACTCACTACGTGTGCTCGATACCTTCAATAGACGTTAGTGTTATAGGATAGAACAGATGAACCGGGAGCAACTCCACACTTGAGCCTCCCGGTGAATTGAAATATGCTTGGACTATATAACCAACAAGAACTTAAATGAGACTAAAAGAAATGGTTTAGACAAGAGAAGTTTCCTATGCTCTAGAGTTTATAATTTGAGAATCTCCTATTTACCTTTCTTCTATTCTTCTCTCTAACACCAAAAAGAAAAAACAAAACAAATATAAGGACTTGTAGAAGAGTAAGGATTAAATTGGCATTAATCTTTAATAATAAACCTCCACTTTGGTTATTACATACTCTCTACATTTATGAGAATATTCATTTCATGAATAAATTGTAATTCAATATCACAATTAACCAAATTTTTCTTGTAACAATCCATATTTAAAGTCACCAAATTCCTTTATGGAATTGTAACTTAAGGTTAATTTAATTATACACAAACCCAAATATCGCATCTTGAATTTTACTTTAATTAGAGAAAATTAATTTCTCTTTCACATTAATTCACAATTTTTTCAATAGTCTCTCCCCATGGCTATAAGGCTGTTGGAAATCAAATTATTGCACCACAGATTAAATAAACAATTTAATCAACAGTAGGAGATTTATTGATCAAGTCAAGAACGTACCAATTAAGCCAATAGCAAAACCGAAAACAATGGAACAGGATCAGGAAAACAAACAGAAACAACAAAACAAACGATTAGAAACTTATCGTGATTTGATCGAGTCGCCTTAGGAAGACTGTCCTAAGAGAAAATATTGCCCCCAATTGGTGCAACTCAGGTACAGGCAAATTTCTCCGAGGATAAAACGATCACGGATTACGTACCACAAAGCAGCACACAGGTAGGTAATCACCGGCGGTCCTATCTCAGTCGCCTTGAATCTCACGAACAAATCTCTATGAACGGGGAGTAATCGAATAGTGAAAGAAAGCAAGAGAATGGTGTTTTTCTTCAATCTTTCTTCTTATTCACGGCTGGAGGAAGTTTAATATTTATACATGGGGTAATTTTAGGGTTTGGAAACAGAAATTCGGCCCAGACAGGCACAAAGCCCGTCACAAGCGTGGCCGCCCTAGTCCCACGCGCGGCCGCCCTAGACAACAGTTAAATCACGTCAAGCCTTGGTGCACAAGCGCGGTTGCCCTTGACATGAGCGCGGCCGCCCTAGAGCACAGTGCCTTCAGGCGTGATTTTCCTCTTCGCCGAATTCGTTCAATCCAAAGAAGCTTCAAAGTCATAGAACTATGAACTTCCATACAACATATACCAAATATTCCAACAATCCTACACAAGTTCATAGAAATATGACGTGTACAGATTGTCCATTGCCATGCTTTCAATAATGGTACCTTCCGGCTTGAACCACTACCTATGTTATCCAACGCAAACCTCCACAGGACCAGATGAACGGGTGTCTTGAATCTGATGTCTTTGGATGTAGAGGCCTTTGCTGGTAACAAACACGACAAAAGCTATGATAGGCCCTCTATCGAACACTTGACGCTTATAAGCCATACGTCCCGATCCTCTATCATGAGTGCTTTCAATGAATAACCCGAATTCCTCTAATTGCGGCCAACAATAACACTCACTTAGCTGGGCATCTCAGAAGATGTACTGCTAGCATCTTGTCTAAAAGACTTGATCCCATTCAAAGTTCCAAACTTTTACTATATTAGCAGCAACGAGCACCTCTAGGCTATTCAGGGGATAGACTCAGACATGTAACATGTCAATCTATTATTAGGTGCTCCGACTCACCCCACAGCTTGTTATTACCACATTGAATCTACTTTGTGGGATCTCCACTAGTAGATTGGGTTGCCACCGCGTTTGAATCGAGACGGGGTTCGGTCCATCCCAAACCTAGATTTTTGAACTAGAGCAAATTCTAGCCCTTTGGTTAAAGGATCAGCTGTGTTATCCTTGGTACCAACATAATCAACAGCTATCACCTTCCGAGACACTAGATCCCTTATAGATTTTAATCTAATTTGGATGTGTCTCCTAGTTTTACAGTTGTACTTGACACTTTTCAGTTTCTCAATTGTGGCTGTGTTGTCACAATGTACAGAGATAACAGGCATGGGCTTACTGACCATGGGCAACTCAGACATAAGTCCTTGAAGCCATTTAGCATCCAATCCAGTAGTGTCAAGGGCAACTAATTCGGCCTCAAAAGTAGACCTAGACAACAGAGTTTGTTTGGTCGACCTCCAGGCGACTGCAGCTCCGCCTAAGGTGAAAACATGCCCCGTACAACCATAACTCCCGGAGTTATAGGCAATCCAGCTTGCATCACTATATCCTTCAAGAACAGAAGGATATCTCCCGTAATGCAGCCCAAGGGAAATCGTTCCCTTCAAGTACTTGAGAACTCTATCAAGAGCTTCCCAATGTGCTTTACTTGGACATTGAGTATATCTAGCCAACCTAGTAACCGAGTAGTATATATCCGGTCTAGTACAATTGGCAAGATACATCAAACTTCCAATAATTTGAGAATATCTCAACTGAGCCATCGGTACTCCACTTTCATTCTTAGTAAGAGCAGATGAAGGGTCATATGGAGTCTTAGCCACTTTGCAATTCTTATAACCAAATTTCTCAATTACACTTTCGGTATAATGAGATTGCGATATGGTTATGCAACTAGTTGAACGAGTCAACTTAAGGCCAAGAATCACACTAGCTACTCCCATATCTTTCATCTCAAACTTACTTTTCAAGAATTTCTTAGTAGTATTAATTATCCTCATATCCGTTCCAAACAACAGAATATCATCGACATACAGACATAAGACAATACTACTATCACCAATACTTTTGCTATAAACACACTTATCAAACTCATTAGTAACAAAGCCAAACGATGAGACAATTTTGTCAAATTTCTCATGCCATTGCTTAGGGGCTTGTTTGAGTCCATACAAGGACTTAACAAGTTTATAAACCTTTTTCTCATTGCCAGAGGCCTCAAAACCTTGAGGTTGATCCATATAAATTTCTTCCTCTAGATCGCCATGCAAGAAAGCGGTCTTAACATCCATCTGATGGATAGGAAGATCATATACAGAGGCCAATGCTATAAGCATTCGGATTGTAGTCATTCTAGCAACTGGCGAATAGGTATCGAAATAGTCTATTCCCTCCATTTGCTTGAATCCCTTAGCCACTAACCTAGCCTTAAACTTGTCAACGGTTCCATCCGGTTTCAGTTTCCTTTTGAAGACCCACTTACATCCTATCGTGCTACAACCAGGAGGGAGATCGACTAATTCCCATGTCCCATTAGAGACAATAGAATCCATCTCACTCTTAACAGCATCCTTCCACTGCTTGGCATCAGAAGTAGCCATAGCAGCTTTGAAGGTTAGAGGATCACCCTCGACATTGTAAGTGATGAAGTCACTTCCAAAGTCCTTGGTGGTCCTTGCCCTTTTGCTCCTCCTTGGTTCAATCTCATCATCAGAATGAGTTGCACTGGAATCAACCCCCACATTTGTCAGCTCCTCTACTTGAGCAGGAATGGAGTTAGTGGTTGGGTTAGATTCCTTAGGAAGTCCGTCCTTCATAGGAAACACATCCTCAAAAAATGTTGCATCACGTAACTCAACTATAGAGTTCACATCTATGCCAGAAATTTCAGATTTTATAATAAGAAATCTCAATGCATAACTTGTTTCAGAATAACCTATAAAGATAGCATCAACAGTTTTAGGTCCAAGCTTTTTCCTTTTATGTGCGGGTACAAGTACCTTTGCAAGGCACCCCCACACTTTTAAGTGTTTCAAGCTAGCCTGTCGACCTCTCCAAAGTTCAAACGGACTTTCCTTTCTATGTTTAGGAGGGACTCTATTCAGAATATGGCAAGCCGTATTCAAAGCCTCTCCCCACATATATTTGGGCAGTCCAGAACTTATGAGCAAACTGTTAATCATATCAGTAAGGGTTCTATTCTTACGTTCTACAACACCATTTGATTGAGGGGTGTATGGAGGAGTCTCTTCATGTACTATTCCGTTTTCTTGGCAATAATACATGAAGGGGTTAGACTCATATTCACCTCCTCTATCAAACCTTAACCGTTTATGTTTCTTGCCGGTTTGTGTTTCTGCTTCATTCTTAAATATAATGAATTTATCTAATGCTTCATCCTTAGAACTAAGCAAATAGACATAACAGTATTTACTAGCATCATCAATAAAGGTGAGAAAGTATTTCTTTTTGTCTTTGGTCAACACGCCATTAAATTCACAAATATCAGTATGAACTAAATCTAGGATTTCAGAATTTCTCACAACCGACTTAAACGGACCTTTTGTAGATTTAGCTTCAACACATACATGACACTTAGAATTCTTATCAATAGCATGTTTAGGAATAATATCTAAATTCATCATTCTTTTCACAGAATCATAGTTAATATGTCCTAAACGACTATGCTAAACATTTGAAGATTCAATGGAATAAGAAACAGGATAATCAATAGAACTAAAATTATTGTGCGAACAAACATCAGTTTCAACTCTAATTTTAAATAAACCATCCGAGGAATAACCTTTCCCCACAAAACTACCGAAATCCAAAATTATGACCTTATTACACTTAAATGAAATCTCAAATCCTTCCCTAACTAGACTAGAACCACTAATAATGTTGCGACGAATATCAGGAACGTGATACACTTGATGCAAGGTAAGAATGCGCCCATTAGGAAACCTCAGGTCCACGCGTCCAGCCCCAAGCACCTTTGCAAAGCACTAGAGTTCCCCATCGTCATCGATCTACCACGCTCAGCCGGTAAGACACAAATAGCAATTTATTTGCACAAACGTGCACATTTGCCCCGTGTCAACTAGCCACTCGCTGGGTTCATAGACGTAAAGATTTCAGGATAGGAAGTTACATACTTTGTAACATTGCAGGTCGATCGTCAACTCCTGTGCGTCAGAGTCAGGATCATCATAATCCTTCGGACCCAACACCATGTTGACAGCAGGATGGTCATCAGCAGAGGCTTGTGGTCCTTTTCCTTTCTTGGACGGGCAATCCCTAGAAAAGTGTCCACCTTCTCCACAATTTCAGCAGTTCTGTTTTGCTTTTGGCTTTCTAAAGTTATTTTTCTTAACTTTAAGTTTATCATGGTTTTCTTTATCCTTAGAGTGAGTTTTCACACCTTTTCCCTTAAACTTGCTTTTACCGGTTATCATATTAGCAGCAGCCTCCACAGGTACGCTAGGTTGGTTACCGTTATGCACCTCCTGAATCGCAATTGCATTCATCAACTCATTGAGTGTCAAGCTTCCAGTACGATGCTTTAGGGTCATACCGAATTCTCCCCAAGATCGAGGAAACTTCTCAATGATAGCCATGACAGCGAACTTATCAGGAAGTCCCATGTCAGCATCCTTGAGTGATTGCAAAATGATTTGGAGTTCGTGCACTTGATCGGTAACCGACTTTCCCTCACTCATGTGATAATTCGGGAACTTTCCCACTTGGTACTTTCCCACACCGGAGTCATCGGTGCTGTACTTCTTGGAAAGCGAGTCCCACAGTGACGCAGCAGTGAGAGGAGCAGAACAATAAACATCAAAGAGTGCATTCGACAAAGCTGACAGAATGCATCCTCGAACAACATCATCCTCGCTCCTTCCACGCTTAACAAAGAACCACATTAACCGGATCATCACCATTCGTAGCGGGACACTTGGATGTCAAGATACCGTACATGCCCTTAATTGACAGCCAGATCTTCATGCGTTCAGACCAACGCTTGAAGTTCTTGCCACCGAACTTCTCCGGAAGATCGAAGGTGTCAACTAGGGACTTAAAGGGAGAGCTAGAGGAACCACCAAACATGATCAAATAAAAACTATTTTCTCTTAGACTGTTGGAAATCAAATTATTGCACCACAGATTAAATAAACAATTTAATCAACAGTAGGGGATTTATTGATCAAGTCAAGAACGTACCAATTAAGCCAATAGCAAAACCGAAAACAATGGATCAGGATCAGGAAAACAAACAGAAACAACAAAACAAACGATTAGAAACTTATCGTGATTTGATCGAGTCGCCTTAGGAAGACTGTCCTAAGAGAAAATATTGCCCCCAATTGGTGCAACTCAGGTACAGGCAAATTTCTCCGAGAATAAAACGATCACGGATTACGTACCACAAAGCAGCACACATGTAGGTAATCACCGGCGGTCCTATCTCAGTCGCCTTGAATCTCACAAACAAATCTCTATGAACGGGGAGTAATCGAATAGTGAAAGAAAGCAAGAGAATGGTGTTTTTCTTCAATCTTTCTTCTTATTCACGGCTGGAGGAAGTTTAATATTTATACATGGGGTAATTTTAGGGTTTGGAAACAGAAATTCGGCCCAGACAGACACAAAGCCCATCACAAGCGCGGCCGCCCTAGTCCCAAGCGCGGCCGCCCTAGACAACAGTTAAATCACGTCAAGCCTTGGTGCACAAGCGCGGTCGCCCTTGACATGAGCGCGGCCGCCCTAGAGCACAGTGCCTTCAGACGTGATTTTCCTCTTCGCCGAATTCGTTCAATCCAAAGAAGCTTCAAAGTCATAGAACTATGAACTTCCATACCGCATATACCAAATATTCCAACAGAGGCTACATTGGCCTCTTGCATGTATAATTCATGTATGGTTCTCAAAGAAGGTGGTCTAGGCATGTTGCTTGAGGTCTACCATATGATGGCACAGGTTCTCGAACAACCATGCACCAGGAGGTACTCGAGGTTTTGAGAATGATAGAAAACAACGAAAGCAACGGAGTTTTCAATACGCGGTACTTACATATTGCCAAAAGTAGACTCTTCTTCAAGTAGTTTAGTAATAGTTCTGTATTTCCTCTATCATACAATAAGAAGAAAGGGAATAAAAGATGTAGAACTAGCTATTAAGAACGAGAACAAATATTTACTGTCATACAAAGAAAGAAATCTAAGTTCAAAGCCAAGGCTTTATATGTTTGAAGTTTCAACTCAAATTTGAAGGTAGACATTTGTAGAACTTCATGTAATAAAAGATAGTAGGCGTAGTATTAATTGAGGAGTAGATTAAGAATGAGTTAAATACATTTATAAAACTAGAACATAGAGGGAGTAATATTTAAGGGGATTATATGAATAGTAGGATAACACAACAGCGGGTTAGCCATTGTTACTCCCGGCCCTTCCTTCATATTAATCATTTCCTGATCTTTAACTTTCCAGTCAAAGCATTGAACCAACAATGCGGTTGCTGTTTGTAACACATTCCATGCAAGTGATGCACCAGGGCAAGATCTCCTTCCAGTCCCAAATGGCATAAACCGGTGATCTTGTCCCAGAACTCTGAGTTGATCCTTACTCAGTTCTTCAAAAAATCTATCTGGTAAAAACTTGTTTGGTTGGTCCCACGAGTTTGGATCTCGCATGATGGCATAAACATTAATCATCATTCTAGAATTTTTTAACACATCGTAGCCGTTGACTTTGCAGTTTTCCTTGGATTTTCGAAGTATCAATGGCACGGGAGGGTGTAACCTTAGACTCTCTTTGACCACTGCTTGTAAATAAGGAAGATTGTGGACATCTGTTTCCTCCACAAGCCTCTCTGAGCCTACGGCAGACTTGATCTCCTCTCTGAGTTTCTTGAACTCCATTGGATTGTTGATGAGCTCGGCTAGTACCCATAACAAAGCTGTGCTTGTTGTAGCAGTTCCTCCCAAGAAGACTTCCTGTAAAATAATCAGATTTTATTATTGCCAACTTAGGTGTTTTCATAACCAAAGGAGTAGTCGCACTTTCTAATATCATTTGAATGTAGAGATATGAGATACTCCGTATGTATGTGTGTGTGTGTGTGAGAGAGAGAGAGAGAGACCAGGAAAAAACTCTTGATGTTATTCCTTGAAAGCTTCACTTCAGAAGATTCATCTTCATATATTTCCAATAGAAAGTCCATCATATCCTTAGTTTGATTTTTACCTTCACGAATTTCTTTCTCGTGTTCTCTCATGATACCTTCCATCAAGATATCAAATTGTGTGATTAAAGCTTTTACCTTTTTTGCATGTCCAAAAAAATCAAACTTTTGTAAAGGACCAAGAATTTCTCCTAGAGCCAACTTTTGTCCAAGATTCAATATTTCTCGAGAGAACTCCCTTATTTGCGTAGATTCGTTGGAAGTTCCCAAGCACCTTGTGCTCATTGCCATCCTACAAATAACATTGTTGGTCATAGTCATGAGCTCTACTCCTAGATCACACGCCTCCCCTTTTTCTGAATACCTCACAAGACTTCCCATTAGTTTCATCATCTCCTGCCTACGAATATCAGCAGAGTGACTAAGCTGTTGAGCTGATAGAAGCTTTACCATGCATGTTTTTTTAATGAATCGCCAATAAGGTCCATAATCTGCATTAAAAAAACCAGTGCCAGCATAGATGTTATATTCCTGGGCTCCAAGTTTTGGCCTATAGACAAAATTCAGGTCATGGATTTTCAAGATTTCTCTGGCAACATTGGCATTTGATACTACCAACAATGATGATGAAGCTATTGAGATTTTCATGAGAGGGCCATAGCGAGAAGATAGGTTTTGGAATGACTGGTGCAAGAGGCTGCTCAGTAGATGGAGATGGCCTATTAATGGTATTGCTGGTGGGCTTGGTGGGTGATGGATTAGTCTACTCTTCAAGTATTTGGTTATGAGGATTCTTGTTAGGAGACTGGAAATGAAGGAGATGGTGATGATGAAGCTCCAAAACCTGAATTCTTTGGAAATATTCATGACTGGAAATCTATCTTGATTTCTTAATGGTTGATACTTGAAAGGATTCTGGTTTTAATCTTGTTATGTCGGCGGTAGATTCCTAAGACAAATACAAGAAACTAAGCATCACAATATTTGATGTTACGTGTTTGTAAACTCCATTTACGAGAGAGTATACGTCAGACTCCAGCTTTTAATATTGGAGTACTACTCACCAAGGACATAACAATGTTGATAACATTCCTAATCAAGGAAATAATGTGGAAATTAACACGCTACCACAATTTTTCTGTAGCTTTCAATATTGTCATTTTCATGACCTAGGAAAAGTTTGATAATATCTATGAATTGAAAACATCAAAAGGAAGCCAATGCTAAACTATGTCCAGAGAGAGACAGCGACAAGAAAGCCTGCCTTTCCCTATCCAAGTGGTCCACGTTGGAAAATGTGTTCTATATATCAAATAATTTATTTTCCTTGTGAGCATGCTGCAATATCATCTCATATTGCTTTCATATATTATAATATACATTTTTTAAGAGATTAAGGAAAACCTCAAAACCTATATTTACAAACGTGTGCGAAACCAAGATCCAAATAATTGTTTTCTGCAAGAGAATCAATTATTTGCCTAGGTTCAGAGTTTCCAGCACTTAAAGAGGCTAATAACATTGACATAATAGTCCATGCCACACATGTAGCGAAGCTTAAATCTAATTTGAGACTTAAAAAATGGACATAATGGTTAGTGTTCATGTGTATCGTAGCTTAATCCTTACAAAGTTGATAGATCAGTTTCAGTTGGGAGCAAGAATGTATTGTGCATGCCCTTCTAAGTCGAAAGAGCATGTGGTACAATGTAAAAGTTTAGAGTTACCAGCACTTAAAGTTACTTGGAAATACTCCATCTATAAGAAAATGAGTCGTGATGTACAATGGCACACATATTAAAGGATGTAGTTTTAATCTAGTTCCAAAAAGCATTTTTTTTTGTTTGGACAAAAGAAAATTGGATGAGCGCCCTCTTAGTGTGTGTGTGTGTGTGTGGTAATTTTTTTTTTTTTTTTGGTGATAGATGCGGTATGGAGTCTTAAGTCTGCATTGAATCTTTGAAGAAGAAAACTTATTTGGTATAACTATATGTGTTTACAACATAACATAATCTGTCATCTGAAGTTTGTATTACATTGATGTTTAAGTCGACAAAAGCATGAATGTTGTTTGCCACAGTCAGCAGATATTAGCTAATAAAATTTAAAGGGTTGATATGAACTATAGGATAACACAACAGCGGATGAGCCATGGTGACTCCTCTTCCTTCCTCCATATTAACCATTCCTCCATCTTTCACTTTCCAGTCGAAGCACTGAACCAAGGATGCAGTTGCAAGTTGCATCACATTCCATGCAAGCGATGCACCTGGGCATGACCTCCTTCCATTCCCAAATGGCATAAATCGGTGGTCTTGTCCAAAAAGATTACCAACATGATCCTTAGTCAAGTCCTCCAAAAATCTTTCTGGTAAAAACTCAGTTGGTCTCTGCCAAGACTTAGGATCCCGCATAATGGCATAAAGATTAATCATCATTCGTGAATCTTTTGGTACATCGTAGCCATTGATCTTGCAATCTTCCTTAGCTCTTCGCAATGCCAGTGACAAAGGAGGGTGTAATCTTAGACTTTCTCTTACCACTGCTTGCAAGTAAAAAAGATTTGGGACGTCTTTCTCTTCAACCAGCCTGTTTGGACCAACCACAGTGTTAATCTCCTCTCTTAGCTTCATGAACACTTTCGGATTATTTATGAGCTCGGCTAGTACCCATGATAAAGCCTTGCTTGTGGTATCAGTTCCCGCTAAGAAAACTTCCTGTCAAACAGAAAAAATAAATGAATCAAACAGAAAAAATAAATGAACAGTATGATCAATAAGCCCAAATATTATAATCATTTAATTACAATTTTAGTGTCTATTGGAATGGAATCAATTAAACACCTCAAATAACAATATTCAGTTAAATAATTCTGGGAGAACTTCATTTTTGTCCATCGTACTTTGGGCAGGTTTCACTTTTATCGTCAAACTTTATTTTTTTCACTTTTATCATCGTAATACATATATTGGTGTCATTTTATATTCAAATCTGTTATTTAGACTTAATTTCTGTTTTACCAATCGTACTACAAACAATATTATCATTTTTAACCTAAATTTGTTAGTTATAAAATGACACCATTGATTGAAGTACGATGGTAAAAAATGAAACAATTAAAGTATGATGGTAAAAGTAAAATACATCCCAAAATACCAAAATACATTTGCCAGTAATTAATTCTTGAAATTCATAGGTTAATCCATTAATGGCGTATGCACGTGGTGCTTTACGTATTTCATAGGTTAATCCATTAATGGCTAAAACACATCCCCAAATACGCCATTAATGATGTTTTGCCAGTAATTAAATTTTTAAATTCATAGGTAAATTCTTGAAATTCCTTCGTAATAATAGAATTAAAAACAAAGAACATGATACCCTTGCTGAAAATGCATCCGCAAATTCATAGGTTAATCCATTAATGACGTTTGATGCCATCTAACTTGGTAACAATTTAGAGTATTGAACAAGGGGCAAATCGGAAATTCCTGTAACATCACCTAGGGAGCGACCCGCCAAGCAAGAAGTGCGACCACGCGGAGTTTCTGGAATTTTGGGGCAATCGCGCGGTGCCTGTTTGGGCGGACGGGGCGATCGCGCCCTAGGCGGTTTCAAGCATGATTAGTGGCAGATTTGATGCAAGACTCTAAAACCTTGAAGGGTTAGGGATAGGCAGTATAAATAAAACCTATTACCTACCAGTTTTCATGGTTGTAATTTCTAGTGTGATAAAGATCAATAATTCTAAATGTTTCAATAGTTTTCTTGTCTCTCTGTTTCTCTAGATCTAGGGTTTGAACAGTTGTGAATTATTGTGATAAAAAAGTTCGTACATTAGATTAGAGATTGTATTTGATGATTGCTAGTTGATAATAATATTCTTGCGAGCTCAGGTGGCTGCTACAATCATGATTCGTCAGGATTGAAATGGCAAAGCATTAGCAGGTTCAATAGGTGTTGTATCGATTGCAACAGTAGATCTGATCTTAGATGAGAGGACCCACTCTAAAATCATCAGGTGCCTTGATGATGATGCTCATGCGGATATTGCAGATACTGATTTCGAAGGTGCTCTGTTGCTTGCATTGGAAGATATGTATCTGACACGATCATTGACCAACAAGTTGTATCTGAAGCAGAATTTGTATTCTCTCCTAATGATGGAAGGTATGCCCATTAGGGATCATATAGATCGGTTTACATCTTTATTACTAGAGTTGAATAATATTGATGTTAAGGTTGAAGATGAGGATGCTGCTCTTATGTTGTGTGTTTTCTTACCACTGTCATATGGGGGATTTGTGGATTCCTACATTAATGGTAAGGATACGGTTACTTTGGAAAAGTTAAGAATAATCTCAATACCAGAGATATGCGCCGCAAGGCGAGCGGTTTATCTACAAAATCTCAGTCAGCAGGGTTAGTTGCAGAAGGCAATAGGGGCCAAGGTAGGAGAAACAAGGGTTTTTCTAAAAGGGGTCCAGTTTCTGGAGATGTCTGTCCTTACTGTAAGGAAAAGGGGCGTTGAAAGCGTGAATGTCCCAGGTTGAATGATAGCGAGCAATCTGGATCTACTGCAGCTATGGCATAAGACGATGAGACGAAGAAGATAAAGGTATGATATTTATATTGCTAATGGTTATGTCTGCAAGGTAGTTGACATGGGTTCCATTAGAGTGAGAACTTTGGGTGGTAAGTTTTGTACATTGAACAAAGTTAGACATGTTACTGAAGTAACGAAGAATCTAATACTGCATATTCAGCTAGACAAGATGGGATACAGTTAAAAGGTTAAGGTGAAGCAGTAAATGTCTGCAGGGGTTCAAATGTAATTCTGAAATGGGTAAAACAAGGTTTCTTGTACGTCCTCCAAGTTTCTACGTTTTTGGGTGTCGAGCATCGTACAATCGAGGGTATGGTAGAAACACATCTGAAGGAGGCATGTTGCATGGCTTCGCGTGGGTGGTTGACAAACAGGTGGAGTAGGAAGTTACTCAAGGTGGAGTTGAACTGGGCAAGCCACGGTTAGTAAGTCAACGCACAGAATTGGGAAGCGAGGAAGGAGTCGAGGAAAAGGTATGTACTACTATGGGGATTACACGGATATGGCCGCTTCAATTGTTTGGGTTGGCAAGATCCAATGTCGACTAGATTTGCCCAATTGCCGGCCGGGGCAATTTTGAGTGACTATTGAAGTAACACATTTAGGTGTCTTGCAGATACATAGGTGTGCTCGACGCAGCACAGTTTGGGTGTCCAGGGGGATACATTTGGGTGTCTGATAGACACGTTTGTTTACTTGTTGAACGAGTTTGATCAACTGTTGCAGCAAGTATATTGGTGTTCGGCGTAACACATTTGGGTATCTTAGAAGATACATTTTTGATTGTCCGGATGACAAGTTTGGTGTTTGGCATAACACATCTGATGTAGAGGGGAGTTCTTGTTTTGTGATCGGGAGGTTAGATGTCAAGGTGGAGATTTGTTGGGGTTTGGGAACAACTTAGAGGATTGAACAAGGGAGAAATCGGAAATTCTCATGACAGCACCTAGGGAGCGACCGCGCCAGGTAAGGAGCCGGACCGCGTGGAGTTTCTAGAATTTTGGGGCGATCGCGCCCTAGGAAGGGGAGATCGCACGGTGCCTGTTGGGCGGACGGGGCGATCACGCCCTATAAAGGGGCGATCGCGCCCTAGGCTGTTTCAGGCCTGATCAGCGGCATATTTAATGCATGACTCTAAAACCCTGCAGAGTTAGGAATATGCATTATAAATAAGATCTATTACCTATCCGTTTTCATGGTTGTAATTTCTAGTGTGATAGATATCAATAATTATAGGTGTTACAAGGGTATTCTTTTCTCTCTGTTTCTCTAGATCTAGGGTTTGAACAGTTGTAAATTCTTGTGATCAAGAAGTTCGTACGATAGATTAGAGATTGTATTTGGTGATTGCCAGTTAATAATAATATTATTACCCTCTACCCGTGGACGTATCCAAGTTGGTGAACCACGTATATCGTTGTTGTGTTGCGTGATTGATTTATTTTCTGTTTTCTAAATAGATCTGTTATAACGTTATGATTCTCTAGTCTGACATGAGAGAGAGAGAGAGAGAGAGAGAGAGAGAGAGAGAGAGAGAGAGAGAGATCAGTGGCTAACCAGGAAAAAAGCCTTGATGTTATTCCTAGTAAGCTTCACCTCGGATGCTGGATCCTCATAAATATCCAAGAAGAAGTCCATCATGTCTTTCCTTTCTCTTTCACCATTGCGCCTCTCCTTCTCGTGTTCCCAGATGATTTTTTCCATCAATTCATCAAATTGATTAATCAATACTTTTAGCCTTTTCCCATATCCCAACAAATCAAATTTCGTTAAAGGACCCAACACTTCACCCATTGCCAACTTGCTACCAATGGCTGTAATTTCTCGAGTGAATTCCCAAATCTGCAGAGCTTCATTGGACGTTGCTGAGCATCTTGTGCTCATTGTCATCCTGCAAATAATATTATTAGTAATACTCATAAACTCTACACATAGATCACAAGACTCCCCTCTTTCTGAACACTTCACTAGTCCTTCCATTAACTTCATCACCTCTTGCTGCCTGATATCAACAGTCTGACCAAGCTGAGGAGAAGATAAAAGCTTTGTCATGCATGTTTTCTTAATGAATCGCCAATACGGACCATACTCTGCCACAAAAAATCCATCACTTGTGTACATGTTAAATTCCTCGCCTGCGAATTTTGGCCTATAGACAAAATTCAGGTCTTGAGTTTTGAAAATTTCTCGGGCAATAATGGCATCAGATACCACCAACAATGGTGATGCACCTATTGAAATTCTCATGAGAGGACCATATCGGAAAGCTAAAGTTTGCAAGGATTTGTGCAATACGGTACTGACTAAATGGAGGTGACCAATAATAGGTAAAGCTGGAGGGCTTGGAGGGTGGTGGATTATCTTACACATACTAGTGGTAGATTTTAAGTATTTGGCTATGAAAAATTTAGCTAGTATAAATGTAGTGAGCCAAATGGAGATGAGGAAACCCCAAGAGTAAACGCTTATAAAAGTGGCCATTGATCAATGGTTTTCTGGTGAACTAAAACTTGATATCTATCGTTATATTTATAGAAATGGTGTAGCAAAGATATCAACGGTGAGGTTATGCCTAATCTGAAACAAGGCGGTTGTAGATGCCAAATACAAATATGAAAGTTAGAATACTTTGTTATTAACATTTACGGGGGCTAATTGTCTTTTGCTGTAACTATGGATTTGTGGGAAAAGATTGTTGGTAGGCAATGGTAATGTTGGATCTTAATTTCAATTAATGTTTTTTTTTTTTTTCTTAATTTCATGAGGCCCCCTCTTCCCAATTCATTCTCCATAAAAGGCCAGGCGATATCAAAAAGTTCACACATTATTGAAAGCCGAGATCAAAATCACATAAAACCCCTCCCTCTTCTCCATTCCAGTTCAGCACGTCAGTGCCCGATATTTCCAAATTTGATACTCGTCAACTCTTATACCTTAAGGTATAAGAGTTATTTTTTCACAATTTGAATAGAACAAATGACTTTTATATCTAGAAATAAGAATAATTCAGTCTTATAACCTTAGATATACGAGTGAATTTTATTATTTTTTAAGAAAATATGAAAAATTGTGAAAAATAATAATATTATACCTAATTATAAATAGTCTTATATTTTTAAGTATAAGAAGATACATGAGAAAATTGTTTAATAAAATATGAGTCTTTTATTATTATTTTTAAGAAAATATGAAAAATTGTGAAAAAAATACTTTTATAACTAGGTATAAAAGTATTTTTAGTTTTATATATTTAGCTATAAAACGATGGGAGAGGGGTATATGTGAGCGTGAGTTTTATGTGTAATTTTGCATCTCGATTGGACTTTTATAACTTTTACATCTCACCCACGAACCCTAGGGTCCTCAGCTCTTTAGAGCATGATGTAGCAAGAACCAGCACCAGAAACAAGGTCGTAGGGCTGGACAAGTGGGCGGTCGCGCAGGGGATGATGGGTGACCGCACAGGTGAGGAATTATGCAAGGGAAAAATGCCTGGACAAGTGGGCGGTCGCACAGGGGCTGATGGCGACCGCACATGTGACGGAATTTGCAGCAGTTTTAATTTCTTTTCCGTTTTGAACAATTAAAATAGGGGTATTTTGGGTAATTTGTTTATTTCATTTTCCTTAGGGTTTTAGGTTATTATTGGGAGTATAAATACTCTCTTTATCTGTTTGTTCGGAAGAGTTGAATTTTGATAATTTATTTTGATTGCTTTGCAATTGTGAGTCTTTCTTGACTTGTTGAAGGTGAATTCCTTCGAGAGGGTGGATTCCTTCTGTTATTCAAGGTTCTCATCTTGTAGGTGTTAATCTTGCCAAACCCTAATTCGTGGATTCGAATTGGGTCAAATAATTGTTGATTCAATTATTTGCCTATCCGGTTACTATTTCTTTAATTTCGCTGCAACCCATTACATCAGTTGGTATCAGATAACAGACGATCCAAGGAGGGAGATGGCCAACAATCAAGAAAACCCTGGTGATTTGGCTGCTGTGCTAGAACGATTCTGACAGATTTGGAGCACCGCGAAGCAGAGCGTGTTGAACGCGAAGAGCAAAGAGAGGTGGAACGCGCTGAAAGGGATAGATTGTTGATAGAGGCTTTGCAGGCTTTTCAAGTTGGTATTGACAATCTTGGGCAAAGGCCAGATCGACAAGATGAACGTGTCGAACGTGGGGCTTTTAATCGTCGTGGTCAGCCGGTCGGAGGTAATCCTGTTTATGAACAATCCCCTAAAATTAAAGCTGATTTGCCTTTTTTTAATGGTGAATTAGATATGATTGAGTTTTCTGATTGGCTTGAGGAAGTAGAAAAATATTTTGCTTTAATGAATATTCCTGCGGAACGACAAGTTCCTTATGTGGCTTATAAATTGAGGGGTGGTGCATCTGCTTGGTGGAAGCAATTACGCACTCAAAATATTCGTAACAATCGACCTATGATTACTAAGTGGCCTGTGATGAAACAAGCCTTGAGGCAACGATTTTTACCCGCTGATTTTGAACAAAAACTATATCGGAAATTTTTGGAGTGTGTACAGGGTACTAAATCTGTTGGTGCTTACACGAATGAATTTCACTCTTGGTCTGCACATAATGATTTGTGTGAGTCGGATGCACAGTTGACTGCTAGGTTTATTTCTGGGCTTCATGTTGATATTCGTAATCAGGTTGAGTTGACACCTGTTCACTTTTTGGATGAGGCTATTGATCGGGCTTCCATAGTTGAACGTCAGCTTACTACTCTTGGGAGCGCCGGTTCTTACTCTTCTGTTGGTAATGCAATTGTGGCCAAAGAGCCAACACAAGGTGTGGGTGCTAAACCCGTTGTAACCGGTCAAACTAATCCGGGTGTTGTTTCGGCTAAGAAGCCCGCTGCTCCTACTGCTGGTGGTCAACAGAATGCAAATCCTTATGCCAAAAATTATGGCACCAAGTGTTTTAAATGTGGGGAGGCAGGCCATATTTCTAGTGGTTTCCCTCTCAGAAAGAATGTTAATATGGTGGATCGTGAGGGTGGTGATGATGCTGGTAATGGTGATATCGTTCATCTCGATCCTAATGGGGATGATGATGATTGCGAGGACCATGAGTCGTATGTGGTTCGTAAACTTTTATTGCCTACTCCCGTAGAAGAGGTTAATCCTGCTCGACATGTATATTCCGTACAATGGGTAAGGTCAATGATATGGCAGTACACTTTATTGTTGATAGTGGAAGCAGTGAGAACATGGTTGCACGTGGTTTAGTCAATAAGCTCAAGCTTGAGGTGCGTAACCATCCATCTCCTTATTTTGTTGGGTGGATCAATGCTACAGGCTCTTTGAAGGTATCACATCAGTGTCTCATTCCTTTTTCTATTGGCAACTATATGGATGTGATTACGTGTGACATTGTGGATATGAGCGCTTGCCAGTTGTTGCTTGGGAGGCCATGGCATTTTGATGTTGGGTCTATGCATTGTGGGCGGACTAATTTGATCAGATTTATGAAGGATGGGGTCAAGTTTACTCTTTGTCCATTGAAAGCTAAAGGAGCACACGGTAGTAAAGGGGACATGAAAGGGATTATTTCCTTGTTCGTTCCAAAACCTTTTTGTTTAAGGTACTGCAACACATGAAACTAAGAAAAGCAAACCATCGGTTCATAAGATGGCATCTGTACAAGCGGCGAGAAGACCCAAGAAGGAAGTTTCATGCAAGAGACGTGTTCCTTTTTCAGCACATGATTCAGGGACGAATCATTTTAAAGAAGGGGTGTATGATGTAGCAAGAACCAGCACCAGAAACAAGGTCATAGGGCTGGACAAGTGGGCGGCCGCGCAGGGGATGATGGGCGACCGCACATGTGAGGAATTACGCAAGGGAAAATGCCTGGACAAGTGGGTGGTCGCACAGGGGCTGATGGGCGACCGCACATGTGACGGAATTTGCAGCAGGTTTAATTTCTTTTCCGTTTTGAACAATTAAAATAGGGGTATTTTGGGTACTTTGTTTATTTCGTTTTCCTTAGGGTTTTAGGTTATTGTTGGGAGTATAAATACTCTCTTTATCTGTTTGTTCGGAAGAGTTGAATTTTGATAATTTATTTTGATTGCTTTGCAATTGTGAGTCTTTCTTGACTTGTTGAAGGTGAATTCCTTCGAGAGGATGGATTCCTTCTGTTATTCAAGGTTCTCATCTTGTAGGTGTTAATCTTGCCAAACCCTAATTCGTGGATTCGAATTGGGTCAAATAATTGTTGATTCAATTATTTGTCTATCCGGTTACTATTTCTTTAATTCCGCTGCAACCCTTTACATCAGAGCAGCAGCAGAGCAGGAGGAAATCTCGGTCAAAATCCACATTAATAGTTATAGTTTCATTTTCTTGGTCAAAGTGACTTAAGTATGACAATAACATTATGAGAAATTTAGGGAATACATACAACTTGATTTTTATAACTTCGTTAACTAGAAAATGAAGGCTTAGTTAAATTTCATGGTTTTTTAATCACTTTTTTAAGTGGGACTCCTTTTTATTTTTTTTAGAAAATTAACACTTATTTATTTGGAGATAAAAAGTGTTGGGGTTAGAGTACTAACCAAGAAACCAAGAGACTTCACAAAATAGGAGTTAAAGACAAGTTGGCAGTGTCGAGCTTTGCAAGAGGTACGAGCTTGCGGAGAGGGCCGAGGCAATAGAAGGGTCGAGCAGGGTTTGCGCGATCGTGTATGGAAAGGCACACGACCGTGCCAAACGGGCAAACTCACAATAAGTCAAATTTGTCTTTCCACGGGCGTGCAAGCCATAGAGCACACGTGCTTCGGGCGAACATCACTATTTTTGGCAAATTGGGTTTCCTAATTGTAGCGGATCTCTTTCTTGGAAAGGAAGGGTTCTACTTTCTTGTACAAGGATTCGTATTGACCTATAATTAAATTTATTGCACTATAAATACTCACGACAGCCTAGAAATATATTGTAACATCATTGAGCGATTATTGAATTAATTTTATCTTTTGTAGCGCCCTCGGATGTATAAATCTCCTTTTTTAAACAAAAAAAAAGGGATGGCATATCAAATATTCCGTTCCAAGTCTTACTAAATTTTTCAAGGGTCCTGAACTGGTAAAAAATGAATGTCATCTCTAAGGTAATACAATGTGTAAAACTTTGGGTATCGAAGTGAAATAAACCCAAATTTATATGTAAGTACAAGAGTTTTTTATATTGTTCCTAAAACTTAGTCCCAACTCAATCCCTTCAACCGCCAATCACCCCAAACACAGATTCGAAATATGTCCTCGATACGTTTCTCTCTCCATTTCCCACCTCGATATCTTATTTAAGATTGTGATTTAGGAATTTTCATTAGATTGGAGATTTTGTTTTTGATTTATGGTGGAAATGGGTGGTAAATTATGGGGGTGGAGCAGGACAATGATATGTTGAAAAAGACGATTACTACTGACAAGTTCAAGCATTGCTTGGATTTGTTACACATCTCTAGCTGTTAGAGATGGGGAGGTTCGATATCTACATTGGGTGGTTCGGGTAATGGTTCCTTGTATCTTCTGTTGGGTTGGGTAAATGCTCGCCAAGGTGGAGATTGTTGGATGTGATGGCTCGATGTCCTGGCAAAGGATGACGTGTAGACTGGTAACGGGCCTTAAAGGGTGGTGCCGGGGGCGTAGCCCTCCGCGGTATGGATTGTGGAACATCAGCAAAACGTGGAGCTTCAGCAGGGTTGAGGCGGCCGCCTGTCAAGGCATGAGGCGTACGCCTCGAAGACAGCAACTTGGCTTGTGTTGGAACAAGTCCCAGGCGGGCACCTGGAAGGAAGCGAGGCGGGCGCCTGGGCTCCAGAGGCGTAGTCTGTTTCTGTAACGCCGCGAGGCTGGCGCCTGGAAGAAGCCGAGGCGGGCGCCTGGGCTTCAGACGTTTTGCGGGCTTTTCTATTTTTCGCTTATCTTAGTTGTTGGGCTAGCGTTTGTTTTCTTAGTATATAAGGATTGTAACCCTATATAAACAAAATGGATTATTGCACAGAATAATAGAGAGGCGGCACAATTCATAACCCCAAACAATTCGACCTCTTTCTCTTTCGATTCTCAATTGCTTTTGTGTTTGGTTATTGTCAATTGCTTCCGCTGTGTTGCATAACAGCTATCAAACTCATTAAATAAGCTAACATATGTTAAATTTATTTATTGATCCAGAAAGTGTAGTAAAATGGAATGTGACACTCAAAAAACAAACCTCCAGTCTTCGATGGTACTAATTACTCCTTTTGTAAGTATAAAATACATATCTACATCAAATCAATTGATGAAATAGCGTGGATGAGTATACTTGTTGTATGGCAACCAACTACAGTGGAGAAGAATCCTGTATCAGGTAGTGGTGAGTTAATTTTTGAAAGAAAACCTGAGGCAAATTGGACC
Source organism: Adenophora triphylla var. japonica (assembly GCA_022495995.1). Taxonomy (NCBI): domain Eukaryota; kingdom Viridiplantae; phylum Streptophyta; class Magnoliopsida; order Asterales; family Campanulaceae; genus Adenophora; species Adenophora triphylla. Next base: position 75,882 of record JAFEMH010001229.1, on the reverse strand, counting down.
CTTGATGAAATTAATTTTGCAAGTTACAACTCTTAGGCCATGGGTGCTTTATCTAGTCATGTCTTTGTAAATATGTACAAATTAATCAAAAATGAAACTGTAGCAAAAAAGGCATGTGATATTTTACAAATGCAGTATGAGTGCATACCTAGTATCAAATCCTTGAGACTTAGAATCTTAATTGGATAAGTTTGAAATCTTAAAGATGGAAAAAACCGAGGATATTGTCTCTTATGCTGCTAAAATTCAATGAATATAAAATGAATGCAGTAGCCTAGGTGAGTCCATTTTAAATGCTACACTAGTTAGCAAATTCTTAAGGAACTTACTAAAGAGGTTTAACATCAAGGTTGCAGTCCTTGAGGAGAGTCATGACACCAATAACGTAGGTTTCGACAAGATTGTTGGTGTGTTAACTGTGTTTGAGCTTAACCTTGAAGCTCGAAAAAAAAAACAAGGAAATAAGCCTTGCTCTCCAAAGCTTAGCACCTATCCCGAAAGATATAGCTGACCTCTCCTCTAAAATTGATAAGTCGAGTCTCGAGGATGAGGATGTGGCTCTTTTCTCTAAAATGTTTAACTCCATTCTGAAAAATAAGAGGATGAGCAAGTTTCCTAACAGTCCTGCTCAAAATACTGAAAAACCGAAAATCAATTCTGATGGGGGATTCAAAAGACCTAGTTTGAGAATAAGAAGTCCTCTGACTCTGTATAGTGTAAGGCTTGTCGTGGTTTTGGTCACTATGCTAATGAGTGTGCTAACACACTAAAAAAGAAATGAATGAGCTTAACTTCTTCTTTAAGTGATAGTGAGGATGAAGAGGAGATAGCTAACATCTTTATGCTTAACTGTTCTTCTTGTTTCAATAGTCTGCTTGTAAAATTGAGAATACTAGACTTTCAAAAGAAATTGATGATCAAAAGGATTGATCAATTGCTAAACTTAAGGTTCTGTTAACTACGAAAGAAGTTGAACTTGAAAAGGTCAAAACTGATTTTGAAAAAGCTGAGTGTACTCTAACCAAGTTGAATACTGGGAAAATGAAACTTGATGAAGCTTTATCTCTCGGTAATACAAGAAAAATTGGTCTTGGTTTTGGAAATCCTTAATTTGTAAAAGAGGGTTGTGAGGTTTCAAGATCTAGAGAGAAACCTATTTTGAGTTACACAAAACCAAGAAGAAGGCACTACATCTGTAATTACTACCTTGCTCCTGGACAAATTCGTCCCTTTTGTTTCAAATTGAAAGCTAATAAGAAATCAGGTTGTGTGAATCAATCCCAGATGTATGACATGATGTGTAAACAAATGTACACACAACCTAGCACACATCCGAGAGCACATCAACAAGTGCACAACAACAGAAATATTAAAACGAAATTGGTAGAGAAACCAAGTGCTACCTGTAATGTAGTCTATTGTTCCCTAAAAAGTGTTGTGAAATTGGGGGGATCACCACATCCACTAGCCCATACTAGCAGTCATCAACATGGAGAAAATAAATCAACACATGATAATATGAAAGAACAAGAACACCACACACACAAGAACACAAGAATTGTTAACCCGGTTCACCACCACCTGTGGCTACATCCAGAGGCACCAAGCCAGGATATCACTATAATAATATATGAAGGATTACAACTTTACATATGCACTCACACAGATCTAGCATAGTAACTCTCCATGAGCAATCTCTCATATATATTATCTCACCTCCCCAAGAACGCACAAAATAACACAGTCATGATCGGGTTGTAGGATCGCCCCCATGGCTCTCCTAGGCCCCTGACCCCCTCCTAGATACTATTTTGTGTCTCTCCTTGATATCCTAACTTTCTCCCGTTTTTGGTACAAATATTATGGTGGTAGTCACAATGTATTTATAGGGATACAAAACCTACACCTAATCAAAACCTACCTTACCCGGAGTCCTTGAAACGGAAGGAGTATAACTCAAATAGGAAACAAAATCTGACTGCTGCTGAAGAAACGGGTCAAGCGTGGCCGCCCTCCTTGGCTGCGCGGCCGCCCTCCTTGGCAGAAACTCTTGCCCCTCATCTGTTCTCCAAGCGCGGTCGCCCTCACCTCAGCGCGGTCGCCCTCCACGACAGAAGCTTCTGCGACGATTTTCTTCCTCCATGGTTTTGATCCTCTCCTTTGATTTTGACTCCAATCCCAACAATCTCCCACCTGGAGACATAAACCACCATTGTGACATGCTCCTATCATACTCCCACCTGAGAATGATCCACCAAATATTTTACACCACCATGTTGAGCCTCTACGCTCCACCACCATGAGCCTCCACGCCCAAGTAATAAGGCGAGTTGAAGCCAAGCGATGCTTCAACCTCTCCGTGTTAGATCCTTCTTGCCTCCCCAAATCATCTTCTACCTTGATTTATTTGCAAGACTAACTTCGCCTTCTCCCTCCTAGATCCACTCCCCTTGCAATGCTCTCCATGAAACTCGGACACACCTTGCTTCTTGCATTGTCTTCTTGTGATCCTTTTTTTCACGCTCTCTGTTAGGTACTTGTGACTGTCTCCTTGCTGGCCAGCTACACATTGTCACCTCTCCACCCTAACACACCGTTTATTGATGTCTCTCCTCTTTACACCAACAGGCCGGTCTCCAAGCCTCTTGCTCCCACCCGGAACGAAATTGATGTTGTCGGTAGAGTACAACATTCTCCTTACCCCTTATCCGTCGTTTGCGAGAAGTCCTCCTCTTCCCACGTGGTCTAACCGGCTTATACCACTCACCTTTGCACGAAAGATTGTATCAAAATAGGAAGCAAATCAGCTGCAGAAATCCCTTCCCCCGCCGCCGCGGTCGCCCTAGCCCCCAAGCGCGGCCGCCCTCGAATGGAATCCTCCGAGCCTCAAGTTCTGTCCAAGTGCGCGGTCGCGCACCACCACCTGCGCGGCCGCCCTCAACCCCAGAAACTGTTCCGACGATTTTTCCTACTTGATCTCACCAACTCTTCCGACTTAGACTTCTTTTCTTTCATATTTTTCTCCAACCACCTTGACTGCCCCAAAAACCCTTGAACATCTCCAGATCCATCTTGATTTCTGCATCTCCAAAATTCCACCTCGAATTTCTGCAGATCTCAACAAGAAACAAACGAACTCTTCAGACTTGCTGATCTTCCGCACGATCGTATACCTATTTGGCATGTGTCTTGCTTCAACCATAAACCCTAGAAGCTCTCAGATCCCTGCACGTCTTCCACACGAAGAATCTGCACGAAAAATCTATTGTCTCTTTTCTTCACCTTGGATCTCTCCTAGATCTCGAACCAAAGAGCTCTGATACCAGTTGTTGTGAAATTGGGGGGATCACCACATCCACTAGCCCATACTAGCAGTCATCAACATGGAGAAAATAAATCAACAGATGATAATATGAAAGAACAAGAACACCACACACACAAGAACACAAGAATTGTTAACCCGGTTCACCACCACCTGTGGCTACATCCGGAGGCACCAAGCCAGGATATCACTATAATAATATATGAAGGATTACAACTTTACATATGCACTCACACAGATCTAGCATAGTAACTCTCCATGAGCAATCTCTCATATATATTTTCTCACCTCTCCAAGAACGCACAAAATAACACAGTCATGACCGGGTTGTAGGATCGCCCCCATGGCTCTCCTAGGCCCCCGACCCCCTCCTAGATACTATTTTGTGGCTCTCCTTGATATCCTAACTTTCTCCCCTTTTTGGTACAAATATTATGGTGGTAGTCACAATGTATTTATAGGGATACAAAACCTACACCTAATCAAAACCTACCTTACCCGGAGTCCTTGAAACGGAAGGAGTATAACTCAAATAGGAAACAAAATCTGACTGCTGCTGAAGAAACGGGTCAAGCGCGGCCGCCCTCCTTGGCTGCGCGGCCGCCCTCCTTGGCAGAAACTCTTGCCCCTCATCTGTTCTCCAAGCGCGGTCGCCCTCACCTCAGCGCGGCCGCCCTCCACGACAGAAGCTCCTCCGACGATTTTCTTCCTCCATGGTTTTGATCCCCTCCTTTGGTTTTGACTCCAATCCCAACAAAAAGTAGTGTCACAGTCTGTTCTTGGTACTTTGATAGTGGGTGCTTTAGGCACATAATAGGGAAGCATGATGCTTTGACTGACTATAAGTATATCAAAGGGGGGAACTAAAACTTTGGTGGTGGTGCACAAGGACATATAATTGGAAAAGGGACTCTATCAGTTAAGGGTCTTCCAAAATTGTACAATGCTTACCATGTATTGGGACTAAAAGCAAACATGATCAACATCAGCAACTTTATGATGATGGCCTTCCTGTGAAGTTTGATAAGAGAGTGTGTGAAGTATTTGAGTATCATGTTTAAAGGCTAAAAAGGCTCTTTATAGCCTTAAACAGGCTCATATAGCATGCTATGGTAGGCTGACTGATCACTTACTTTAGCTGAGTTTAAGAGAGGTACGGTAGACAAAACTCTATTTGTGAGAAGAGAGAAGAAAAAAATCATGGCGGCACAAATATATGTGGATGATATAGTGTTTGGATCCAATTGGTGAATGCATTTGTGGAAAGTATGACATCCACATTTGAAATGAGCATGGTAGGTGAGTTGACCTATTTCCTAGGATTACAGATTAAGCAGTTCAAAGAAGGTATGTTCATTTATCAATCTAAGTATGCTAAGAACCTTGTGAAAAAATTCTCCCTTGAACTCTCCTCTCACCTCAAAATTCCTATGGTGTCATCTCAGTGATTTAATCAGGATGTTGATGGTCAAATGGTTGACCAAACTGTGTATGGAAGCATGATAGAAAGCTTGGTATATCTCACAACAAGTAAACATGATATAATGTATAGTGTATATATTTGTGAAAGGTACCAAATAAACCCAAAAGTTTCCCATCTCAAGGCCCTTAAAAGGATCATCCGATAAGTAAGTGGTACTACCAACCTAGGATTACATTATTCCAAGTAAACAAACACTTACTTAGTAGGGTATAATGACTCTGATTAGGCAAGTAATGGTGATGATAGGAATAACACTATTGGTGGCTTCTTTTAACTAGGAAACAATCTTGTTTTTTGGTACAGTAGAAAGTAAAACTGTGTATCCCTGTCCACAGCTGAGGCTGAATACATTACCCTAGGAAGTTGTTGAACACAGTTACTTTGGATGAACCAAATGCTTAAACATTATAAATTATGTAGCAAAATTATTAATGCCTATTGTGATAACAAAAGTGCCTTAGAATATCAAAGTACCATGTCCAACACTCCAGAACCAAACACATAGATATTAGACACCATTTCATAAGGGATACTGTTGAACAAAAAACTATGTGTCTGGAATTCGTTGGTACTGAAAATCAATTGACAGATATATTTACAAATGCAATAGATCATGTGAGATTTTCCTCTCTGAGGAAGTCTCTTGGCATGTGTTCTATTTGAGGATGTGAACAAAAATGTGCACACATCCATTGACATATTTGTATATTAACTAACGTAAAAAAAAATCCAAAGATATCATACATTACCACAGTCAATCTTAGTGTGGTCACTTGTTTGTTTACATATTTTACATAACTTGTTACTTGATTGTTATACTTCCTATTCATGTTATATTTTGATAACTTGATATAATTTTTCTAGATATTTCATAGTGGGTGCCGTTTAGCAAGAGAAACAACTTCTTCCACTTGCACGTAGCCAATCCAGTGTGACCAAGAGATTCTCAAGAGAATAGTTTTACATCAATCTTGGAAAGATCACTGAAAAAAGGGCTATTACTGGGTATTAGAAAAGTGAAAGCTACTCTAATTATGTATTTTTCCACAATGAAAAAAATCGGTGGATGCATTCTAGAGGTTGTGCAGATTAGATTATTGCTCATTAACTTCCTATAGAGAAAAAGAAAGGCAGGGCTGGTCTTATTCTCTTGTAAACAATGTTGTATTCCTTTGTATTGTTGAGCAATAAAAGGTTGGCCGTTTACCCGTAATCTTTGTGTGCATTACTTGTTCCATTGTTGTGTATTGTTAATTACTTGTATAGTAAATCGAACATAGAAAGGCCTGTTCTTATGAAAATAAGGAAGATGAAGAAGTTTGTGGCCAAACTGTTGGCCTTGAAAAGAATGGAAATGAAATCACCAGTCTGACTCTGATCGTACGATTGACCGCACTGAGCCTAATATTGAAGCTAACTCCTCCAAATCCACTACCCTTCACCACAGTCCGATAACTTCTCCCAAGCCTGCCCAAAATGCTACTCTTGATCAACTCCTCACCACTGTTGAAACCTTAACCTCCATTTAGCTTGAAACCCAAAGCCAAATAGCCCAACTTGCTGCTAACCAGGCATCACTTGTTGCCACTCACAACTCCCTTCAGGCTCAAGTTAATGCTCTTCCCTCCAAGTTGATTGACACCATTAAGGGGTAGAGTTTTTTTATAAAAAAGGTTGTGAAAGACATTCTGTCTGGTCACACTAGTACTAGCACAAGCCTTGCTACTGCCACACCCATTGCTACTCCTCCTCCTACTCCTGATGCTAACTCAATATCTCAAGATTTTATCAAAAGGAAATGAGGGTGATAACCCAAACCTTGAACCATAGCCTATCCTCCAGTTAACACCTACATCAACATTATGGATCGTGGCAGCTTTGTTGTTCAACCTCCTCCCCAACAGTAGATTAAGGACTGAATATTGTTTCTCCCTAGGAAGCCTTTGGATTTTGCTTACTTCCTTAGTTCTTTTATTTTGAACTCCTTTTCCCTGATGGGAAAAATCCAACTTGTTATAAAAATAACTCGCAAGTGCACGAGTTCTCGTAGTAGTAATACGCACTTGGCAAGGGTCGAATACACAGGGATTTGTGAATCAACAACATGACTTTCAACAGTGAAACAAGAAATAAAAGAAGGGGTTTATTTTGGTTTATTATTCCTACTTAACATTCAACTACTCAAAACAAGAAATAACAAAACAAGTAAACGATTACCGAGTACGAAGGAAGAAGGATCTACGGAATAGGATTTATATATATCGCACCAATATTCCAATCAATAATACAATCAATCATAGTTGGGGGTTCATCCTCTTTAGTAAAATTAGGCGTTCACACGTTCACAATTTAATGTTTTACAAATATTAGGTTTTCTGCAAAGTTGACTTAATATTTAATAACCCATTAAACCATAGGATTAAGAACCTATAATTTTAGTTTTCAATCACTTTTCAAAACCTATATCATATTCATTCAAAAGTTTGACTTGCATGGAACAAACAATCACTTGTCAATCACACGCACAAATTTAGTTTAAAAACCAATCACATCTACACATATGAGTGTAGTTTAGAAAACATAGATGAAGAATACTTTTGATTAACCCAACCTTTGGTTGATTACAATATTAATTAAGACATAAAGGATTGATTTACATTACCTCCATTCCATAGAGCAAGAAAATTAGCCACTCATGTTCATATTGAACATTAATAAAGCTTTAATAATTTGCCTAAATTTTTAATGGAATTCTTGATATAAATCTTTGTAGATATTGCTTACAACTAAACAATTATGTTATGAGAAGTTAAAAGATACAAAAATATGGCTAATGGTCTTCTATATATACTAGGGTGAGAGAGAACGTTCAAAAATTAGGAAACTAGCGTCAAAAAACTAAGTCAGAAGAGAACTATGCTGAAACTGCCACGAAATAGTTTGCAATAGATTTTGTGATGGAATAGGTGGGGGCGGCCGCACCCAAATTCCCGCTAGTTTCTGCCTTATGGGAGCGGGTGCTCCCCTCCCTCGAGTGCGTGAGCTCCCGTGCTCTGTCGACTTGTAGATTTCTCTACAAACTTACGAAGGTAATAACTTTTTAATACGGACTACGTTTGGGACGTGCCATATATGGTTGGAAAGCTCTCAAAGAATACTATACAATGATAATGAATGATATGGTCATCTTCAACTTTTTCATTCTAGAATTTCTATTATTTCCTCATTTGCCTCTTTGTTCTCGATAGTTTATTTTTGAATCCTTCTTAATCATTTTTCGGGACTTTATCATTCCATTCCTTGTAATTATAAACACTGCAAAAGTCATAAAAAACACACAAGGTTGAGTACAAAATAGGTCTAAAGTTATATCCTATGGATGGGTGAAATCACATCCATCAAATATCTCTAAACTTATCTTTTGCTCGTACTCGATTAAAGCAAAACTAAAATAAAAATAAAACTACTAACTATCAGAAACAAATAAATAAATATATTTTGGGATTGTTCAATTCATATAAAAGGTTGTTGGGCAAACAAAGTCTCAGATCTTTACACACACATAATCTACAAGTATTATCATAAACATGGGATTATGTTTTCATGTATGCATATAACTTACAATTCTCCATCACATAATGAAAGATGAATGGATCATGGGAGATCAATGTTACCAAAATAAGATATTTTATAGGGTCACTAGCGTCATGCTCTAAAGATAATAAGATAAAAGTATAAGGACACTCATATGAATGTTTAAACACAATTTTTAACCCGGCTACTATTTATGGATCAAATATGACTTTAGAGTAGGTCTGCTGAGAAACGCGTTTCTCCATAACTATGGAGAAACGCGTTTTTAATAGCCAGAAGCTATAAGTTTGATAACCAGAAGAAAATTTATGGATATCAGTCTCAAAGGGTTCTGGATATCCAGAAGCTTTGGAACGGATATCCAGAAGCCTTTGGGCGGATATCCAGAAAAAATAGATTTGAAGCCAAATCCAAGGCCAAGACCAGAATTGCTTATTGAAGGTTTTCTGGATATCCAGAAACCTTCAAATGTATATCCAGAAACCATCAAATGAATATCCAGAAACATTTTGAAAGTTTCTGGATATCATTTTGAAGGTTTCTGGATATCACTTTCATAAGCTTCTGGATATCCTTTCAAAGGGTTCTGGATATCCAGAACCTTTAAGACTGAAATCCAGAAGTAACCATGGGACAAGGTCATGGCCAATACAAAAAGTTTATGGATATCCTTTCAAAAGGTTCTGGATACCCGTAACCCGTTTCTCCATAACTTTTGGAGAAACGCTTTTCTCCCTAGATTTCACGATGACTTTATGGCTTGTAATGTATCATGAACTTCGCGGGCTAGGATCACATTTACAAATGAAGGTAAGGACATACGAATTCAAGCAAGTGATTTAATACGGACTATGATTGAGACGTGCCATATATGGTTGGAAAGCTCTCAAAGAGTACTATACAATGATAATGAATGATATGGTCATCTTCAACTTTTTCATTCTAGAAATTCTATTATTTCCTCATTTGCCTCTTTGTTCTCGATTGTTTATTTTTGAATCCTTCTTAATCATTTTTCGGGACTTTATCATTCCATTCCTTGTAATTATAAACACTGCAAAAGTCATAAAAAACACACAAGGTTGAGTACAAAATAGGTCTAAAGTTATATCCTATGGATGGGTGAAAACACATTCATCAAATATCTCCAAATTTATCTTTTTCTAGTACTCGATTAAAGCAAAACTAAAATAAAAATAAAACTACTAACTATCAGAAACAAATAAATAAATATATTTTGGGATTGTTCAATTCATATAAAAGGTTGTTGGGCAAACAAAGTCTCAGATCTTTACACAGACATAATCTACAAGTATTATCATAAACATGGGATTATATTTTCATGTATGCATATAACTTACAATTCTCCAACACATAATGAAAGATGAATGGATCATGGGAGATCAATGTTACCAAAATAAGATATTTTATAGGGTCACTAGCGTCATACTCTAAAGATAATAAGATAAAAGTATAAGGACACTCATATGAATGTTTAAACACAATTTTTAACCCGGCTACTATTTATGGATCAAATATGACTTTATGGCTTGTAATGTATCGCGAACTTCGCGGGCTAGGATCACGTTTACAAATGAAGGTAAGGACATACGAATTCAAGCAAGTGAAACTAAGAAGTCTTCAACATACATCCTCAATTTAAATTTATCACTATGCTACATGCCAACCCATTGATTCAACCCCCAAACTTATGATTTTGCATACTTCGCACATGGGGTAGATCACCTTTCTCTCTTTTGATCACTTTCCACTTCAACATTAAAGAGGACAAGGCTTTCTTTTCAGATTTTTCTTTTGCTTTGCACATATATGGCACGAAGAGTATGTATTCAATAATTTGCTCAAGCCCCTCTTTTCAATATATAATATAACTCTTTTCTTTATTTTCATGACCACTTTCCACCCTTGATTTTTTAGACATCACGCACAATTTCCCAATCATTCCCTAGTTTCACTTTTTTGTAAAGGTGAGAAAATAGTGTATAAGTTTAAGAGGTTAGGATGATGTAGGTGTCAAAAGATGGCAAATGGTGATCTAAGATAACCTTTCACATTATGAGAAATTCCATTATTTTTCAAGCTCAAAAGGGTTCCATTATTTTTCAAGCTCAAAAGGGTTGTAGCGGAAATTTATAAGTGACGAGAAAGTTAAAGGCTCACGGATAGGGTCAAAGAAAATAGTCATATATCGCTTCCCGAATAGCCTAGTTGATGTGTTATCGACAATCATGCAAATATGTTTTAGGGTTCCCGAGAATGCCAAAGTGATCATATAAGGGTCTCCTAAATTGTTAACAATGATCTAAAAAATATAATGGAAGTGAAGGGTGAATTAATCATACTTTACATGTTTCAATTATATCCCCATATTGATGATAAAACTCAAGATTGTTTTTAAATTTGAACACACTCAAATTATCATAGACTTTAGCTAACAATCCAAAATATGAAAAGAACAATTTTTTTAAAAAAATTCTATTTTTTGGAGGGTGACACTATATACACTCGCATATAAGCCCACAAACTCTGAGAGGTATATACCCCTAAACTCAAGACATGCTATGTCCTCATAGTATATTAGGGCATGCCTTGGGTTTAAAGGATGATATAACACAACAAACAAAATAAATAAGGCTATTAAAACATACTTAATTGGGTTGCCTCCCAATAAGTACATTTGGTTAAATTCGTTAGCCCGACCGTTCCCCCAATTCTAGTGGGGGTGTAAGGTGGCCATGTCATCTTTAGCCTTTGATTTTCTTCCTTTATCCCGCCTCATTGCTTCTCGGGCACAAAAGCCCACCGCTCTCCAAAAATAAGTTCCATTATTTATTAATTCGGGTGGTACCCATGGAACTTTTGAGGCTCTTTGTTTAGCCTTTTTCTTTTTCTTTTCCTTTTTCTTGGGGCCTCTCCCCCAAACTCATTGGTTGCTTTCACTTCACAACCTTTCACAATCTCATTCTCAACACAAACATAAGAGTTGTCATCTTGATCATAAATATTTGCAATGAAAGCATCACATACATCAAAAACATAACACTCTTCTAATTTAGCACATGAGTCCATGTATGTAAATTTTTCTAATGACTGTGAGATGATACATGGCTCTAACTTTTTTTGGAGGTGGTCTAGGGGGTGATACGGTCCGTCACTCATAAAGTGTTTGTCAGCCTAGTGTTCCATAGCCATAACATATACGTTCGCTCTATCCCTAGTACTCTCACCGTCATTCCACATGTTCTCAAATTTCTCACAGCCAACTTCATGCAGAAAGCTCTCATACACACAATCATCCACATCATTAACATAACAACATATATCATTGACAATTTGAGATTCTTTAAAAACAAAAATTTCAACTTTTTTATCAAGAATATTCATTGTAAATTTTCCCTCTTTCACATTAATTATGGTGTCGGTAGTAGCCATGAAAGGACACCCAAGAATAATGGATGTTTAACGACTATTACTAACATCATTCTCCATATCAAGCAATACAAAATCTACCGGCTCAATGAGATTGTCACTTGGACCAAAATATACTTCACAATACCTAAAGCACATTTGATCGATCGGTCAGCGAGTTGAAGGCTCATTGTGATGGATTTAAGATCACCCAATCCTAACTCCTTATACACTAAATAAGGCTTCAAATTAATGCTAGCACCTAAATCCAATATCGCCTTCACCGATTTGGACTCCCCCAAAGTGATTTTAATATTAAAGCTACCGGGGTCCTTGAGTTTTGGTGGAAGGTGTGATTGGATTACGATACTCACATTTTCAGAAATCATTACATGTTCACCTCTCCCATACCTTTGTTTCTGGGTATTGAATTCTTTAAAAAACATGAAATAAAATGAGATATTTTTAATGACATCCAATAATGGTAAATTGATGTTTACTTTAGAAAACATGTTATAAATTTTAGAATATTTTTTTTACATCTTTTGTCTCATTAATCTACCTGTAAAAGGTATGGGAGGTACATATCATTTGGGCGATTAAGGTTTTTCAATTTGTTTGTCTCCCAACTCATTTGTACCATACTCATTCTCACTTTCAGCATGTTTCATATTAGATCTAAGATGGGAAGAAGAGGATGTTGGAGCACGTACCTCATGATTTATTACCTTACCATTCCTCAATGTGGTTATGGCGTTTGTATGCTCTCCTTGGCTTGGAAATGTGCCTGACTTGTGACTTTTGGAGGGCATTGGCAAGTTGACTTATTTATGTTTCTAATTTATTTTTTGCCGCCTCATGAGTCTTCACTTGTTAGATTTGATCCAACCTAAGCCTTTCCAATTGCTCCTCCCATGGTTGTCTAGATTGTTGTTGCACCTGTGGTTGAGGTGGTATGGGGTGGAGGGGTTGATTATTATTTAATGAAAAGTTTGGAAGATTTCTCCACCCTTGATTGTATATGTTGGAGTATGAATTAGTGTGAGGAGGCCTCGATTGGTACCCATTCGCTACTTGTGCCTGTTTCATAAAATCAAAAAATTGTGCACTAGATGGGCACATGTTAGTAGCATAAGAGTTCAAACCACAAGTAGCACATACATCATGAATTTTATTAGCAAGAGCGGGATTAACAAAAGAAGCAAATGTGGAAAGTTAATTAGCTAATTCATTGAATTTATTTTCTACCCTATCAACCGCACTTAATTCGTATACCCCCTTTGTTTTCCCCCTCACTCCCTTCTGTTGGGAGTTAGCACCTATCATCTCAAAAATTTCTTTTACTTGTTCGGGAGTTTTCTCCCCCATTGACGCCCCTGCGGCATTATCTACCATAGATTGGTGCATTGACTTAACCCATCATAAAAAGATTGATTCAAATGGGGTGGGGAAAAGTTATGGGGAGGATATTGGACTAACAAATTTTTAAATCTTTCCCATGTTTCAGGAAATGCCTCACCGGGTTCTTGCTGAAACCCTATAATTTTCTCTATTAAAAGAGACAATGAATAATGAGAATAAAATCTTTACATAAAAGCTTGACACATCTTCTCCCATGTGTCTTTGCTATTTGGTGCTAATGCCATGAACCAATTTTTAGCTGCGTCTTTAAGTGTGAAAGAAAAATATCGCAACTTTAATTGGTCCTCCGTGACCTCGGTAGTTAATGGAAAAGCATGTACCGTAGTCACGTAGTCATGGAGAAAGTTTAAGTGGTCATTCGTATCTCCCCCGTGAAAGCTAGTTAGAAGATTGATGTATTTCCCCTTTAACTCATAACTTCTTGCCGCCGGTGATAACACAATACAAGATGAGGCGGCGTCAATTTTAGGATGAAAATATTCCTTCATGTGGCGAATTCACTTCTTCGCCCATATTTATTTATTTTTCTTCTACCCCGGTGCTAGAAGTTTCATGGGGATTTCCCCTTACAAACTTGTCGTTTCTCAAATAAACCAACTCGGGGTTCAATGAACCACGACCATGTATACACTGTTGAAAATTAAATTGAAGATTGCCAAAAAATCCACGTCAACGACGCCAAAAATGTGGTTGGGAAAATCCCACTTGTTATAAAAATATCTCGCAAGTGCATGAGTTATCGTAGTATTAATATGCACATATAAAGGGTCGAATCCACAGGGATTTTTGAATCAACAACTTGACTTTCAACAGTGAAACAAGAAATAAAAGAGGGGGTTTATTTTTGTTTATTATTCCTATTTAACAATTAACTACTCAAAACAAGAAATAACAAAACTAGTAAACGATTACCAAATACCAAGGAAAAAGGATCTACAGAATGGGATTCATGTATATCGCACCAATATCCCAATAAATAATACAATCAATCATAGTTGGGGGTTCATCCTCTTTAGTAAAATTAGGCGTTCACACGTCCACAATTTAGTGTTTTACAAATATTAGGTTTTCTACAAAGTCGACTTAATATTTAAGAACCCATTAAACCCTATGATTAAGAACCTATAATTTTGTTTTGCAATCACTTGTCAAAACCTAGATCATATTCATTCAAAAGTTTGACTTCCTTGAATCGAACAATCACTTGTCAATCACACACACAAATTAAGTTTAAAAACCAATCATATCTACACATATGATTGTAGTTTAGAAAACTTAGATAAAGAATACTTTTGAGGAACCCAACCTTTGATTGATCACAATATTAATTAAGATATAAAGGATTGATGTACATTACCTCCATTCCATGAAACAAGAAAATTATCCACTTATGTTCATATTGAATATCAATAAAGCTTCAATAATTTGAATAAATCTTCAATGGAATTCTTGATATAAATATTTGTATATCTTGTTTACAACTAAATAATTATGTTATGATAAGGTAAAAGATAAAAAAATATGGCTAGAGGTCTTCTATATATACTAGGCTGAGAGAGAAGGGTCAAAAATTAGGAAACCAGGGTTAAAAATCAAGTTTGAAGAGGATTCTGCTGATTTTGTGATGGGTGCTCCCCTTTATTGGGGTTGGCCGCACCCAAATTCCAGAAATTTTCTGCCTTTTAGGAGCGGGCACTCCCCTCACTCGGGTGTGTGCGCTCCCGTGCTTTGTCGACTTGTACATTACTTGACAAACTTCCGGAGGTTATAACTTTTTCACACGAACTTCGATTGAGATGTGGCATATATGGTTGGAAAGCTCTCGACGAGTACTATCGAATGATAATTAATTCTCTGGTCATATTTAACTTTGTCCTTCTGGAATTTCTATTATTTCCTCCTTTGCCTCTTTGTTCTCGATTGTTCCTTTTTGAATCCTTCTTAATCATTTTTTGGGACATTATCATTCCATTCCCTGTACTTATAAACATTCCAAAAGCGATCAAAAACACCTAAGGTTGAGCGCAAAATAGGTATAAAGATATATCCTATGGATGGGTGAAAACACATCCATCATTCCCCATCCATACTTTGTAAGTTATAACTTCTTTACTATTATCTAATTATGAATGAAATGAATGCATCAATTATTGACTTTGAAAACTTATTCATTCAAACTGCTTGTTTGTATAATCATGATTGCATTATTTCAAAACTCATGCATATAACTTAAATTGCATATCATATGCTTGTGCATGGTGTTTAAACATTTAGTTTAAAAGCATTCCTAAACTTCATGATAACATATTTATGAATGCACTAAATGTATGCTTCTTACTTCTGTTATGTAATTTCTTTTCTTTATAGTAAGTTAGAAACCTAGTACTTAGGCTTGGTGTGTTCATTGACTTGGGACATGATATACCATACTTAAATTTTTGGATATTTTATTACCAATTACAATGAAATATTCTTTGTTATGTTAGGTAATGGTCTCAATCAAATAGGGGGAGATTGTTGGTTATGCTTATTATAAACCTCTCCTATTACTTAATTTGATTGATAACATGACCTATTTTGTTTTACATGTACTTTAGGATCTTATGTATGAAGTTTTATATTTCAATTTTTATTTAAGTCTATTTTTATAGATAGTGTTACTTAGGCTTTAGAGGGCTAGAACTTAAAGTATTTTGGCTCTTGGAGAAGCTGAGTGGTCAACCTTGTGGTCGACCACACATCTGCGGCTGACCACAAGCCCCTTCAGCAAACCACAATTTGCCCCTAATGGAAATAAGCTAAAACGGTCGACCGCATATCCTTAGCTAAATGATGACCTTGAATATGGATGACAAGATCATGGTATAATTACCTCTGACCACAAATCAGAGTTACCTCAAATTATACTGTTGTAGAGTTCACTAAAAGAATTTCAAAAAGGCGACAGTTGTTGTTATTCATACAAAGACGTACCACCTTTCCACTAACCTCTGCAACAAGAAGACAAAAAGGAAACGTGCTCCAATAATACATCAACATCACATTATCCTTAATGTTTATCCTTTAAGGATTTCCGACAGCTCCTTAACCACAAAAGGGTATAAATAGACCTTGTTTTCAAGCCATTATGATTGCAAGAGATATTGTTGTTGAAATCCTCAAAAAGTTTTGAAGCTCATACTCAGATTTCCAGAATCCTTTGAATCTTCAAACACTTCATCTTCAAGCATTCAAGAAATATTTCTTACCTAGATCTCTCAAGCCTTGTAACCACAACAAGATTCATCAAGCTCTCAATAATTCATTTATAAAGAGATCTTGATTCTTTAACTCACACACACACCCCATGAATTCAATCATATTGATTAGATTACATGGGAAACACTGGTTATAGTATAAGATTAGCTTCATAGAAAAGATATTTAGATTTGTGATTACTTTGTAATCCTTTCAACAGCTGCTCAAGATCTAATATACTATCTGCACTTAGAAAATCCAAAACTAACCATCTAGTTAGAGGATGTATCATTTACGATTGAACCTCTCCAAATACCTTGTTCACACTTTTTGCACTTTATTTTGATTTTTCTTAAGTTTGCTTAGTATTCTATGTGTTTGATCATCACACATATCCAGCCTTATTGTGAATTGTGTTTATAGTTGAACTTTGCCTTTGCCCATTTTCAATCTCACGGTCGACCACACTTACATCATTTGCGGTCGACCACAGTCTCATTCTGACCGCACTTTTACACTTGGGAACATCTGCTGTGCATTTTGCAATATTGAAAGTTGGTTTTCGCTTGACCACACTTTCAACATAGTAAGCCAAGGTTGAAATTTTGAAAAGGGTTAAAAAAATTTTATACAACTATTCATTCCCTTCTAGCTGTTTTTCATACCTTTGTTGCAGCTTAGGGACCAACAGAGATGCGTAAGTGCCCTCATTTCCATCCTTTACTTGCTGCAATTCCTTGTTTACCCAATGCTTAGGGTTCTATAACTTGAGAAATTTGGGATTTTGATCCAATTTCTTGGATAATGATTGCATTTGGTTTTAATGCTTGTTTTAGGCTTTACTGATTATGGGTAACTGATTCATATGGTTAGATTCTACATGAATGAACCAAAATTTGAACTTTGATTTTATCGGCGATATCATACATCTTGGACTGGAAAACCAGTTTTTTCATGATGAAAGATGGGGATTTTTACAAAAATCTTTTTGTATTTAATTTCCCTAGCATCCATTTTTGGGAATTTATTGAGACATATAGTTGGGGTGATTTATTTTCAAGTCTCTTTATTTAGCATGTATCTTTAACAGTATACTTAGGATAAATAACTTCTAGAATGACTTCTTACCTTTGATGTGTTTTCCTTTCTAGCTAAAAGAAGGCAGATAAATTATTGGGGCTCCAACAACATGGTGGGTAAAGTATGAAACGTGCTTCCGCCTGCGGTGCAGACTTTAGTGGGCCAGACTGGCCTGAGGGATTTGTTTTACGTGAATAATTACAAGAACATGTAAAGTAGTACATCCTCGTTAACAATAAAGGTAACATACTATGTGATAAGAACATAATGTAACATACTTTTGAGTCTTGTTACAAGTAAGATAACTCAGTTGGATGACACCAATTTTCATTAACGGGATAAACTAACTCGTTAAATAAATTAACAATCATTAAATAAGTAACATCCCTTTCATTGAGATGATCCTTATCATTGTTAACAAACTAGACACATCAGACGGAAGCTAACCAAACGAACCAAGAAATCAAAACCCCTTCAATTCAAACAAATCTCCCATGAATCTATATCAAAATCACACACATTCATGAAAAAAATCACTACTTTTATCCCAATCTTTTAATGAAACCTTACTTTACCAAATTTACAACAAATATTTAAACACACCCAGATAAAAATAAGATCAAAATCAATCAACCCAGTTGTAACTTAAAAGAATCGAAGAATTCAACAAGAATACGGAACCCGAAGGTACCTGGATAGATTTAGGAACAATATAACAATACCTAGTAAAGATTTACAAAATTAACCAGGAAATGAGGGTTGGAATCTCAATCAATTGAAATCGTGGCTAGGGCTCGTTGTCTTATTGACTGATTTAAGAAATGGTTGGTGATTTATGGTTGTGGGGCAGACTGGTGGGTGGTGGGTTTCCTGTGACTGAAATTGCTACCTAAAATACACACACATACACACCCTAGATTTAGGTTTGAAATTACATGGTTTTGTTTTTGATTTAGGAAATGTGTGGTGATTTATGATGGTGGAGTGGACTAATGGGTCGTGAACTAAAAAATGTGAGGGGTAAAGAAGAAGAATAACAAACCCATAAAATAGGCTAACAAATGTTTATATTTAATGGGTATTATTTTTTTCTTTTATCATTGGCATTTCAGTTTTCTTTTTAACGTCTGAAAGTGTGATAGCATCACACTTAGCCGAGTCAAAAGGTTGACTTAATTATGTTTTGTTACTTTCTTTGTATTTAAAATTATGTAAATATTTTATTTTTGATTTTTATTATTCTAACCTATTAACCGAAAATCTGTTATGTGTTTAGTATTGTTTTGGTTATTTTCTAGGACTCTCACATTGGATAAGTGAAGGCTCCAAAGATAAGAAGACTGAAGATATGTGATCAAGCTCTTCTCCAATATTTATCCTTACCCGTTAGCTTAGAAGTCCTTGGTTATAAATACAAGACCCAAGGCTAATAACAAGATACGGTTTTTACACACTCCTAAAGGCTGAAGAAATATAAACTTGAGAGGAGTGTTCTTGTGAGAGTTCTCTTTGTTGATTTTGTCTTTCTCTTAGTTTACGATTTGTAATCTGTTCACAAGTGTTTTTAATAAGAGAAGTTTATTGTCTACAGCATATTGCTGTAGATAAGTGTTTAATTCTTTGTTCATTTCATTTCGATTTTATTATTCATTGTGTTTTACTTGTTGTGCTAGTCTTTGGTGCGATAGCATCCGGACTCACATCAGTCTTCTGTGCACTTCCTAGCCGCTCCATTTCTTTCAATTGGTATCAGAGCTCCACTCGACTTCACTGAGTGAGATCCAAGGAAGAGTGGTCATTATGGAAGGACACTTGAGTCGATGTCCCCGGTTCTAGATGGAACTAACTATGCCATCTGGAAAGCTAAGATGCGTCTCTTCATCAAAGCAATTGATGAACGAGCATGGCTTAGCATTATTATTCCATGGTCCCCTCCTAAGGTTGAAATGAAAAATAAAGAAGAAGAGGGTGAAACTTCCAAAAAGGAGTACAAAATTAAACACGAGGAAGAATGGACGTGATGAGGTCACTTGTGCTAATTACAATTCTAAGGCTCTTGGTGCTATTTCAAGTCATGTGGATGAACACATGTTTAGACTTGTTTTGAATCAAAATATAGAAAAGAAAGCCTGGGATATTTTGCAAGCTCACTGTGAAGGTGATGACAGTGTTAAAGCCACTAGTTAAGGATTCTCATGACCAAGTTTGAAAACTTGAGGATGACTGAGACTGAGGACATAAAAAGTTATTCTTCTAGAATAAGAGAAATCTCAAATGAATGTCTCTCCCTAGGTGAGCCTATTTCTAATGCTAGATTAGTTTGCAAAATGTTAAGAACATCTGAGATAAGTTCAACATTAAAATAGCTGCTATTGAAGAAGCAAATGATACTGCAACCATGGCTTTAGATACTCTTGTGGGTAAGCTAACCATGTTTGAAATGAACATTTCCATTCAGCAACAACATAAAGCTGAAAGTGTTGCTCTTGCTTCTGCTCTTTCTAAAGCAACCTCAATTCCAAAAGAGATTGAGGAAATTTTAAATGAAATTGATATTTCTAATTTGGAAACCGAAGATGTTGCTCTTTTAGCAAAAAAATTCACTTCTTTTCTCAAAAACAAAAGAGACAACAAATTTTCCTCTAAAAAACCAACTACTTTTGATAAACCAAAAGAGGATAATGAGAGTACTTTCAAGAAACCCACTAGCTTTTCTAAAAATAGATGCGAATACGCTCGGTGTAGAGCCTGTAAAGGGTTTGGTCATTATGCAAATGAATGTGCCAATACTCTGAAGAAAAAGGGGATGAGCCTAAGTGCGACCCTTAGTGATAGTGAGGACGAAGATGAGTCGCTAAACTTAGCAATCATGGAAATCTCGCCTCCAAATCATGAACATCAATCTGATGTAGCTTCAGATGTTATCACATCTACCCTCTCATCTTCTGAATCTTTTATAAACTGTTATACCTCCTCATTTGAATAAGAAGTACGAAAATGAAGAAGAAGATGATGGAAACTATAACGAGCTACTAGATGCCTATGCTGAGCTATATGCCGATTGGGAAAAGCGTGTTGAAAAGATCGCTGTCTTTGAAAAGATAACTGAAAAACTTTCTACTGAATTGTCTAAAGTTAAAGATGAACTGAAGAATGTATCTACTGAAAATGATAATCAAAAGGATTCTATTGCCTAACTTGAGGTCATTCTCACTAAACGTGATATTGAACTTGAGAAAACCAAAACCGAACTCACAGAGGCCAAGAAAACTTTTGAAAAGCTGAATACTGGAAAGGCAAATCTTGATGAGGTTCTTAATGTGAGCAAGTTTTCAAAAACAGGTCTTGGTTTTGAATCAATTTTTTTGAGAGAGGGAGAAAGTAGTTCCTCAAAACCTAAAACTTTTTACAACCAAAAATCATCAACCAAAAAGAAAAGATTCGTATGCCATTACTGCTTCTTACCAGGTCACATAAGACCTTTCTGTTACAAGAGGATTCGTGATCTGGGGAAAGATGTTCCTCAGATGAGTGAACGAATGCAGTCACATCACAACTCACATCGCCAAAAACCTGGTCAGTTCGTATGGGTTGAAAAGAAAAGCATGAAATGCAAAGTAGTGTTTACCTCTCTCAAGAGCAGCATTGCTAGCTCATGGTACTTTGATAGTGGGTGCTCAAGGCACATGACAGGTAATGCCGAATTTCTCACTGATTACGTCACTATCAAAGGTGGGAATGTAAATTATGGGGGAGGAGCACAAAATAAGATTGTTGGAAAAGGTACTTTATGTGTAAATGACATGCCTAAACTGAAAAATGTCTATCATGTAGAAGGATTGAAAGCTAATTTGATTAGTATAAGTCAACTATGTGATGAAAATTTACATGTCAATTTTGACAAACATGAATGTAAAGTGTTTGATAACACTAATAAATGTTTGTTCACCGGAGTAAGGTCTCAAGATAATTGTTACAAATTTGGTGACAACTTATCCTGCCTTAGCTCCAAAACAAATGAACTTGAACCGTGGCATCAAAAATTAGGACATGCTAGCTATAGGAAAATAGAAGAATTAGTTAGGTTTGATGCTGTTAAACACTTGCCCAAGCTCGACTTTAAACAATCTAGTGTGTGTGGTCCTTGTCAAAAGGGCAAGCAAACCAAAGCCTCTCATCCAAAAGTGGACCAAAGTTCCACGTTTGAAATTTTAGAATTAATACATACTGATCTTATGGGACCAATTGAGGTTGAAAGCTTAGGTAAAAAGAAATATTCATTTATTTGTGAAGATGATTTCTCTAGGTATACTTGGGTGCTATATTTAAAAGAAAAATCTGAAGCACTTGAAGTATTTAAAGTATGGTATAAAAAGGTGAAAAACTTGTATGGAAAGAAAGTTATCAAAATTAAGTCTGATCATGGAACTGAATATGAGAACACTTTGTTCTCAAAGTTTTGTGACTCCAAAGGAATCACCCATGATTTTTCAGCCCCTAAAACACCTCAACAAAATGGGGTTGCAGAAAGAAAAAATCGTACATTACAAGAGATGGCTCGTGTCATGCTTAGTTCAAAAAACATCTCTAAACGATTTTGGGCTGAAGCACTTAATACTGCCTGTCACATAGGAAACAGAGTTTATTTGAGAGTTGGATCAACTATGACTCCCTATGAAATCCTCCTTGGTAAAAAACCTACTCTTAAATATTTTCATGTTTTTGGATGCATATGCTATGTTCTAAATGATAGAGATTATCTATCTAAATTTGATTCCAAAAGTGACAAGGCTGTTTTTCTTGGATATTCCACAAACAGTCGTGCATATAGGGTTTATAACCTCAGAACCAAAACTGTGATGGAATCGATTAATGTTACATTTGATGATACTGCTGACTTGAATTTAAAATCTCTTGAAGATGATGTCTCGGATTGTATAGAGACAATGCGGGAAACTTCGAGAACCAAACTAAACAAACGCGGCAAAATGGTGCGCAAAAGCGGATGCGGAGTGCGATGCGAGCACATCACCACCTACATCGGGGCAAACAAAATGCTGGTTCGAATCGAGGATTCGGAGGCTGCGAAGAAGGTAACTTGGAGAGGACCAAAGACATACCAAGCAGAGTACAAAAGAATCACCCAATATCTCAAGTAGTGGGTGATGTAAATGAGAAAATTAGCACAAGGGAAAAGCCAAGAGTCAACTACTGTGAGTTGGCTGGGCTAAGTTGTGTGGAATCACAAGTGAACAAGGTTAGTTCTTGCTGCTTTGTTTCTAATATTGAACCTAAAAATGTTTTAGAAGCTATGAAGGATGAAAATTGGATTGTTGCCATGCAAGAGGATTTAAACCAGTTTGAGAAAAATGAAGTATGGACTTTAGTTCCTAGGCCTATTGGAGGAAATGTAATAGGAACTAAGTGGATCTTTAAAAACAAAACTGATGAAAATGGTCAAATTACAAGAAATAAGGCTAGACTTGTAGCCCAAGGTTACACTCAAATAGAAGGTATAGATTTTGAAGAAACATTTGCTCCTGTTGCTAGAATAGAGTCAATTAGGCTTTTACTTGCTGTTGCTTGTTATTTGGACATCACTTTACATCAAATGGATGTTAAGAGTGCCTTTTTGAATGGTATCCTAAATGAAGAAGCCTATGTTGAACAACCTAAGGGCTTCATTGATCCCCATTTCCCTAATCATGTCTATAAGTTGAAAAAGGCCTTATATGGTCTAAAACAAGCCCCTAGAGCTTGGTATGAGAGGCTAACTGAACATCTCATACAAATGGGATTTAAGAGAGGTGAGGTAGATAAAATCTTATTTATTTTAAAAGAAAATGTAGAAATCTTAGTGGCCCAAATTTATGTTGATGACATTGTATTTGGATCATCTTCCAATGATATGTTAGACTATTTTGTCACAAGTATGACTACCACCTTTGAAATGAGTATGGTTGGTGAGTTAACCTACTTTCTAGGACTTCAAATAAAATAAAATAAGGAAGGAATTTTTATATCTCAAAGTAAGTATGCCAAAAACTTAGTTACAAAATTTTCTCTTGACAATGCCTCTCACTTTAAAACTCCTATGGGATCATCCCAAAAGTTGTGCAAAGATGAGAATGGTGAGGATGTTGACCCCACCTTATATAGAAGTATGATTGGAAGCTTATTATACCTTTCAGCAAGTCGCCCTGACATAATGTTTAGTGTATGCTGTGTGCTAGATATCAAGCTTGCCCCAAATTGTCCCACCTCAGGGTAAAAGAATCATTAGATATGTTGGTGGTACTATCAATTTAGGGCTAAGTTATACTAGAGAAACCAACACAAATCTGGTAGGATTCGGTGACTACGATTGGGCGGGCAATACGATGACGGGAAAAGCACAGGCGGTGGTTGTTTTTATCTTGGGAACAACCTAGTATCTTGGTATAGTAGAAAACGAGCTGTGTATCCCTTTCTCTTGTTGAGTCGAGAATATGTGGCTGTAGGGAGTTGTTGTTCTCAACTCCTTTGGATGAATCAGATGATTAAAGATTATGGTCTTAAAAGTGATATCCTAACTGTTTTTTGTGATAATTTAAGTGCCATAGAAATATCAAAAAATCATGTTCAACACTCACGTACTAAACACATTGACATTAGACATCATTTTATTCGTGATCTTGTTGAGCAAAAAATCATTAGCATGGAATCAATTAGCACTGAAAAACAGTTGGCTGACATTTTCACCAAAGCCCTTGATTTTCAGAGATCTTAAACTCTAAGGAAATCTCTGAGTTTGTGTGCAATATAATGATGTGATCCCCCGTGTGATCACATCATATCTAACACCTGTATTCTACAATTCTAACAAAAAAAAAATGCATTGCCTGATTTATCTCGGTGTGGTCACTTGTATTGCATCTTTGATTTATTTCCTCTCTGAATTGTGAATCCTTCTTAAATAGTAGTCAACAACTGTTGACTCTAAATTTATCTTACTAGATGTCTCTTGGTGGGTGCAAAAATAAAAAAATTGGGAAACAGCTACTCCACTCATGGTATGAAGTCATTTCAATGTGATCAAAATGACTTCAAGAGAAAGTTTGGGTCAAATTGATAAGATCATTCGAAAGAGGGCTATCCATGAGAATAATGAAGAGTGAAAGCTACCCATAACATATTTTTCCACAAGAAAAAATTTATATGTGGAAGCATTCTAGAGGCCACGTAAGACAAGATTCTGATTCATTGACTTTCTTAGAGGAAATGCGTCCCCTGATGTAATTACATACTATGCCACACATCTACTGAGATTTATCCTTCAAATGTGTGTAAATTATGCATCATTAAATTTTAGAATATTTCTAGTCAACCTGGTCCTTGGTGAAAATTTCAATCAATTGTTTTTCGACTTCGAATTAATTTTTTGTTAAAATATTTTATTCTCAACAAAATTTCTTATAAATTTTTAAATGTCCATATGTTTAGGGGGAGTATAAGTTTGTGGATTTTTTTTCATCTATGGTAAGTACATTATCTAAAACTAAAAAGTTTTTATTTATCTTTATCATCTTAATCTCCAAAGAAGTTAAGACTCATTTAATCCCTTGTATCCTAACCGGCCAAAGGGATTTAGTTTAGTTCAAATGCAATTAAAACTCTCTTTAGTGACCTAAGCCTACTATGATTTAATGACGTGCTATCACATCAAATAAATACCATCACCCTCCTCTCTTTAAACCCTCATCGGCCTTAGTGAACAAAAACCCTTAGAAATTCCAAAGCCTCTTTCAGTTTGCTCCTCTGATCATGGCATCTTCGTCTAAGTCTCCCTCTCCGATAGCCGCTAGCTCATCGCCTCCATCTCCGGTGGCCCCAACCGAAGCCGCCGTGGAGCTGTTTGTCAACACCGATGCTTCCCCTGTCTCAATGTTGCTCCCTGGTGCTCCAGACAATGCCATTGATGCTGATAATCCAGGGGATTTGAAAGCTGTGGGTGCAATGGCAGGGGTAGCTAGAGGCCCTAACTGGTCTTTGAGGCAGAGGGGTTTTTCTCCCAACATTGGGGACTATACTCCTAAGGTACGCCCTAACATGGCCGAACCTGAGTTCATTGAAGGCGAGGATGATAAGGACTTTGATCCATCTGCTGATCTCAAGAGAAAAAGGGGAAAAGCTAAGGCTAGTGATTCTGGGAGCTCCTCTGGTAAACCCTTGCCTCAGAAGAGAAAATATGTGAGTGGTTTGTCTGTGTATTCAAGTGATTCTGAAGAAGAGGATGTTGAGGCATACAAAGTTGTATCTAGAAGGTCTCAATCCGTAGAGCTTGAGGAGTTAAAGGAAGCTGAGGATATAATTGAATCTGTTGATCAAGACTTTGGAGATGACTTCCCTCACGTCATTGTGACACCTGGGGATTTACATGCTAGAAGGATCGCCATATCTCAACAGTCACTCACTCGTGCTACCAAAGGTACTAATGCATCTCCAACTCCATCCCCTCCTTCCAACTCTCCTGTTGCCCCTGCTCGATCATCTCCGGGCAACTGGTACTCTGGGGCTCATTCTGGAACTGATGAAATTGAAGAAGGTAATGAGGATGAGGATGAGCATATTCCCCTGCAAGCTCTGTTGGATTTGAGGAAAGGGAAAGGCAAAGTGAGGCAAGCAAAGGCCAAAGCTGTTGGGGCTATCTTTGCCCAAGCATCTGACATTGGGTCAGATGATGATGAAGCTGAAGATGACACTTTTAAACTTGGGAGAGATGAGCTAGAAACTGAAAGGAAGGATGCTGCTGAAGATGTACTCACATCTGCATCCTCACCAAGAAGGAGCCTAAGAAAGACCAGTGCCTCCAAAGCTAAATTGCCTAAGCCTAGGCATTCCCCAAGAGCTAAACCTTCCTCAAGAAAGGTAAGCCCCCACTCTCCTGAGAAATTTATGTCTAAGTTAGTTAAGGAAAGATTTGGCTTCTTTAGAAAGAAAGGTTTTTTGGTTGAAAGGGTCATTGACAAAACGTTTGATGAAGTTGGTATGAAAAGGTTTCTAGAAGAAAAAAGCCTCTTACACTCTGTCTCTTATCCCACTTTCTATTACCCTTCACTTGTTAGTGAATTCTATGCTAGTCTTGTCCAAGCAATTCAAGATCCTAGGTCTGATAGTTTTGAAAAGGTGAAAGTTAGTGATCAAATTGTTTCTTTTTCTCCTGCTATGATCAACATTTTCCTTCATACTCCATCTCCTCACATCTTTCCACCCATGGCACCTAAAAATGATATTGCCAACTCTATAACCAATGGTCTTGACCCCACATGGCACACACAATTCAAGTGTACCATGCTCACCTCCTTATGTGGTTTCTTATTCAAAGTATCAACCTTCAATTGGAAACCCACTTCCAACAAAAACACTGTTACTGTCCCTCATGCTGACCTAATCTATAGGATTTTTAATGGTCTTGAGTTCAACTTGGGTGAAGTTATTTTTGGGAGTATAGTTAAGTTTGCTGAGAAAGAGCTTCCCTCTGACCTTCCATTTCCTTGCTTAATTACTGGTTTGTGCTTGAAACAAGGGGTAGAAATTCTCATGTCTGATAGGTCTGTGGAAAAGATTGAGCCTTTTAACATCCAGCCTGTGTTAGAATGTCCCACAAGGACTGTAGATCTACCTGTAGCATTCCCAGATGATCCAGTAATTGATGCTTAAGATGTGGATGAAGATGAACCGGTTGATGCTACTGAAGATGTGCGTGCATCCCCTTCACCACATGTGGATCAAGCAAAGGTACTCTCAGATGAAATCAAGTTTTTGGAGAGGTGGATGCTCAATACGAGGGTGCAGTTCAAGGACGTTTCAGCTAGGAGGAACAAATTGTTGGCTGCAAGGGATGCGCTTTCTGATCAAAAAGGGGGAGCTAGCTCAAGTCGTGTGTTTGAAGAAGTCAGTCATGATTTCAGGTGGGAGCTACTTGCGAAAACACAAGCTGAAATGGAGGAGAATCTGAATCAGAAATGGGACAGAATCTTGTTCTGAATGGGGTTATGATGTGGTTGAAAACAATTTTAATTTCTTGTTTTTAAATTAGGAACAATGGTGATTTGTTTTTTGCTTAGTTGGTTTGGTTTGTTTGGATATGTTTTAGACATGGTGCTTTATGGTTTTTATTAGCTAGTATTTAGGGGGAGCGTTCGAGCTCTCCATCTCATATTGTGTTTTGAATAATCTTAGCTTAGTTAATTGTGTTAATATATATTGTGCTTGAGATTTGTTTTTGAACAGAAAGCAACAAAACAGGGGGAGATTGAAAGTGTGATAGCATCACACTTAGCCGAGTCAAAAGGTTGACTTAATTATGTTTTGTTACTTTCTTTGTATTTAAAATTATGTAAATATTTTATTTTTGATTTTTATTATTCTAACCTATTAACCGAAAATTTGTTATGTGTTTAGTATTGTTTTGGTTATTTTCTAGGGCTCTCACATTGGATAAGTGAAGGCTCCAAAGATAAGAAGACTGAAGATATGTGATCAAGCTCTTCTCCAATATTTATCCTTACCCGTTAGCTTAGAAGTCCTTGGTTATAAATACAAGACCCAAGGCTGATAACAAGATACGATTTTTACACACTCCTAAAGGCTGAAGAAATATAAACTTGAGAGGAGTGTTCTTGTGAGAGTTCTCTTTGTTGATTTTCTCTTTCTCTTAGTTTACGATTTGTAATCTATTCACAAGTGTTTTTAATAAGAGAAGTTTATTGTCTACAGCATATTGCTGTAGATAAGTGTTTAATTCTTTGTTCATTTCATTTTGGTTTTATTATTCCGCTATGTTTTACTGTTGTGCTAGTGCTGGTGCGATAGCATCAGGACTCACATCAGTCTTCTGTGCACTTCCTAGCCGCTCCATTTCTTTCAACGTCATTAGGGTACGTTCCATAATATGTAACAATGTGATATATTACGTTACATTAACATGTCAATTCTTAGTATGTTCAATTAATTTTAACAAACACTAAAGTACGTTCCATATATTTGTCGTTCACGGCACCTTCTAGAAGGACTTGATACTGTTATGAGGGATACTAAGTTGATTCTGACTCTAAGTGAGAAATGGTGGGATACAACTCACACTTTCCATTTCAATTTTGTGGAGCTGACTATGACTCTTGATAACTTAAAGGCTATTACTAGTATTCCCTATGGATGGGCTGTCTTGATCGTGAGGGAAGACATCATTGGGAATGACGATATTTTAGAGGCTTTGATGGGTCTCCCTATTGATGCTTTGAGGGATGTTAATGAGATCATGCTGAATGATATGGATATGCCTTTGAGTGGTTTGATAATTGAGTTCAATGAACTGAAAACTATAGTCACCGTGGACCAGATTGCCCATAGTTTTGTCTAGTTTGGCTTGTATGAGACTATCAAGCTCAACTTGGCGATGAAATCTATGTTCAGTCACTACTAGAAACAGCTTATTTACCCACGGAATATTCCGTGGGTAATCATAGAATTCCGTGGGTAATATTCATTTACCCACGGAAATTGTCCGTAGGACATCCGTGGGTAAAGTTTTGTGAGTAATACCCATGGAAAGTTCCGTGGGTAATACCCACGGAAATTCCGTCAATAAGCAAACATATCCGTCGGAAATAAAATAAAATACCCACGGAATTTTTTTAAAAAAATGTTGATAAAATTACCCACGGATTTTTCCGTGGGTAATTTTCAATTTTTTTTTCAATTCTGATCAAATTACCCACGGAATATTCCGTGGGTAATTTGAGGATAAATTACCCACGGAAAAATCCGTGGGTAATTTATCCTCAATTACCCACGGAATATTCCGTGGGTAATTTGAGGATAAATTACCCACGTAATAATCCGTGGGTAATTTTCCAAATTACCCACGAAATTGTCCGTGGGTAATATTAAAATTAAAAAATAATATTTAGCTTCTTTTTTTACCCACGGAAATTTCGTGGGTAATTTGGAAAATTTCCGTGGGTAATTTGGAAAATTACCAACGGAATATTTCGTGGGTAATTTATACTCAATTACCCACGAAATATTCCGTGGGTAATTTTATCATAAGTGAAAAAAATTGAATATTACCCACGGAAATTTCCGTGGGTAATTGTATAAGAATTGAAAAAAAAATATTTGAAAATATAAAAAACCACCTGTAAAAGCCAAAAATCCAATACTTTTATAACATTCACACAAACAATATACACAATTCTTAAACAATCTTAAACAATGTCTTCCAAACCACAAATAAAATATTAACACGTACAAATCTCTAAACAACATAACATATTACAAACCAAAAAAAAAAGTCTAGTAGTTAAGTTACCACTCCAAACCAAATAAAAACAAGTCAAATTCAACTTTTACGACTGTTACCACCACAGCCACCCCTACGCCCAGTTCCACTCAAAGTTCCATTTGAATTTAGATATGGTCCAATAGAAAAGTTAGAGTTATTACCACTAGGAGGTTGTTGTTGCTGTAGTTGTTGTTGGAGCATAGATCTCATCATTTCTTGCATTTGTTGCTGCATCTCTTGCCGCATTTTTTCATTCTCTCGCCGCATCTCTTCCTTCTCTTGTTCCTTCTCTCGCCGCATCTCTTCCTTCTCTTGTTCCTTCTCTTGCCGCATCTCTTCCTTCTCTTCTTTGCATTTGTTCCTTTTCTTGCCGCAATCGTTCCTCCATTCGCTCTTCCATTTCCTTAACTTGGGTGTTTACACGAGTGTCAACTTGGGTGTTTAGTGTCTCATTCAGGCTTGCTATAATCTCATCCTTTTGTCTTATTTGAGCATCATAGTCCACACTACTGGAGGAAGAAAAAGACTGCGAAGAACGGCTGCTTAATGGCAAGTCAAAGAAAGCAGCTCCATGATTTCCGAATACGGGCAATCGGTCACCTTTTTGTCGCCCGTGATGAATGGTAATGGTCTTCCAAAGTCCTGCTCGAAATGGAGGCAGTCCGGTGCTTTCAATCTCGATAATTCCCTCCTCAATAGCCTCTTCACGAGCACGCCTCACATATGTTTCCTGTTCAATATATAACAAAAAACAATTAATAATGTCAAGAAGACTGTTTTTATCTGCAGAACTTGTAAAATTCTAGAATGAAAGATACTTTTTAAATCATAATTGGGAACTCATGCAACTTCAGTGAGTTGGAGTATATATGAAGCCAACAGTTTGACTGCAACTATTTGTAACGTTCCATCACATCACATATGCAGTTGCTATATCAATTTAACTTTGTATGCGAAACAACCAAAGGAATTGGCTCTTTTAGAAGGGAGATCAACACATGTGCAGTTCTGTTCATTGCAGTTACATTGTTTGTTGAGCAAGATGTCTGTACTAAATTTGTTTAGCACTATCAATTTGAGGGGGTATGTTACTGATGACAAAATCACTGAGCACAACAAGGTATGAGTTATACATAATGTAGAATACATAAAGTAACATTCAGGTGAAATGTATTCATCAAGCTTTTAGACTGTACAGACTGGTATATTGATCTGTGATAAAATTAACTTCTGTTTCTGTTTTTGTGCAGTCTAACCGCACATTCTGATGATTAAAGATGGATTTGGAGTTTGGGGTTTAATTGTAAATTACTTGTACAGAATGTAACTTTAACATCAACATCACTCACAATTTCAGATTGTACAAACAAACTTAAAATCAACCTTGGTTCTGATCTGCACACAAGAAAAGATCATTACGGTGCTACAATGAATGCATGCAAATATGCATAAAGAGAAGTGCACAAAGTCATATCAGAAAACTGACGGGTCAAGGGATTCAGAGCAGAATGACGATTGTGGGCATATCTTGGAAAGGTAATGTCATGTACCTGACTGACTAAACAAAGTAATTCAGTATGAGTGAGTATTAATATTTAAATGTGGAGTTCTTCTTTTCTTTTAAGATGAGGAATATCAGAAGCTGTTAATTATATGAAATGTTGGTTTAATGATAGCTGGTGTATTGCGTCATAAATTTCATTGTGGGGGGAGAGAGAACCAAACTGAAGTTTTAGTGTGGTTTGGTTGGAAACTGGAATAGCCTGTCACAGAGTTAACTAAATGCTTGAATTTTACAGCTTTACAGAAAAGAGGGCGAAAAGAGATTGGCTCAGCAAGCATTTGATCGTGCTAGGAGTATAGATCCATCGCTTGCATTACCATGGGCAGGCATGTCAGCTGATATGTATACTAGGTAAATTCTAGTCTTCTTGTGAAAGCCTTGTTTCAGCAACGAGGTTGCTTCATTGTGACTTGTGTATGGCACGTACAAATTATGGAAGCGGCTTGTCTACTTGTGGGGATAAGCATGTGCACATTAGACCTTCACACGTCCAAACATTAAGGAGCCTCTTGCAGAATCGGGTCCGCTCTTAATATCGATATTCTGGCGCGGTAGATAAACAAATCCATTGGCAATTGTCACTTTAAACTCGTATTTCCATTGCTTATTTTCTCAGGGAACTCAAACCAGACGAAGCTTATGATTGCTGTTTACGGGCTGTGCAGATATTTCCAGTAACTCTTTCTACCTTTCTTTGAAAATTTAGCTCTCATTTTATCAATGTAGTGCCATGAATGGATTTCTCATAATATTCACAATTAATCATGATAAATAGCACTCAAGAACGATCATAATGAGACAAAGCAAGGAAACAAAAGGGGGATTGAGACACAAAAAGTAGGCACGTCGCCCATATAAATACTTACATATATTTCCTGATAATGACGGCTACTCCACTTTATTGTGCCGTTTGGAGACACGGAAGAGTGTGTGGCAAGGAACGCCTCAGAAGCATCAACATCTGGCCCATGACGCTTAACCTTAAAATATAAACAAAATAACATTATAAGAAATATATTAAAACAAATCATTAGAATGAATAAAAAATATAATACTTCTTATTTAAATATTAGTAACGAAATAAACTTACCAAACGGTCCCATGACTCACTAAGGCTGATAGAACCCCCCGTGTGTACACTACCCTGTCCCTCATTCGAGTTTCTGTTAATCTTGGCTTTATCTGAAATATTTTGAAAATTTTGACTCCTCCAATGTTCTTCCCACTTGGCCCATAATTCTGGCGAGTAATTGGGGGCGGCCTGACCAGTTTTTTTCCACTTCTTGTGCATCCCGTGCACATATCCCCTATAGCAAGTATAAACCATTTCTTTGAACGCTTTCTCTATATGCTGTTGCGAGAAGCCGGGACAACAATATTCCCTCTGAACAAAGTTTGATATATATTAATTTTAGGGTCATAAACTCAAATATTGTTGGGGCTTTACATTTTAAGATCAATATACATACTTTGTATTATCTAATAAATGGGCATAGCTGCAAAATTACTGAAAATACTATTTAATTGGTACCTGAAACTCGCTCAACCACAGCTCATACACAGTCTTTGACAGCGTTTTCGGTGTCGGAAAAAACTCTTGAAACGGATGCTTCCGAATTATCTCACCAAACCATCTAGATGGACTTGTGTGTGCATTATGGATAAATCTATAAAGAATTTAAAATATGATATATATCAATAATATATGTGCAGAACATAATAGAAAAAATGCTAACTTTAAAATGTAACAAGAAAATCATAAAATAATACTTACTGCATACTGGGAGAGATACTAATAACACATTTCCCATCTTGTACAACTCTATCCAAAAGAACCCTCCCCTCTGGTGCTATAGGCTCATGGCCTGCATCGGTAGAGCTCCCCTGGCCTGGACTGCTAAGGGATTCATCCTCGGTCGTATTCTCTGCATTGGGTCTTGGAATGGAATGTCTATCCCTATAAGACTGGCTGATGGTAGGAACAAAGGCTAGAGCTTTGGATTTCTTGGAAGGAGGAGGGGGACCATCAGTAGACATGTCTAAACTACAATATAAATGATAGTACATAAAAATGAATAAATTACAACATAATTAAAAACCATTATTGCAAATAAATGAAGAGACATATGAAGGAGAGCATGAGAAGAAAGGGATAATGGACAAGATCAAGGAGAAACTTCCTGGCCGCAATAATTAGCTAAGAGTACCTCTATATCCTTGAACTAAAAAAAGGGAGGTTAAAGTTATTTTGGATTTGTTCAATAAGTTAACTACTATGGGGTACAGTACTATTTTCTACAGCTAAAGTTTTAGTTCAAATATAAAGTTAAGGTTGATGGAACTTTACATGCAGTATACAGTTGTTATCTGCGTATTATCTTAAGCTTCAATAAATACAAGTCAAATTTCATCCCAAAATGGTAATATTGTCTCTTAAAATTCAAGAAACGACTCTTTTGACAAGCTGGAGTAGTACTATAAAATCACTATCTAAGGTGCTTGACGTTGACGAGCTGAATGGTTCTAACGTCTTACAAGTTGTCGTATTACTTTTCTTGGTGATGGTGGTTTCGTTCTAGGCAGAGAATATCAATTTATATCTCTATTTATTGTTTATGTAGGTACTTTAACTCACTGCAGAGTGAATGCTTTTCTGCTTGTTTCCACTCCGATGTGAACATGGTTATATCAGCACCAACTGGTAGCGGGAAAATAATGCTTTTTGAGCTATGCATCTTGAGGCTCCTGTCAAAGTTCATATCTGGGGAAGGAATCCGAAATAGAAAGTATCCCATAAGAAAATTAAAAGGCCACGAGATATGTATTAAAACTCCAGAGTATGAAAAAGAAAATGAAGCCAACCGTCTTCAGAGTCCCCTTTATATGGATAAATCTTCCTTCCCCAGATATGAACTTTGACAGGAGCCTCAAGATGCATAGCTCAAAAAGCACTGTTTTCCCGCTACCAGTTGGTGCTGATATAACCATGTTCACATCGGAGTGGAAACAAGAAGAAAAGCATTCACTCTGCAGTGAGTTAAAGTACCTACATAAACAATAAATTGAGATATAAATTGATATTCTCTATACCTGATTACATTAAAACCTTTCTTAATTTTGCAGCTGTCAAGTATTTCTGCTTAACTCCAACCTAAAAGAGTTAATCCTTATTATTCTTAATCAGCCTTAACTCCTAATCTGCAATGTCAATGCCCAGCAAGAAAAACAACATAAAATAAGCAAAGCTTCCAAATTCCAAATAGATAGTTGCATTCATTAAAAAAATATACAGAATCTTAAACAGCAACAACAGCACCAATTTCCCCTAATCAAAAGCAACACGTGAATACCTATCGGGTTCTGATCAAATGCATGCAAGAAAAAGAGATTGAAATAGCACTCACCAGAATCACAAAGCCAAAGAATTGCAAATTAATTAGCTTCCATTCCATGCAACAACAAATTGTCAATATTCTCCGCCATAAAAGAACAAAACCCAGAAACTATCCTGCAAATAAACAAACCTCAGAGCTCAATCTCACAATCTTCAAAAAAAAAAAATTAAATTAAATTAAATGCCTGCAGCAAGAACATATGTCCACATTCTATTCTCAAAATCTAGAAGTCGAGGGAGAGAAAAAGAAAAGGAATAAAAAAAAAATCCAAGTAGATACGTACAGAAAAACCAAAAGATGAATATATAAATCATCATCTTCACGATTGACTTTGAAGAAGCTAATTTAATAAAGCGAAAAATCAGAAATTAATGATAAAACAGACAGACAGACTTAACTTCACTCACTTCACTCAAAGGATCCGATCTGAATCTTAAATGGAATGGAGTTTATATGTTAGTCCTAAAAACTGCTTCTCCTTTCCCCTTTCCCCTTTCTTCTTTCTTTTATATCGGACTGCAAGATTAAAACTCTTTGGGGGTTAAAGTGTAAAATGAAATGAATATGTTTGTTTATTAAAGTTTGCAACCTCCTCGGCCCCCAGTCCCAGTCCCCAACTGGCTTAAATGCTTCACCAAAATAACTACATAGATAGCTAACATCTAACACTAATCAGAACCAATCACAAACCTATAGCTGGAAAAGCAAGTCAAAACTTTCCTAATAATTTACTTGAAGATTTCCCACTAACTCATCTCAGCAAATTTTAAATGGGAACAGGTTTACTAATTAAGCAATAACAACAGCATAGACATTTAAACACCAATCAACGTCATATTGAGACCTTGCAATTAACTTTAAATTTCTATAACTCAAAAAATTAAAACAAGATCACATACGCTACAGCCATCACTAGAATCATTTGTAAACATCATATGCAAAAGATTATTTAAATTAAGCCCAAACTAATCTATTACAATCATTCATTGTCACTAGAATCATTTTCATCTTCATTCTCATTCTCAGTATCACTACAAAACTCAATTTCGTCATCACCACTTTCTACTTCATCATCAGACTCAGATGCATACTCTTCTACTTCCTCATCTTCTTCATCATCACATCCAGGTTCATTCAAATTGACTTCCTCTAGTTCTACACGAGTGTTTTCGGTCATAAATGCTTCATCCTCGCCATTATCATTTAAGGAAATAATAGGAGGGACGGACATTTCTTCTTCCTGATAACAATCATGTAATGATGAATCATTCATCGAACTAGCATGCAACGGTATATCGTAAGTGCTTCTCGCTTTAGTTTTCCAAACAGCCCACCAATCACTAAGCTCTCTTTGTCGGCGTGGGTAAGGGGTCATATACACTTGTTGTGCTTGAGATGCAAGAATGAACACATCGTTACCCCTATGTCTAGAAGAATGCTTAACATCAACGAGGTCAAATGTGCCATGTTTGACAATACCTCCCTCAGCGTCACGCCGATCACGGATTAAAAAGAACAACTGAATTTCCATGATAATATTGCAATTCAACAACTTCTTGCAATATACCATAGTACTCCAGATTTCCTTTTAGATTCACCCCGCTATTCCAAGTTGATTTTGTTTGGCCATATTCTTCGGTGTGAAAAACGTAACCATTAACAAAATAACCCTTATATACATTCACTTTTAAGACCGGGCCATGAGCTAGCATTTCTAATCTCGCAGCTTTTGCATCTCCGAGGTTGTTTAGAATCTATATAAAAGCACATAATTTAAATAAATAACAAATATTGAATATACTAAAAAAATAAAAAATTGAGCAAATGTATAGATATTTACGTATTTGTTAAACCATTCGGGAAACTCTTTCTCTGTCCTAATCGAAATCAAATCTGGCCCCAAATCTCTGGCCTGTTCTTCAAACATTCTGCATTTTTATTATATGTTTATTAAAAATCAATTGTATAATTGAAAGAAATTATATTAGGATTTAAATTATGTACTAAAAATAAAAAAGACTTACTTCAAATAATCATCAACCTCATCACGCTTAAGGAGAACATAGAGTTTAGCCGCTTCAAACTCCGTTTGGCTTAGCATACGAGTGCCCTTTCTTTTACCAAGGAATCGACCGGTGAAGAAAACACTCGATATTTTTCCATCTCGTACTCGTGCCACCCCCGTCATAATTACGACCCACTTTGGTAAACCTTGTCTCAATGTCAGGGTGAAAATATGTTGACACAAACGAC
Source organism: Adenophora triphylla var. japonica (assembly GCA_022495995.1). Lineage (NCBI taxonomy): Eukaryota > Viridiplantae > Streptophyta > Magnoliopsida > Asterales > Campanulaceae > Adenophora > Adenophora triphylla. Next base: position 38,778 of record JAFEMH010001229.1, on the reverse strand, counting down.
ACAATTTCATCTATAATCATCGATTCAGAAATAGATGCCTCAACTTTTGCTCTATTACTCATCTTCTTTTTCAACCTCCCCAAAAATCGTTCAAATGGATACATCCATCTCAGATCGAATGTGCCCACCAACTCTGGCTTCATAAGCTAGGTGAATTGGTAAATGCTCCATTGAATCAAAGAAAGATGGAGGAAATATCTTCTCAAGCTTGCATATTGTCACCACAATGCTCTCTTCTAGCCTCATCATATCTTCAACACGAAGAGTGCTAGACGTCAATGCTCACGAAGAATTCACTCAACTCGTTAAGGCAACCCATATTTCCTTAGGGAGAATGTCCCTAAATGCAATAGGAAGCAACCTATCCAATAACACGTGACAATCATGACTCTTCAACCCATATATCGTTCCTTCTTACACATTCACACAGTTACCAATATTAGATGCATACCCGTCGGGAAGCTTCAAATCTTTCAACCACTGTAGAACACGTTGTTTATCCTCTCTAGACAACACAAACGGCGCAACTGGTTTGAAATCTTTCCCATTCTTTTGAACAATGTTGAGATTCTCCCGATTACATATTGCTTCGAGGTCTAACCGACCCTTAGCAGAGTCCTTTGTTGTAGACTTGAAATCCATCACCGTGTTAAATACGTTGTCAAACACATTCTTTTCAATATGCATGACATCAAGGTTATGTCTGATCAAATTTGTCTTCCAGTATGGCAACTCCCAGAATATACTCTTCTTGATCCAGTTGTGATCTTTACCAAACCCATCTAATCTCTCTTTTGAAAAATTCTTCCCCCACCTGACATTGGACAACTCAGAAACCCGCTCAAAAATATCTTCACCACTCAGACGAGGAGGGGGGCCCGACGCTCCACTCTATCTTTAGTAAATGCATTCTTCTGCCTACGAAAAGGATGGTTAATAGGAAGAAACCGCCTATGACAATCAAACCAACACTGCTTCTTATAATGATCAAGTCTGAATGCATCGGTATTTTCCATACAATACGGACATGCCAATCTTCCATGAGTGCTCCATCCCGACATCATGCCATACGCTGGAAAGTCATTAATTGTCCACATCACTGCCGCCCTCATGTTAAAGTTTTGCAACTTGAAGGCATCCCAGGTTTGCACACCATCATTCCACAATCAAGCTTTCAATTCATCTATTAGAGGTCTAAGATAAACCTCAACATTTTTCCTGGATTCCATGGCCCAGGAATGAACAAACTCAAATACATATAAGGATCGGTCATACATAACCATGGGGGAAGATTATAAACAGTGACAATAACAAAGCCAAAGCATGAATAAGATTTTGCCCTGGTCCAAATGGAGAAAACCATCCGTACATACTCCCAACCTTATGTTTCGAGCATCTTCAAAGAAAATCGGGGTAAGTAGCATCAAAATGTTTCCAGGCTTCTCCGTCGGAAGGATGAGTCATCACACCCTCTTCACGAAGACACTCTTTGTGCCACCGTATGGCTTCCGATGTATCTCTCGATGCGAAGATTCGTTGCAATCTGGGTATGAGCGGCATATAACGCAACTGCGCTCGAGGCACATTTTTCTTGTGCTTGGCACTACCCCGACGTGGTGGCTTATACCTACTAAGCCCGCACACTGAACATGAATTAAGACCCTCATTTTCCTTGTAGAAAAGCATGCACTGATTCTTGCATGCATCAATTTTATCATAGCCAAGACCTATACGCCCCACCAACTTTTTAGTCTCGTAAAAATTACTAACCATCTTATTTTCTTCAGGTAGCAACCGTTGCCCTATGAGAGGATACGATCGTAAGCATGTTGGCTAATATTTAAACCGTAATTGATACTAAGAAGCTCACCACTAACTCTAACACTCGTTGACTTTGCACCAGGATAAACTTTATCATTTGGCAGAGTCCATTAAATTCATAAACTTTTTTGCATCAGGATTGGGTTCCTCTGGATTAGGGGTCCAATCAAACTCTGGACCTGCTGCATTTCGAACCATATCTTCCATACCCAAAGACATCTCTACTTCATCAACCAACTGTTCAGGTTCAGGTTCAGGTTCCCTAGCCGAATTAAGCACAATAGTAGAACGATTTTGAACACTTGTTTCAACTGGATAACGCTCACCGTGCGCTACCCATATCTTGTAACCATCAACAAACCCTTGATCCATAAGATGCTTCTTTACAAATCCATCACTATGAAATTTCTTATTCTTGCACCTTTTGCACGGACACCTTATCATGCCATTGTGCATGTATTGGGGATGCGCTTTAGCAAACTGCACAAAATGTTCTAAACCCGCTATAAATGCAGGTGTGATGCCTCTTCTATTAGGGTTTCTAAGATTATCCATCCAACTACGATCTTCCCCCGACATATTTAACTCCTGCATTTTATAACATTATAGTTTCTATACAAAAATGATATTTACAAAAACATATAATTATGCATTCCAAGACCGTCCACAAGGACAATTCAAGAATCAATAACTATATGTTGACCTCAACATGATAAGTTAAAGATTCTTGAACGGGTTTCTAAGGTTTTGCATTACACACGCCACTAAATTGATTTGACAACATTACGTTGTGAAATAACTTCTAATACATCATGGTAGAAGCATTAAGTATTAATTTAAAAAATTTAATTTACTTGAATTTTTAATTAAATTTTACTTTAATTTAACTTGAAATTTTAATTGATTTTACGACGAAGATAGTATAATTTATTATCAACAAGAAATACAATTCATGTGTTGTAAAGACAGTAAGTACCCAATGCCCCCAATCACCTGCCTTATAAAGATCATTCCACAAGTTTCAGAATCATCTGTCTTTAAGAGATTAGCATTTGTTTATAATAGTCAATAAAAATTTGCAGCTGCCACCAAGCATATACAAGACTCGAAGTTCTTTCTACTTCTAGATGTTTCCTGTCTACAAATATGTGGTGCAATCGAAATGGAAGCATTCACTTCGGACCCTCATTGCTCTTCGGCGAAATATATATTATACATCAAAGCAAAGAAATTGAACTAAGTTCAAGATATGATTTAATGGTTGTTACCATAAAGTCGATGCAGTACTTCCATCCAGTTGGACCAAGCTACAGGCCTGTTACACTACAAGTGCCATGGCCCCCCAAAAGTTTTTGAAAAGCAACCCTCCAGCGTCCTTGTACCGCTAAGACATTTGCATATATTACTTGCATTACTAACTTATTAATATCACTAAATTTCTAATTTCTAATTTCTCGTCTTCGATCTTTTGAGTTTTAGTTAGAAATTAAGGATTCTACAAAGGAAAAAAAAAAGACATGGAAGCTTGAAGAGCAGAGAGAAGAAAAGATGGAAGAGACGAGCGTTACCTGAAGCCGCCGGAGGACGACGGAGTGGAGACGATGACAAAGCTGGAGGAATTTTGGAGATGATTCCCTTTAAAACAAGTAGAATTGAAGCTCGGATTCAGATCCTGTAGAACCAATTAGAAACCATAACCACAAACTCAGCATTCTCAACAAATTGAACCCATGTCTATCATAAAATAAATGCAATTTTATTGAACCATAGCTAGCATTCAACAATTGAATCAATTATACTACCTCCGTTGACCAACATCAAATTAGGAAATTTTGATTGGATTAGATCCTGTAGAACCGACGGGGGAGGGCGGTGATTGCGGTGGAGCGAGGAAGGAGGCGACGCTAGAACAGACGGGGGAGGGCGGTGATTACGGTGGAGCGAGGAAGGAGGCGACGATTGATGGATTGGGAGGGACGGAGAGTCACCAACGGGGGAGGGCGGTGACTGCGATGGGGAATTTGAAGGGGTTGGGGAGAGAGGGAGCGACAGGAAGAAGAGGGTTTCCGAATGAATGAAGGTGAAAAACCCTGAGTATAATATAAAATAGAAAACAATAAAAATAGAAGATAATAATAAGGATTCTTTTTCGACAATATTACGTTAAATTTTTTAAAATTTGATCTTTCATAAGGACTCTTTTTCGACAATATTTCGTTAATTTTTTTTTTAAATTTGATCTTCATGAATATATTGGTAACAAAAAATATTTTGTTAGTAATAGTGGCGAAATATTTCATGGGTAATATTTCGTGGAGAAAGCTTTTGCTAACAAGAATCATTCAAAAATTTACATTGAGGGGTCAAATTTTCTTAAAAGTTTATTTTATAAATGAGACTAACTTTTTTGGGACAAATAAAAATAGAAAATTTTGGGACAATGTGCGTAGTAACACTTCTTTGTGAACCATTGGAATAACGGGCTGCAATACCTAATTAGTGGAATAACGGGCTGCAATACCTAATTAGTGGAATAACGGGCTGCAATACATAATCAGTGAAGTACATTATTGGAGAAATATCTGTCATTATCCACTTTGTCATTTTTCATTATTTTTGTTTGATTGAGACCCATTAATCAAACTTGTTTATTGTACTACAACTTAAATTGTTATAATCTCTCATATATTTTCCCATCAGCACATGTCAAAATTTCATCATTCCAAATTTCATAGCCTAACCATCAAGCTCATTCGATTACTGAAATTATCGCCTATTTTCGTAATGCCCATAACATGAAAAACGAACATTTACTTGAGTTTCACTTAGGGAGTAATATAAAATCTGAATCTTTTATTGATCAGGAACCTAACACAATCAAAATGAAAAAAAAAAAACAGACTAACTAATTCAATGGATTACATTCCAATTTTTTTTACATGCTTTCTGCAAATTGGACTACCGAATCGGCCGAAGGGAAAGAGAAGGAGGGAATACACTGAGGAGGTGGTCGGAAGGGAGAGAAGAGATCCAAATGGGCGCCGGAGTGACAAATCCGGTGTAATGAATGGAGGTTGCCGACTTAGGAGCTCGTCAATCGCCGCCTAATAGAGAGGGCGCTCACGTCAATGGTAGCTCGCCAATCGTCGTCGACGCCGAGAAAAGAGGAAGAGGGAGAAAGAGGAATTCTCGTGTTATTTAAAAAAAAAAAAAAACTTACCCACGGAAATTTCAGATTACCCACGGAAATGTCCGTGGGTATTACCCGCGGAAACCATTCCGCGGGTAATTCCAAGGAAATATAGTTTACCCACGTAAATATTCCGCGGGTAATTCCAAGGAAATATAGTTTACCCACGTAAATATCAGATTACCCACGGAAATATCCGTGGGTAAACGTCCACATTACCCACGGAATAAATTTCGTGGGTAATTAATACCAATTACCCACGGAAATTCCGTCGAAAATACCCACGGAATAATTTCCGTGGGTAATGTGGACGTTTACCCACGGAATTTCCGCGGGAATTTTTTTTTTTAATTTTTACTTTAACTTTTTTAAACCGTGGGTAATTAGGTTTTTCCGTGGGTAATACCGTGGGTAATACCCACGGAATATTCCGTGGGTAATATTCCGTGAGTAATTGAACAGATTCTAGTAGTGAGTTTGCTTGGATCTTATATAGATTTTGCTCCTTAGCACATGATAGGCTGAGTTCTGTTGGCCTGCTAGATATCTATAAGGCCACGGATGAGCTGAGCAGAGGTATATGCAACTTGATGGAGTTCTTCTTCTTCAGATGGCTGGTATGATCTTTATTCTCTCTTGTCTGCCTTAAATGTTTTATCTGCCGGTTTTTCTCTAGCTGTTTTATCTGCTTTAAGTTATAACTACTTTAACTACTTTAACATTGATGAGCTTTCCTTTTGCCTGGATCAGGACTGGGTTTATGAGGTGTTGTCTTAGCATAGCTGTGAGTCTAGCTTGGGTGAGGGTCCGTACCTGAGGATGGCTCGGTTGACCAATAATAGGTTGATTTGGTGCTATAGACGCGTGTCTAAGTCGTATTATATGGTTGAGATGAGAAGGCGAGTTGCATCTCTTATCCTTCTTGATGACATGATGCAGTACCCTTGGTAGGGCGTCCATCATCTTATTGTATCTGGACGAGGGCAGACTACTCAAAAGAAGAAGCTGAGGGGGCTATGTATGGACTCCATATACCTTGGAGATTGGGTAATGATCCAACACATGATGGATATGGATTATGTTAATCCCGACTACCCTCTGGCTAACATGTCGTCACTGAACCTTTGGAAGCTCGATGATCCTTAATTGGTTGGTGTTCCGTATCACATCTTTGCGGATCCTGAGGAGATGGAGTATTCGTACTTTGTGGGGCACATCCTTACTGGTCCTCCCAGGTTGGAGGCAGCGGCGGGTCCATAACCTATCCCTCCTTATTTATACGAGGTACTTCGAGATGACCACTTTGCCTATATTAATGAGAGTCACCAGGAAAATAATGTGGATATTATGTTGGCTGAGTTCCCGAGCAGTACCGTTTGTGAGCTGGTGCTCAGGCGGTACTTGCCATTTCTTTACTTTATTTGTGTCGTTAGGCTTTACTCCGTTTCTGACTTTTACTATACTATTTACTGCTTGTACTATTTCGGTCCCTTTTCTGATACATTACCCTTTCCTGCTTGTACTGTTTCTGTCCCTTTTCTAATACTTTACCATTTACAGGTCAGACCCGCGAATTAGGAGCGCGTGCTGATGCAGAACCTGGGGCTGAGGGCAGCTTTTTCTCTGGCAGTCGAGCATTTTGCTGAGAGAGTAGTGGATGCATTTGCGACATCAATTGCGTCAGCGACATGCAACAACAGTGGCAGTACTTATGGGTCTGACCCCAAGAGGAGAAGATAGTGATCACTTTCTTATCTTTAGGCTTTTGGTATCTGTGATATGTTAGCAGGAAAAACAGATACACCCTTTTTATATATCTTTATTTGCATGCCATTGGGTATAGTCTTGTTTTTTTTTTGGATGCCACGGGGCATATTTATCTTATTTTATTATGGTGCTAGAGGGCACAAGCAGTTCTTTATTTTCTTAAAGGGTGCCACAGGCACAATCAAGTTTAGCATGATCATATTTAAGTGCCACGGGGCACGAATCTTCTTTAGCTTGACTTTAATTTAGGTGTCGCGGTTATGGACACCCCATTCTGAACAGATTATCATATGAGTGAGTATACTACTCTAGTCTTGCCTTTTGATTTTAGGAATGAGACCTGCAGTTTCCTCATATTTCGTTATGTTTCCGGATGACTTCCTTAGCTTGGACTTAACTGAGTAACATGATGCATAAGTGGAACAAAATAGTCAAAGATTAGTTGGATGTCTTATATGAGACAACGTGTCCCACACAGGACTTTCCTCCAGGATGGTTAATTTCATTTCCTTTTTTACTTCAATCTCTTTCTTATCGACAACTCAATCCAGGATTTACATGATTTGTGAATACTCTGGAACCTTCTAGACCAGTGTCTCTCACCTGAAAGTGATTGATTCCTTCCATACTTGTCTTTCCTAACCTTGGTAGGCAAGTAATTCTCATCTATAAATGCCAGGCAGACTCCCTTGGATTTATAAGGATCCTGTACAGAAAAAAGGTTGGACACATACGTTTTGCTACATTCCCTCCTAGAAAAAATTCTCAAAAGAACTCTTAAATATCTCTGAATTCGTTTATCAACATCCGATGTTGTAATTAAGCCTTTGTCTAGACTACCCCTTGGAAACATCAAGAAATAAAAGGTAAACTTCCTAAATGTTTTTCTTCTCGTCTCAACCCCTCTATTTGATTTTTAGATTAGTGTAATTCCATTAAACCTAGGATTGGTCTCGAAATATAATGATCCAACATCCCAACTAATTAACATAAACTAATTAGTTAATTGCGTATTTTTATGATCTTTGCTTAAATTGATTATTTGAATGAATTAGTAAATTCCTAAAAGCAAAACCTGTTGGGTTTTGGAGTTACAAATGCAATGGAATAACTTTATAAAACAACAAAACCCTATACTTTGAATCCGTCTAACATGAATAGTTAAAACCATGAAATAGACTTTACATACCTTAATGGATTTGTTTGTTCGAAAACGAATCTCCGAAATTCAACTCTTGAATTGTTGCCGAATCTTCTATCTTCTCCTTGATATTCCTTGTGATGAATTGATCAAAGCTTTAGGTGATAACTGAATTATCCTCTATCGGTAATCCACACGCGAACGAACCAAGATCAAATTTTGTAGGATTGCTAGATGATCCTCCGATTATTGAATCGATATTCAATAATCAATAGTCGAAATAATGGAATTGATTTGGGTGTTTTGATATTTGATTCTCAATCAAAATCAAAACTTTAGTGTTTCATAAACTCTAAAATAACATGTGTTTCTCGCTGAGGAGAAGGTTTATATTTATACCAATTATAAATCCCAAACCATTATGGAGAAACCTAGTCCAAACCAAAAACCAATCCGCAAAAGGAAAACCCGTACGGACTGAATTAAGTCGCAGGCACGACTCGTGCTGGAGGGCACGAGTCGTGCTTCACCCAAAATCAGTCGTATCACGAGTTGTTCCTTTTTGACTTACAGTCGTACTGCCCTATGTCACGACTCGTGACCAAGGGCACGAGTCGTGCCAGAAACTAATTTCACATATTTAAGCCATTTTTCTAATATGTTCTTTGTGTGTGACCCTTTAGGAATTATATTTATATTGGTAGTGAGTCGAAACATCGACCTCACAGGACATAAGTAGTTTCTAGCAAACCATTATATCCACCCTATTAATATAATATCAAAGTTTGATTCCTTGATAGATCAAATGTCACAATCCCTTTGTTCAAGATGCCATATTGAACATGAGTCATGGTCCACGTCAACACATATTGTTTAATGCTTTCTCGATTCCGAATATGTTGATAATCCAAGTGCATTTGATCTCTATCAAATCTCTTGAGTGTGGCCACACATTTCATCAACACTATTCATCGAGGGGCCCAAGCAAACATCTCTCTCAACGAGAGGGACAAATCCCATCTTGACTTATCATTCTTCCCTACAAGAATCCAATCATGCCAACATAGCCCTTATTGTTATCCTATTAAAGATAGTGTTAGACTACATTAAACACAATGTTCATCATGTGGACGACGATGATAATCTCAGGTACAAAGGATTTCAATGACACGACTATCAAGAGGTTTAATCGTGACATATATGACTATAGACCATGTCATAAATCTCATCGGTAGGTCATGTCCAGTACCTTGTTTTCTAATAAGTACCCATAGTGCATCACATGCATATAATCATCTCTATGATTATCCATTACCAACTTATACTAGTTATTCACAATAACTAGGGATGCAGGTTATTATAATAAACATGCAAAACATATAATAAACCAAATAAACTTTCTCTATCATAAAGGATAAAGACGATTACATAGCGGTATTAAGTTATAAGTCAAACATAACTAAACGCCTAGGGCATTACACCAATTATTTCCTACTTGCACTAGGCTCCATCTATGTATCGTATACCCATGGACCTAACATGACTATCATGCTTTGTTTGTGCGAGGGGCTTTGTAAGTGGATTCCCAATGTTATCATTAGTTGATACTTTGTATATCTTAACGTCTCCCCTATCAATGAACTCTCGAATGAGATGGAAATGTCTAAGTATATGTTTGGATCGCTGATGTGACCTTGGTTCCTTTGCTTGCGCAATGGCACTATTATTGTCACAATAAAGTTCCACCGGATTAGTGATACTAGGAACAACTTCCAGATCACTAATGAACTTCTTGATCCAAATTGCCTACTTAGCTGCATCGGATGCCGCTCTATATTTGGCCTCAGTTGTAGAATCGGCAATAGTACTCTGCTTGGAACTCTTCCAACATATCGCACCTCCGTTAAGCATAAACACAAATCCTGATTGCGATCGGAAATCATCTTTGTCGGTTTGGAAGCTTGTTTCTGTGTAACCTCTTACAACAAGATCATCTTCTATCCCTCCAAAGACCAAGAACGCATCCTTAGTACTTCTTAAGTACTTAAGGATCGTCTTAACTGCCATCCAATGGTTTTCACCAGGATCAAATTGGTATCGACTTGACATGCTTAGAGCATACGAGTGTCAGATCTAGTACAAATCATGGCATACATGATAGATCCAATAGCCGAAGCGTATGGAACCTCATTCATCCTCTTTCGCTCACCAGTTGTCTTAGGACACTGAGTCTTGCTAAGAGTAACACCATGACCCATTTGCAAGTTGCCTCTCTTAGAATTTTCCATCTTGAATCTCCTAAGAACCTTGTCAATGTAGGTATTTTGACTCAAACCAATTATCCTTTTAGATCTATCTCTATAGATCTTGATGCCTAGGATGTAAGCGGCTTCACCCATATCTTTCGTTTAGAAACATTTCCCTATCCATGGATTGACAATCTGATGTGCAGGAATGTCATTTCCAATGAGTAAGATATCATCGACATACAATAATAGAAATAATATTGTGCTCCCACTGAATTTCATGTATACACAAGGTTAATCTTCGTTCTTGACAAAGTATAACTATTTGATATTTTCGTCAAAGCAAAGATTCCAATTCCTAGAAGCTTTCTTTAATCCATATATGGATCTTTGCAACTTGCACACTTTGTTAGAATTTCTTGGATCGACAAAACCTTTGGGTTGTGTCATATACACTTCTTCAAGTAACTTCCCATTTAGGAAAGCTGTTTTGACATCCATTTGCCATTTCTCATAGTCATAATATGCGGCAATGGCAATTAAAATTCTAACATACATAAGCATTGCAAAAAGGGAAAAGGTTTCATCATATTCTACACCATGAATCTGCCTATATCCCTTAGCTACAAGCCTAGCCTTGTATGTATGCACCTTCCCATCCATTTCAGTCTTCATCTTGAAAACCGACTTGCACCCTAAGGTTTTTACACCTTCAGGTGGCTCAATCAAGTTCCAAACTTGATTATCCGACATGGATTGCAATTCGGATTCCATAGCTTCTAGCCATTTCTCCGAATCAGGAGTGGACATCGCCTCTTGATAGGAAGTAGGTTCGTCATTCTCAATGACTTCCACTTCATTACTTTCCGATATGAGTGTGATGTACCCGATTTTTTATTTTTGAAAATCAAACGGAGTCGCCACGCCATTTTTGTTTTAAGGGCCAAAACTTTGAAAAATGCCCGAGATTAGAAATTTGGGTTCGGAGGTCACGTTACACGCCGTAAAACGAGTCTTCCAAGCTAAAAATCATTTGTTTGTGTGTGTGTGTGTGTGTGTGTGTGTGTGTTACTTTGGCCAAAATAAGTTGAAACTGAGGAAAGTAAAAATTGGGAACTCTTTTTAAGACTTTAAAATGATCTCATGATTTTTGGTGTGATTTTTTGGTTGAGTTTTGGTACTCAAAAGATTTTTGGAAGTTGGAAACCATTTCTGCCCGAATGAAGAAGGCAGTTGACACTTGATTTTGAAATGGACTTTAAGGTTTGAAAACTCCATAATCTGGGAAAATTCCGAGAATGAAAAATGTTCAAAACACCTTAAATGAGTTTTCTGTAAAAGAACTTCCCATTTTGGAGATGATTTGAGGGACCAAAACCTTCTGGAAATCTCAGATGTGAAATCTGGATTTCCAGAGACTGATGAACTGACCTTTAAAGGAAAATTTGAAATATGGAGTTTTACTCACGAAAAAAATAAAGTAAAAATATTTCTGGAAAGATCTGGATGTTGGCTACAAAAAGTGTTTTGTAGTCAACACCAAATTACAAGTTTATCTGTGTCCAAAAAATTGCTACTGGACAGCAACTTCTCAAGAAGGAAAAACATGATTTTAAAGGGGGTTTTGCATCCATGCTTGTCCCCATTTCCCTAGGTTTTGATTAGTGATCACTTGACATTTTAGTGGTGAATAAACTATATCAAACCATCCTTGGGGTACATTAGGACTAAGCACTTCATTTGCTTGGGAAGGGGAATTTTATCCTTTGAAAAAGAGATTTAATGTATGAAAATGATTTTTAGGGTTTTGAAAATGTGTTTTCTTTGCAAGTAAGTAAGAACACTTTGAAAATAATGTTGATCCTTGTAGAAGATCATCCATGGAGATGAACTTCCATGGTGATCTTCTTGGATCTAAGAAAAGAAGATGAACAAACTACATTTTGGAGTTTGAAAATGCATGCATGGATGAATTTTAGGGTAAGGAGAGGGAGGTTATACCTATCTTCCTTGTGTTTTGTGTTTGAATGGATTTAAAGGCTTGAATGTGTTTATGGCTTGAAAGTGTTTAGGGTTGATGATTTGAGTTGGTTAAAGAGAAAACAAGTAGATAACAATGAAGTCCTCTATGTTTTCTCTCTAATCCTCCTCCTAAGGGGTGATTTGAGCTTGGATTGGTGTATGTATGAGAGTATTTATGAGAGTGTTTTGAAGTGTTTGTGAGTGAGTGAGATTTGGGAAAGATTGGAGAGAAAATGGTGGCAATTCAAGTGAATTCCCACTGTTTTCTCTCTATTTTTCGCCAGTGTGCTGTTGCTGTGAGTGATTTATGTTTGGGTGGATTCAAGGCTTGAATGTGTTTAGGGTTTGATGATAGAGTTGATTAAAGAGAAAACAAGTAGATAACACTTAAGTCCTCTATGTTTTCTCCCTAATCTTCCTCTTGAGTAGTGTTTTAAGCTTGAGCTTGGTGTGTTTAAGAGTGATTTGAGAATGGTTGAAGTGAAATTGGGAAAGGTTCAAGAGAAAATGGTGGCAATCTATGGATTCCCACTGTTTTCTCTCTATTTTTCGCCAAAATACAGCTTCTGTGTGTAAAATCTCTTGTTTAAACTGAGAGAGGAGGGTTCAATTTATAGCCCCCTGGAAAGAGCAAACAGATCCGCGCGGATAGGGTAGGTCGCGTGCACTGTTCATCTGCTACAGTGCTGGCTTTTGGACAGGAGGAATATTTTCAGAAAATTCCAGCAGTTTGTTTTTTCAACTTGCCCAATTCGGATTTTTCCAATTTCTTTTGCTTTTTGAGATTCTTTTCTTGGTTTAACTTTAAATGGCAATCCCTAATCTACCCTCACTTTGTTAGAAAGGTTAGGTTTTGTTAGAAATGTTAGTAATGTTAAAACTTTCGTTAATTTTCTAACGAAAATACTAACGACTCAAATTGGAGCACTTACAATGAGAAATCCATATTTCTCGGGCTCGGATCGTACTCTATCCGATCTACAATGGACTTGTGGATCTTGAACCGGTTCGCCTCTTGATAGGAAGTAGGTTCGTCATTCTCAATGACTTCCACTTCATTACTTTCCGATATGAGAAATCCATATTTCTCGGGCTCGGATCATACTCTATACGATCTACGATGGACTTGTGGATCTTGAACCAGTTCTACAACTCCTTATGAACTTGATTTCGTCTCTCCTATTGGTTCCATGTTATTTTTGGGTTCTTGAATTTCTTCAAGATCAATTTTACTCCCGCTAGATGCTTTATTGAGAAACTGTTTCTCAAGAAAAGTACCTGTTAGGTCCTAAATGGTAGGAATCAGGCTAGAGGGGGGTGAATAGCCTGATAAAAACTTTTTGCTAGATACTCATTTGATCATGCTAAGTTGAACTTGCTAACCGGTTAAGGAAAGTTTAGGCAGCGGAATGTCGGTTAGAAGAACATCAAACTTAAACTAAAATCTCATACAACCTGGACAAATCTCATTTCCAAGTAGGACAAACAAGTTAAGCAGTATGTATAATCAATATGTTGTGACCGGTTGAGAGAATGTCAACCAGTTACAACTTCACAAAAATAAACAATCACACAGAAGAATGACACGTTGTTTGAAGAGGTTCACAGTGTTAAATAACTGCTACGTCCTCTACCAAGTTTGGTCAGAACTTGGATTTGTGAAAGTGCACTACTATTAATGGTTCCTACCTATTACAAGTTGCAAGCCAATGCTTGAAGGCTACTAAACTAAAGGTGACCACTAACGGATTGTGCTACAATAAAGACCTGGTGTTTTCTAGAGATGTGCTCACAAGTTGAGCTGATTTCTCTAGGGTGTTGTGTGTGAATCAATCAATGTGTTCCATAGGTAATCTAATGGAGGGACACTACTGCATTGATTGAGGTGCTCAGTGTATAAGTCCTACAGAGATGTCTAGTGAAAACGGGACTTGTATTGAATGCCTTGAACTATGGAGTTGGCAGGCTGGTAGTTCAAAGCAGCTCACTCTCAAGGATCATAAATGCACCAACCTTCTTCAATGCTCCAGGGAAGCTATTTATAGTGAACTTCAAATGAAGGAGCCATTGTCTTTGAAGAGGTTGCAATGATGACTTGAACAGGCATGCCTTTGAATGGAAGGATCTTTGCATTTAATGCCTGAGATAGGAGAGAGAAGATTTTCCTTGAGTGGTTGGATGGATGTGAGTACTGGTTACTTTGACAATCCATTTTGAGCTTCTGACAGCCGCAGGAATGTCACTTCAGCGTCCATTCAGCATGCTTGCTTTACCAACTTTAGCTAAAGTAAATTGCTGGGTAGTTGGAAGCAATAAATGCTTCGGTTAGGCTAAGCTGATGGAAGCTTGTTGAGAAAGCTTTAACTGGCAAGAGAGAAGACATAACCTGTGAAGGTTATATCAGCTAGGTAGGGTGACCGGTTAGGTAGGGAAACCGGTAGAGTGATCAATCGGTTAGGTGTCTATACCAAGTAACTCACAGGCAAACAAAGGGGGAAATCCTTCAAGTCTTCAAGTCTTCAAAGTCTTGAGAAAATTACATATTTTAAAACACTGGCACTAGCACTAAGGGGACCTATCATACATAGAAAAATTCTATTTGGTCTAATTTAAATTAGGGGTCCACATTAATGCTTGTTGTGATTGGGATTAAGCAATTCTAAACTTAAACATATATTTGACTAACAATCTCCTAATTGCTTAAGTCCAATCACCCTAGGTTAGCATCATCTTGACTTAGTAAAAGAATGACTAAGATTATATCTTTTTGATATGTTATTCCCTAAGTCAAGTGACAACTAGATGTAACCTAAGAAAGCTTACAGACAAAGTGAAAGCTAAAATAAAAACAAATTAAGGTAAAAGGATTTTGAATGAGTAAACCTGCAAAATGAAATAGTTAGAACAGTTGGATCATTCAAAAATCACTTTAAAGAAAATAAAGGAAAAACAAATCATTCAAAACAATACTGATTTGAGTTCAAAGAAATCTCATTGATTAAGCTGCAACCGGTTTAGGGTAAGATGGAAAGACATGTTCATCATCAGTTACATTCTTAAATAGGAGCAGCCGGATCATCGGTTGGGGGCTTGTCCTTGGGGTCTGCATGTGGAGTAGCTAATGGACTGACCGGTTGATGACGAGATTTCTTTACAGATTTCTTGGCTTCCTTCTCTTCTCTTTTTCTCTTCTTCCTAGCTGACTTTTCAGCATCACAATCAGCTAGCATTTTCTTGAGCACCTCATTTTCAGACTTCAGCTTGATCCTTTCAGTGTTGGTCTTTCTGAACAATGAGGCTTGATCGGTCAGCTTCTGATTCAACTTCTTGATCTCTTCGGTTGCAAGTTTTAGATCGGCTTGAGAGTCCTTGGCATCACTGTCAGTAGAGGAGTCAACGATTGAGGAGCTGACTGAGACAGCTGGAGGACCGGTTGGATGGGTAGCAACAACTAAGGTTTGAACCGGTAGAGGAGTAAATATTTGGATGGCAAGAGACTGATTTGGTGGAGAAGTAGAGGAACCAGTAGATTGATCGGTAGGAAGCTTCTCGGTCAGATGAGCAGAGAAAGGAATTGAGCGACCGGTAAGAGATGGAGTTGGAGAACTGGTAGAGACATCGGTTGGAGAATCGGTTAAGGAATTGGCTTGAGCTGGACCGATCCTAGAAACCTGACCGGTTGGAGAAAAATCAATCTCCTCATCTACTGATTCAGAGGAAGCAACAGAGGGACTTTGCACAAGAAATTCATTGGGATCAGAAGAGACAACCACATCGGTTTCAAGGCTGAGTGCAATGGCACTTTGAATATCATAAACTTCATCAAATGCAGAAGTAATCAACTCAGCAGCAATGGGGGCTAAGGAAATGGCAGCTTGCCGAAGTGGAATCAATGGAATTACCCTTAGAGCAAGAAGGAGTAAGGAGGCCAGTCTAATGTTGCTCCAAGGCTGAGGATTGCCATTCCTCATAATGGAAAGTCTGGTCACATTTGGCATCAACCCAACTCTGTGTGTGACATCATAAGTCCATCTCAAAATCCTTAATTCCAAGACTTGAGAGATTCTGTTGTTGACAGAGAGAAAGCGTATGAATAGATTGGTGGTTGAGAAGGTGCACGGTTTGGGAGCTGTACGAGCAATCTCTCCTTGAATTTTTATGTGATGAAGCCTTTGGGATTTGGAAGGAGAGAACACAGGTTTCTGTTTAGAGGGAAAGTTGATGACCAACTGTTGATCGGTTTTGGAAGGCTTCACCGGTTGACCCTTGGGCGGTGCAAACCTTTTGCGAAGTTTAAGTGCAATAAGCTTTTTCCCTTTGAAACTGGTTTCCCCAGGGCCAACGGTTCTGGAGAGGTAGAAAGGAATGTTACCTTCTTTCTCTTTCAACTTCTTAAGCTCTTGGGAAAATGGAGGAGGATCAGAGACAAGCTTGTACTCGGCACGGCTAGAAATCTTTTCATGTATACCAAAAAGGGGAATGCCATGAGATGTACGAGGAATGGAGGATTTAGAGGTATAATAATTTAAGGGAGAAAACACATCCTTCTGATAGAGGCAAGGTGGGAGGCACGGATTGTTTCTCCTCCTAAACCCTTGGAGGACTTGAAAGCATAGATTGAATTTCCTTGACACGACTGTCCAAGATAGAGGCTTGAATGGCTTGAGCAGTAGCCATGGCTTCAGCTCGGGCTAGCAATTTGTTTTGCTCAACATCAAATAGGCTAGCGGCTAAAGCCTGTTGCATTAGAACATCATTGGTTGCAGTCGGTTGAGATACTCCAACCGGTTCAGTAGATACATTAGTTTGAGGGATAAAGACCGGTGGAAATACCATCGATTGAGTGGTAGCTGGTTTAGCTGCAATGCCTCCTCCCAGTGTGGTAACCGGTGACATGTCGGTAAGACCTCCTCCTAGGCTTCTAACCATTGCCATCGGTTCAGGAGTGGTAAACACATGTTCCATACTCTCCATTCGGTCAGGCTTATCATTATCAGAACTAGAAGTAGAGCTGGAACTGGACTTAGCATTATCATCAGATTTCTCCTTTTCTTCCTCTTCCCCTTCATCTTCAAATATAGCATCAATTTCAACATCGGTAACTGTAGGCTACTTGGTTGTGTTGGACTGAACCGCAGAAAAGAAATCGGCTAAGGAAATATTTCCAGCTGCTTTAAGCTCATTGTCCATGTCCAAGAGATTGTCCAACGGATCCATCACATTCCTAATCAACTGATTCTTTCTTGGGCCAAGACAGACTGGTTCAGAGTCAAAATTGGGAAGAGAGTCAAATTCCATCTCATATCTCCCAGACTGATAAAAGTCAGTCTCAATCAAAGTATCTTCAGCTCCATATAGAATGGCAAAGTCTGTCCATACTGCTTGGACCATCATGTCCTGCCTCATTCTATCTTGAGCCATGTAAACAGCATTCCACTTGAGAGGAAGCTGATCAAAGAACTTGTTGTATCTTTTGATGAGACTGAGCCGAGATGAAGAAAGATCATAGTCTCTGAGACGGAACGGTCTGCTGAAGTACACACCATTCTCTTCATGTCGGTTTCCAAAGTTAATATAATCTTGAATGTTGCCAACTAGTATAGAGGACTTATTGATTTCATGAAACTGAAGCAACTTCCGAATGAACGGCGGCAAATGATCAATGGGATATACCCAACTTGGTGAGGGAGCAGACTGAGGGTTGAAGGACCAAGGGTTGTTGTGGAAGATATGGAAAGTGGGATTCCTGATCGATTGGCATCTCCGGTATAAGGGATTGGAAGCATGATCGGTGATAGGAATGTCATTGGTCAAGGTATCATGGCTTAACAACCGGTTAGGGATGAATGGTATGAATGAAGAAATGTTAGCCTCAATTCTCTTTCTTCTATCAGCATTTTCTTTGGCAATTTGGGAAGGGTTTTTGGGATTGGTTTTGATTTTGAGGAGGTTGGAGGAGTAGGAGGTTTGGATGATTTTCTGGCAGTCTTTCTGGGTCGGATAACGGTGGAGATGGGTTCATTATCACCATCATCATGATCTGGAGATTTTCTTTTGGCTGGTGAGGGGATCAGTTGAGCAGGCATAGGTTGATCAGAAATCGGTTTGGGAGCATCGGTTGACTTCTTCTTCTCGGTTGGGATGGTTTCTTCTTGGCCGGTTGGGCTTCGGTTGGGGGAGCAATTGCAGCCACCGGTTTGGCTTCCCTGAGAATCCTTGCTTGATCAGCCTTGTCAAATGCTTTGACGAATGACTTAGGAACAGATGGCTGATTACCAGAAATAGCAAAGATGGATGGGATTCTCATAAGGATCCTACTCAGCAGGAGATAGTGAATGGGCTTCGCTTTGTTGGATCTGGACAGAGGCTTCTCCTTCTGAAACTTCTTGAAGGCAATCAAAATTACACGGTAAATGAATGAACACCAATTAAATTTCCTTTGCAGCATAACGGTTGCAATGGCTTCCCATTGTATCATAGTGATACAGTGATGGGAGCCAGACCGGCAAATCACGCATCGGTCAATCACCTCTGCTAGAGCATAATGAACTGCATCAAGGTCGGCTTTCTTGTTTCCTTTACCGGTCACGAATGGATCGGTACCACAAACACTAGCCCAGGCTAACTCCATGCCTTTGGAAGTAACGGATGAAGAATCGGTTGAGGGAACGGTAGGGAAGGCGTCGGCAATGGAGGATGGAGAGAGAACAAACGATACACCTCCAACGGTTGAGGAAATATGGGACACAACACCAGGCTTCAAGGTCTCATCCACTTCTCCATTGTTGAAGAACTCATTAACCAACTCGAACATGATGTCGTCATTCCCTTCGGGCATCAGGAATGGTAACAGACCAGCAGCAGTCAACATCGCTTGAAGGAGCTTTCCTTCTTCAGATTCGAAGAAGCTTGGAAGAATGTAACCTCCGAAGATGTCTTTCTTGGTTGGTTTGGGAGCCATCTGTCAAAAGAGTCAAAGATTAAAACATTCTAAGTTAGAAAACATTTCAAAAGGAAAAATAAAAGTGAGTTTAGATTTTGAAAAGAGTTCGTGTTCTTCAAGTTGAAAGTATTTAAGGATTATAGAAACCTTTACCAGAAAGGATTAAAGTTTGAAGAACAAGGAAAGAATGAAGATTGGTTGCTTTGAAGGCTCGGAGCTTTTGCAGAGAATGAGAGATTCGGAAAGTTTGAATGAAGAGTTGATTTTCTTTATATAGTGGAGAGAGAAGGGAGATGGAGGGGTTTTTGAATTTAAAAAAAAACATTTCAACTGCCTGGCACGAATATTTAAGAAGATATTGAACACGATTTTAAATATGAAGGCTTGAAAATAGGTACGTGTGTGCAGCAGTTAAACCATAATGCAATAATGACAAAAAGATAACCTTTTGATAAATTGAAATGATACAGAAGTTACCTTTTTGATCAAAATATTTTAAATTTGATCAACAATCAAGTACAAAAAGGAAAGTAGTGGGAAGGAGTAGGGAACAACCTTTTGAGGTGTCAAGATAGGGTGAAGCGGTGAAGCGGCTGATGTGATTGATGTGACCAATCGGTAAGGGACGAGCCGGTTAAAATGAATTGGGAACAGTAATCCGGCCGCAGTTCGTCGGTTAGGTAATGAAACGATCGATTAGGCAAGCTTTCTTGATACGTCACCGCTTGAGGCTTGACCGATCAAAAGGGTGATCGGTTAGACTATGATCGGTCAGGGGTGAAAGATTGACCGGTTAGGAGAGAGAGCTTTGCATCGGTTAAGGACCATCGGTTAAGGATAACTTTCACACCGATTATATGAACCGGTCAAGAGCATCGGTTAGCACAAGTAATTGGGGCACCACCATGATCAGTTGAGAGCTTACACAGACAACAAAGTTAGCACAATAAATTAGCGAATATCAATCATGCCTAGTTCTCCTTTAAGGAATTCAAATCTTTTAATGTCCAATGGTTTTGTCAAAATATCAGCTAGTTGATAATCAGTATGGACTTTTAAAAGAACAATGTTACCTTTTTCAACGCGATCCTTGAGGAAATGGTATTTGATGTCTATATGCTTGGTCTTTGAATGCATCACAGGATTGTTGGAGACTGATATGGCTGAGGTATTATCACAGTAGATAGGACATACTTCTTGGGGAATTTCATAGTCTACTAGTTGTTGCTTCATCCATAGGATTTGTGAACAAAGAACTCCCGGCTATGTACTATGTACTCACTTGATCATAGAAGTGGAAAATTGATGCCTGTTTCTTGCACGACCAGGAAACCAATCGGTTACCTAGAAATTGACAAGTTCCACTGGTACTTTTCCTGGTGACCCTACAAGCTGCAAAATCAGCATCTGAATAGCCAATTAGTGTAAATGATGAATCTTTTGGGTACCACAAACCTAAGTTAGCAGTTCCCACAAGATATCTAATAATTCTTTTGACAGCTTGCAAATGAGATTCTCTAGGGTCAACTTGAAATCTAGCACATACACATATGGTAAACATGATATCTGGCCTACTTGCGGTTAAGTAAAGTAGAGATCCTATCATACCTCGGTAAAGTGTCATATCTACTTTCTTACCGGACTCATCTTTGTCTAGGTGTACATTTGTGGCCATTGGAGTGCTTTGAGGATGAGCGGAATCAAGACCAAATTTCTTGATTACATCTTTGGTATATTTGGCTTGATTGATGAAAATTCCTTCTTGGGTTTGCTTGACTTGAAGTCCAAGGAAAAAGGTTAGCTCACCCATCATGCTCATCTCAAATTTGCTCTGCATAAGTTTCTCAAATCTCTTGCATAATTTTTCGTTAGTAGATCCAAAAATTATGTCATCAACATATATTTGAACTAACAATGAATGACCATTATGCTTTGTAATGAATAAAGTGTAATAACCCAAAATTTTTTGAGAATTATTTGGTAAATTGTTAAATTTTCACTTAGGCTTTTAGAGGGCCTAATAATATATTGAATTCTTAGAATTATTTTATGTGGGTTAAATTATTTAGATGAGCTGGGCTTTAATATTGGACTTAGGTTTAGTAGAACTCTTTTATAAATACTCATTTTAAATAATTGTTTTAGTAATTAAATTATTTCTTTAAATTAAATTATTTGGATTACCTTTTTAATAAAAGAATTGGAAGTAATGGGCTTGTTTTAATTGGGTTAAATAACCTTGGGGGCTTTAAAAAAAATTAATTAGATTAGGATTAGAAAAATCCACCTAAATATATATATATATACATATATATATCAATACTCCTTCTAACCCTAGCAGCCATAATAAAAAATTCCAAACCAAGAAATTATAAGAGAGGGAGGCGGCTCATGAAAATCGAACAGTGAGAGAGAGAACCGTGAGAGAAGAAGGAAAAAGCTGGGAGAAGAAAGAGGTGGCAGCAAACTTTAGCAAACTTTGGAAGGAGAAAAGATCAAATTGAGGTAAGGTTTCGTTCCGTTCAATAATTATTGTTCTCAAATTTAAAGCCTAGAAAATCCTAGAAACTCTTGAGATTAGATTGGGGTTTTTATTATGAATAATGTTGATTAATTGAGAATTAATTTAAGGACATTATATTGATCGGATCATTGATTAATTGAAAACTTATTATTGATCGGATTATTGATTAAAAACCTTATGTTGATTAGGTTTGGGTATGTAATCAAGAGTGTTAACCTAAGGTATTCCATGTATTTATGAGAGTGAGAAATTAGGGTTCGTACCATAATAGAATTGATTTATTTGGATTGGATCTAAAGTATTATGTTGGCACGGAGAACCCATATTATTTATTAAAAAAAATAGTGTTATGTATCTCTCTGTGTGTGTGAAATAGTGTGTGTGAAATATGTGTGTTTGTGAGTGTGTGTGTTAGTATGTGTGTGCGTGTACTGTAGTGTGTGTAGAGTGTGTTTGTGTGTGTAGTTAATTGCTGTGAATAGTGCTTTAGTGTGTGTTTTTTTTTCAATGCTGAGAAAGGTGAAATTAGTGTGTGTAAATGTGTTTTTGATTAAAGTAAAGGGAATAAAAATGTTTGAAATCTAAGGGTAGTTTGGGTAAACCCTAGAGGTATTTTGGTAATTATGTGAAGGGTATTTTGGAAAACTCTAAAAGTGGAAAGTAACTTGAGACAGAGTTAAATAGAATTAACTCATAAGTTAGTGAAGTAAAATAAAGTTAAGTTGGGACGGAGTATTAAGTAGTTAATCCGTACTTAACGGATATTATTTATTTGTGTAGATCCGATCGGAGTTAGCAATTGTTCGAGTACAAACAATCGAGGTAAGGGATTATACATCTTTAAGTTATTTGATTTCCGTTCCATTTCATTTTTAGGCTTCCGCATATTTCTTGGCGATGTACGTTCTTTGATACGTAAAAGCTGACCTCGCGTCAGTATTTGTTTTGACTCCCTCCCTTACCGTTATTTGCTAATCTTTTGTTATTCGTTTGCTATATCATCCTTTTGGTTTCGTAAATACATAATTTTGTTGTTATTGTGAAAGTTCGTATTCTGTATAAAAAATGAGTTTTGATATGATATGATTTTGTTCCATTAATGATCACTAAGTTAGACAACCTGCTTCGGCGGGGTATATTTGATATTTTGGCCTTCGGGCAAACATAGTTCACCGCTTCAATGTAGTAGTGGTGGGGTGCTCCAGATACACTGTTTAGGACTCTGCGGAGTCAACCTTTGTGCCCTTTGTGGGATTTCGAACCATTTGTGGGTATTAGTGCTCTTTGTGGGCTTTTGTTCCCTTTATGGGATTTTGGTTTGATAAGGTCAGTGGACCACTTATGTGATCATGATGTCTGTGAATGATTTGATTATCTACAGCTGGTATGGGACAGTTGTAGATAACTAGATCATTCGAGTCAACTTTGTTCAGCTTATCACCCTTTGAAATTCCTAAAATCAGGAGTGGTTTAGTTAGTTAAAGCTGGTATGGGACAGTTTTAAATAAGTAAACCATTCGAGTCAATTTGAATCGATTTCGTCATCATTTGGAACTCCAAAATATTTGTTAACTCAGTTTGTGAAACCATTGAGATTTTGAAAGACATATGATTTGAAAATTTGTTAAATAATGATTTCGAATTTGTAATTCGTTATGTCTTCGATTGTTATTTGAAAATTGTATCGTTTGATATTCATTCAGGTCAACTCCTCCTTAGTAACCGGAGGGATTGTATATGAACTTACTGGGCATTGTTCGCTCACCCTTTCATTTTTTTTTCTTCTTCCAGATTTCATATAGGAAGAATGTGAAACGGTTCGGGAGCACCTCATAAGGAGTTCAAGGATCGTTTTTAGCTTATTTCATTTTAGAATCTTTAGTCAGTTAATGCAGTTATTTGAAAGTTGTAAGACTATAAAGAATTTTGTTGAGCTAGTGGATTGTACTAGCCGTTGAAAGTGTTACCGTTTTTCAGCATTTAAGTTATTTCAAATTGTGGCTAGTGTTTGAATTATGGTTTTAGTAGTCGTTGGAGGTTATTTTATTATCAATTAAGTATTATTATTGTTGTGAAAATTCGGGGTCGTTACAGTTGGTATCAGAGCTTTGGCTTTAGATCTTTGGGAGTTTAGGATGTATGAGGATAAGTTTGATTTGATCCTTTAGATCTTTGGGAGTTTAGGATGTATGAGGATATGTTTGATTTGATCCTTTAGATCTTTGGGAGTTTAGGATGTATGAGGATAAGTTTGATTTGAGCCTTTAGATCTTTGGAAGTTTAGGATGTGTGAGGATAAGTTTGATTTGAGCCTTAGGTTTGACCTCAGTGTCATTCTTGGAGTAGTTAGTGTAGATTGATATGATAAGATTAGTTGCTTCATCGGATTAGAAAATTTTAGAGGACTAAACTTCTTTTAAGGGGGTAAGAATGTAATAACCCAAAAATTTTCGAGAATTATTTGGTAAATTGTTAAATTTTCACTTAGGCTTTTAGAGGGCCTAAATAATTGTTTTAGTAATTAAATTATTTCTTTAAATTAAATTATTTGGATTACCTTTTTAATAAAAGAATTGGAAGTAATGGGCTTGTTTTAATTGGGTTAAATAACCTTGTGGGCTTTAAAAAAAATTTAATTAGATTAGGATTAGAAAAATCCACCTAAATATATATATATATACATATATATATATATATATATATATATATATATATATATCAATACTCCTTCTAACCCTAGCAGCCATAATAAAAAATTCCAAACCAAGAAATTAGAAGAGAGGGAGGCGGCTCATGAAAATTGAGCAGTGAGAGAGAGAACCGTGAGAGAAGAAGGAAAAAGCTGGGAGAAGAAAGAGGTGGCAACAAACTTTAGCAAACTTTGGAAGGAGAAAAGATCAAATTGAGGTAAGGTTTCGTTCCGTTCAATAATTATTGTTCTCAAATTTAAAGCCTAGAAAACCCTAAAAACTCTTGAGATTATATTGGGGTTTTTATTATGAATAATGTTGATTAATTGAGAATTAATTTAAGGACATTATATTGATCGGATCATTGATTAATTGAAAACTTATTATTGATCGGATTATTGATTAAAAACCTTATGTTGATTAGGTTTGGGTATGTAATCAAGAGTGTTAACCTAAGGTATTGCATGTATTTATGAGAGTGAGAAATTAGGGTTCGTACCATAATAGAATTGATTTATTTGGATTGGATCTAAAGTATTATGTTGGAACGGAGAACCTAAATTATTTATAAAAAAAATAGTGTTATGTATCTCTGTGTGTGTGTGAAACAGTGTGTGTGAAATCTGTGTGTTTGTGAGTGTGTGTTAGTATGTGTGTGCGTGTACTGTAGTGTGTGTAGAGTGTGTTTGTGTGTGTAGTTAATTGCTGTGAATAGTGCTTTAGTGTGTGTTTTTTTTCAATGCTGAGAAAGGTGAAATTAGTGTGTGTAAATGTGTTTTTGATTAAAGTAAAGGGAATAAAAATGTTTGAAATCTAAGGGTAGTTTGGGTAAACCCTAGAGGTATTTTGGTATTTATGTGAAGGGTATTTCGGAAAACTCTAGAAGTGGAAAGTAACTTGAGACAGAGTTAAATAGAATTAACTCATAAGTTAGTGAAGTAAAATAAAGTTAAGTTGGGACGGAGTATTAAGTAGTTAATCCGTACTTAACGGATATTATTTATTTGTGTAGATCCGATCGGAGTTAGCAATTGTTCGAGTACAAACAATCGAGGTAAGGGATTATACATCTTTAAGTTAATTGATTTCCGTTCCGTTTCATTTTTAGGCTTCCGCATATTTCTTGGCGATGTACGTTCTTTGATACGTAAAAGCTGACCTCGCGTCAGTATTTGTTTTGACTCCCTCGCTTACCGTTATTTGCTAATCTTTTGTTATTCGTTTGCTATATCGTCCTTTTGGTTTCATAAATACAGAATTTTGTTGTTATTGTGAAAGTTCGTATTCTGTATAAAAAATGAGTTTTGATATGATATGATTTTGTTCCATTAATGATCACTAAGTTAGACAACCTGCTTCGGCGGGGTATATTTGATATTTTGGCCTTCGGGCAAACATAGTTCACCGCTTCAATGTAGTAGTGGTGGGGTGTTCCAGATACACTGTTTAGGACTCTGCGGAGTCAACCTTTGTGCCCTTTGTGGGATTTCGAACCCTTTATGGGTATTAGTGCTCTTTGTGGGCTTTTGTTCCCTTTATGGGATTTTGGTTTGATAAGGTCAGTGGACCACTTATGTGATCATGATGTCTGTGAATGATTTGATTATCTACAGCTGGTATGTGACAGTTGTAGATAACTAGATCATTCGAGTCAACTTTGTTCAGCTTATCAGTCCTTTGAAATTTCTAAAAATTTGTGAGTGGTTTAGTTAGTTAAAGTTGGTATGGGACAGTTTTAAATAAGTAAACCATTCGAGTCAATTTGAATCGATTTCGTCATCATTTGGAACTCTAAATATTTGTTAACTCAGTTTGTGAAACCATCGAGATTTTGAAAGGCATGTGATTTGAGAATTTGTTAAATAATGATTTCTAATTTGTAATTCGTTATGTCTTCGATTGTTATTTGAAAATTGTATCGTTTGATATTCATTCAGGTCAACTCCTCCTTAGTAACCGGAGGGGTTGTATATGAACTTACTGGGCATTGTTCGCTCACCCTTTCATTTTTTTTTCTTCTTCCAGATTTCATATAGGAAGAATGTGAAACGGTTCGGGAGCACATCTTAAGGAGTTCAAGGATCGTTTTTAGCTTATTTCATTTTAGAATCTTTAGTCAGTTAATGCAGTTATTTGAAAGTTGTAAGACTATAAAGAATTTTGTTGAGCTAGTGGATTGTACTAGCCGTTGAAAGTGTTACCGTTTTTCAGCATTTAAGTTATTTCAAATTGTGGCTAGTGTTTGAATTATGGTTTTAGTAGTCGTTGGAGGTTATTTTATTATCAATTAAGTATTATTATTGTTGTGAAAATTCGGGGTCGTTACATAAAGTGGTGTCGATTTTACCTCGTTCGAACTTCTCACTAAGTAGGAATTTGGAGAGAGTTTCATACCATGCTCGAGGTGCTTGCTTGAGGCCATACAAAGCTTTATTCAATTTGTAGATATGATTAGGCTTCTTGGAATCTTCAAATCCAGGAGGTTGCTCTACATATACAAGCTCTTGAAGTTTACCGTTGAGAAAAGCACTTTTCACGTCCATTTGATATAGCTTAAACTCTTTGTAGGCTGCATAGGCAAGAAATAACCTAATGGCTTCTAATCTAGCTACGGGAACAAAAGTCTCATCATAATCTATACCTTCTTCCTGTCTATTTCCTTTCGCCACTAATCTAGCCTTTTTTCTTATAATTTTTCCAGACTCATCCAATTTATTCCTATAAACCCATTTCGTTCCAATCACTGTTTGATCACTAGGTCTAGGCACTAATTCCCATACTTTGCATCTATCAAACTGGTTAAGCTCTTCTTGCATAGCTTCTACCCAGCTGGGGTCATCAAGCGCTTCTTCAGTCTTCTTTGGTTCTATATTGGAGACCATATCAGAGGAAAATAATCCATGTTGTTCCTCCATGCTTCTCAATTGGCCTCTAGTCATTCTAGGTCCAAAGACATCACCATTAACATTTTCCAAAGGGTGATCTCTAACTGTTCTCACTTCCCTAGGTAGATCTTGCCTGACCGATTCTTGTCTTAGGTCTTCTAATGGATGAGTAGAATCGGCTAAGGGAGGTGTGACCGATTGAGGATATCGGTTAGGTGAGGGTGATGCAAACTGATGGTGATCGGTTAGTGGAAGGGAAATGGTAAATTGATATTTGAAATTGGGTCAGCTTCAGGTGGTGAATTGGGAACGTTAACATGAGGACTAGCTGGTAAAGGATCGGTCAGCTGGGTTTGTTGATGGGGTTGTCTGACCGATTGAGGAAAGAAGGAGTCATCAACTAGGTCTCTACAGGTTACACCACTAGAGGCTGAGGGCTGAGCTGGAGGTTGATTTGCATTGAGGCTGGTGGATTGATTAGAATTTTGATTACTTGTGTTCACCTGTCTCAAAAACACCAGAACTATCAATACTATTTGGAGCCTTATCAGACTCTAGCAAATCAAATTCATCAAAAGTAATATGAACAGATTCAACAATTTTCAACAATCGTTTATTAAAAACTCTAAATGCCTTACTGTGCTTGGCGTATCCCACAAAGATACCTTCATCAACTTTTTCATCAAATTTACCTCGGCGCTCTTTACCGTTGTAAAGTACATAGCATTTGCAGCCGAAGATCTTGAAGAAACCAATGTTGGGAATTCTGCCACGCCAAAGCTCATAAGGGGTCTTGTTGTGAAATTTGTTGACCAACGATCGATTCTGGGTGAAGCATGCTGTATGGATAGCTTCGGCTCAAAAATAATTGGGAAGCCTAGCTTCGAATATCATTGTTTTCCCAGCTTTGATCAAAGTCCTGTTCTTTCTCTCAACTACACCATTTTGTTGCGGTGTTCCAGCAGCTGAGAAATTATGATCTATTTCGTGATCATCACAGTACTGAGCGATTCCATTATTTTTGAACTCCGTTCCATTTATTTGATCTCATACTGATGATGTCACACTCTTTTTGGGTTTGAAGTAGACGGAAAAGTCTGGTGGCAACTTCATAGGTATCATCTTTTGAGGCGAAAGTCTCCACCCAGGTATATCTTGAGAAGTCGTCTACAACAACCAAAGCATATCTGCTGCCCCCTAAACTGGCAGTTGTTGTGGGGCCAAATAGATCATATGTAGCAGCTGGAGGCACCTAGAAGTGGACATGCAGGGCTTGCTGTGGAAAGATTCTTTATGTTGTTTTCCTAACTGGCAGGCTCTGCATTTCATTCCATGATCAGCAGACACTTGAGGTAAGCCGGCAACTAGATTTTTATTAACCAGCTTGGATAGATATTTGAAGTTCAAGTGACTGAGTCTCTTGTGCCATAGCCAGGAGTTCTCACTGATGTTCTTAGCTACAAAACAAACATTAGTAACACACGAAACAGAATTTAAATCTATAGCATATACGTTACCTTTTCGATATCCAGTGAGAAGTGTTTCACCTGTAGCAATGTCTTTCACATAACAGTTGGAAGAATTGAAAATACAATGCATACCTTTATCACAGAATTGTGATATAGAGAGAAGGTTATGTTTCAGACCATCCACCAAAGATACCTTCTGTACAGTGACTGTACCTCTTTTGATGGATCCATGACCAATAATTTTACCCTTTGCGTTGTCACCAAAGACAACTGGAGGACCAGATGCTTCTTCAAGATCGGTTAGGAGGTCGGCATGTCCAGTCTTATGCCTAGAGCAACCACTGTCCATAATCCAAACATCCTTACCGGCATCGATTGAGGCCATTAAGC
This sequence comes from Adenophora triphylla var. japonica, assembly GCA_022495995.1. Taxonomy (NCBI): domain Eukaryota; kingdom Viridiplantae; phylum Streptophyta; class Magnoliopsida; order Asterales; family Campanulaceae; genus Adenophora; species Adenophora triphylla. The sequence goes on along the minus strand of JAFEMH010001229.1, from coordinate 9,690 downwards.
ATTCCTGAAATAAAATAGTAAGCTTATGGTCCCCCTTATTCTTTTGGGTCCAAAGAGTTAGTTCTCTTTGTTGCCATACTGGCCACCACCCTGAGCTTTTAGACTCAGTGGGTCCAGATAGGTGCTTCAAGAGGCATTCATAAGCCTTGTGACCAATAAAACCACAATCTTTAATACATGTTGATGGTTATAACTTGGTGAAAGAGTTCATAGATGGAGATCAAATAGTGATCAGTCTTAGACAAAGAAAAAGAAGTCAATATGAAGAAATGTGATAGTATTGTTTTAGTGGAAATATCATCAAAGAGCCAAGTTCATCTCAGATTTGTGCACTAAGACAGGCTTTGTTGTCATCCCAAGTCCTCAAAAGCCTCCAATCAAGGTAAGGAATAGAGGCATCTTACAACAATTGGTTAGTGCTAACCCAAGGTTTCCGCCAATTTCACTCGCTTGTACATTTCATCAATCATCAAAGACCGTGGATAGTCTCGCTCGTCCCGATCTCGATTTGTGAAGCTCACCCATCTCGTATCCATTCCCCTTCTTGTCTGGGGAAGAAACCAAGTAATTTTATAAAAATGCATTTTGTGAGAGGTCATCAAAGCAAGTATCAAGATAAATGAGTTTTGATAGTGTTACTCCATTAATTGCAAAAATCATAAGTTAGAAACTTGTCTCCTAGCCCCAAGAGAAATGGAATGAATATGGTCTCCACCAAACTTGAACGCCCTCATCAACTCTATGCTGTGGTGTAGTTTAATGGCTTTCGCCATCTCAAAAACTCGTCCCTCAGGAACATAAATCATACTTTGTGGGCTTTTGTTCCCTTTATCACAGCCTATAAGCTATCCCACATGTGATCATGAATCAAATCCGGAGAGCCCCGCTACACTTAATCCCTACAGTAAACACTGGCAATCAAGAGCATAAATTTCATTTTCTCCTTAAAAGCATGTCAATAATGTTCATGAATGGTTTCATTAGTTCTTTATACGGTTTTCAATTTACATAAAAATGGTCATTTTTACTTTGAATCTGATTTCCTTTTTCAAACAAAATTAGGTCAAACTCATAGACCAGGCATTCATAATCATATGTTCTAATTTGGTCATCCTATTTCAAAGTCTTTCTCATGAAAGTTCGGATTGTTATTTGAAACCACTCATTGATTTCCTTCAAATCAACTTTAGTCCTTGTAATATGGAACTATAGCTAAACCTTCAGTTTTCTTTCAGTCAAACAAACTCAAGAAGGTATCTTCATCAATCAAGCCAAATACACCAAAGATCTTATCAAGAAATTTGGTCTTGATTCTGCTTCCTCAAAGCACTCCAATGGCCACCAATATACACCTTGACAAAGATGAGTCCGATAAGAAATTAGATATGACACTCTACCGAGGCATGATAGAATCTCTACTTTACTTAACCGCTAGTAGGCCAGATATCATGTTTGCCGTATGTGTATGTGCTAGATTTCAAGCTGACCCTAGAGAATCACACTTGCAAGTTGTTAAAAGAATTATTAGATATCTTGTGGGAACTGCTAACTTAGGTCTGTGGTATCTAAAAGATTCATCATTTACGCTAATTGGCTATTCATATGCTGATTTTGCAGCTTGTAGGGTCACCAGAAAAAGTACTAGTGAAACTTGTCAATTCCTAGGTAACTGATTGGTTTCCTAGTCGTGCAAGAAGCAAGCTTCAATTTCCACTTCTACAATTGAGGCTGAGAACATAGCTGCTGGGAGTTGCTGCTCACAAATTCTATGGATGAAGCAACAACTGGTGGACTATGAAATTCCCCAAGAAGTGTGTCCCATCTACTGTGACAACACCTCAGCCATTTCAGTCTCCAGCAATCCTGTGATGCATTCCAAGACAAAGCACGTAGACATCAAATACCACTTCCTCAAGGATCATGTTGAAAAGGGTAATATCGTTCTTTTAAAAGTTCATACTGATTATCAGTTAGTTGACATTTTGATAAAACCCTTGGACATTAAAAGATTTGAATTCCTTAGAGGAGAACTAGGCATGATTGATATTCGTTGATAAATTGTGCTAACTTTGTTGCTTGTGTAAGCTCTCAAAAGCGATCAAGGTGATTCCTCATGCCACCATTGCCCAGCTAGTGTCCCTGGCAGGTTCACTTAACCGGTGAGCCGTGAATTCCTAACCGGTATCACTGCTTACCGGTGTCTTTATCTGATGTACTTAGCAGGTGGTCTTTAACCGATGCAAAGTAGCTCTCTAGGCGATGCATTGCACCTAACCGGTGGATCATCGTCGGTTAGCCATTAGCCCGACTAAGAGCTTAATTGACGAAGCTGCGGCAGGATAAAAACTCCCAATTCATTTTAAGCGACTCGTTATTATACCTTCATTGTCACGTCGATTCCCTATCGGCCCGTATTCAACCATACCGCCATGATCACATCCCCTACCTTTACTTTCCCTAGGTAGATCAAAATTTTAATTTTGATCAAAAAGGTAATCTCTACGTATCATTCTTATTTATCTAAAAGGTTATTCTTTTTGTTTTATTATTATGTTTAAACATAATTGCTACACACACGTACCCTATTTTTATGTCCTATATTTAGAATCATGAATTAAAAATTTTTAATATATGTGCAAACCAGTTAAAAACGTTTGAACTTCCTTTGATTTTTCCAACACACCTTTTCGCCTTCTCTCTCACTCCCTATAAAAAGGATTTGAAAAATCAAAATTTAAACTTTCGAGCCATAGAACTTTCTCTCTCTCTCTCTCTCTGTAGTCAAGAAACAGCAGGCGTAAATCTCCATTATTCCCCAGTTCATACGCCAGATCCTCATCTTCTCCAGATTTCTTCCATAACTCAAAGATTTCACGGTAACACTCTTCATAAACTCAAAATCCTTTCAAAATTTTGAAGATGTCCAGATCTTTCAATCCACTAGGTTAAGAACCTCACCTATAATTGAAATTACCTGGGATCCGGCTCGCGCGTGGGGCCCCGCGCATCTCGCGTTTTGCCGCAACTTTGGAAATGGCCCAGATCCGATAGGCAGTGCGTTCGCACCCCGACATCTGGCTTATTCCGTTTTGCGGTGTTGGAGGAGGTGTCTCGCTGTGTTTTTGCTTGTAGAGTCGCCACGCCGTTTTTGTTAAGCCCAAAACATTGAAAAAGGGCATCAGTTTAAAAATAAACTGTTTTTTTTGTTGTGTGATGAGATTTTTGAATTCGGAGGTCAGATGACTCCTCAAGAAGAGAATATTAGAATCTTAGAGCTCACCCGAGTCGCCTCGTAAAACGAGTCTTTCGGATACCCCTAATATTCTTTAACTGTTGTGTGTGTGTATGTGCTTTTTTTTAAAAATGCATGTTGTGTCAGATGTCTACATTGTACACTGCTTTATTGAAATAGTATAGAAAGGAAGCCTTACCAATGTTGGTTCGTGTCTATCTTCCGCAGGGGAATAGTGTTGAGGATGGAATAATGTTCGGTACGGACCGGGATTGCTTCCTGAGGAGCCGGTTGTCCGCGAGACGAGTTTCGACGTGCGTTGGGATTGTAGAATCACCTCGGGCAGAGGTTCGGCGTGCGTTGGAATCGTTGGTTGGATTCGGGCGGGGTTCGGCGTGCGTTTGGACTTGTTGGTTGGATTCGGGGCGGGAGGTTCGGCGTGGCGCTGGGATTGCCGGTTTGACTCGAAAAGAGCGGACGCCTCAGAAAGACCGTGCAAGGCCTCGGAGTACCACGAGGGGCCTCAGAGTACCCTCGAGAATGCCTCGGGACAGCGCTGGGAGCATCGCGGAGCGCTCGGGAGGCTTCTGAGCACCGCGAGAGGGGCTCTAAGGCCTCGAAAGGATCCGAAAGGGGCCGGGAGTGCCCCGAAGGGTCTTAGAGGGGAGCCTGGAGGCTGGGGGAGAGGAGAGAAGAGGAAAATGTGTGAAAATGAGGGAGGGGGAATCCTCTATTTATAGTGTAGGAAATCTGCAAAGAGATCCGTACAGACCTTGCAGGTAATCCAAATTTTTGGTATTCCTCGATTTGAGGGAATCTGTGATAATTAGGAAGATTTTGACATCATTATGTTCCTGGTTGCAATAAGGTCCGTATCGGACCATCTGCATGCAAAGAGGTCCGCACGGACCAACCATGCATTCCAATAATGATGTTCTCCCGGAATTTGAGGGAATATATTGGACTTTAAGGTGATTTCGTCATCATTGCAAAGCAAAGAGGTCCGTACGGACCACTTATGCTTTTCGAATTAAGAATAATTCCCAAAAGGTCCTTTTATCCCTTTTTATCCTGTAAAGGTTCCTCCCTTGGTTTGGTTGGGGGTTTTGAGGGTTTTGAGTGTCAAAGGTCTTCGAGACTAGTTTGTGAGTCCGCGGTGTTTCCCGTATGCTCGGAAGAGGGTGATCCGCATTGGGGTACTTACAAAGCCCCCTCGACGATGTCACTTACGGAGGAAGTGGGATCATTTCGATAAGATAAGGGTCCTAACTGGATCGCGTGTTGGGGATAGGAAGTGACCGTGTAGGTCGGTGGGAGGACGTGGCGGTGTCTGTTGTGTGACCGTTTAGGTCGGGCCAGACCTGATAGGATTCCTACGTATCCTGGCAGAATCAAGCCCGAGCGTAGTTCGTGTATGGGGTTAGTGTTGTAATGTACGAGGACGTGAGATGTCCTTCGATAGGAACTCGTGTGTGGATATGGTGGTATCCCGTGGGTGACCGCACAGGTCGGTGGTAAGTGACGTGGAGGCATTCGAGGGTGACTGTATAGGTCGATGGTAAGGACGTGGTGGCATCCCGGGTGACCGCATAGGTCGATGGGTAAGTGACGTGGCGGCATCCCGGGTGACCGTGATAGGTCGGTGGTAAGGACGTGGTGGCATCCGGGGTGACATGTATAGGTCGATACAGTGGAAGGACGTGGTGGCATCCCGGGTGATCGAATAGGTCAGTGGTAAGGACGTGGAGGCGTCCTGGGTGACCGCATAGGTCGGTGGTAAGGACGTGGTGGCGTCCTGGGTGTGCAATCTTACTAGAAGATGGGTAATCTTACGAGAAGATGGTTTGTGGTGTAGGAGGACGTATCCCGTCCTAATATGATGTGAGGGCATGGTGGTGCCCTAAGGATTGTGGTGACCGCGAGGTCGATTCCGAGGACGTGGTGGCATCCTGGGTGACCGTATAGGTCGATGAATGGGACCATGTGTCCTTCGAGATTCTACGTATCCTAGCAGGGAATCGAAGCTCGTCGTAGTTCGAGATCGTGAAATCGTGAGTGTATGCGGGCATGGTGGTGCCTTACTGAAGTGTCGTGTGACCGCCGAGGTCGACTGTGAGGATGTGGTAGCGTCCTAAGATGTGGTGACCGCCGAGGTCGATTGTGAGGACGTGGTGGTGTCCTAAGATGGAAATTTTACGATTTTCCGAATCGGGTGGTTTAAGGCCTTCCGATTCGGAGATAGTGATTTGGGAGGTTTATACGGCCTTCCGAACCGAGTGGTTTAAAGCCTTCCGGCCGGAGATAGTGATTTGGAGGTTTATACGGTCTTTGGACCGAGTGGTTTAAAGCCTTCCGGCCTTGGGAGATATGTCATGTAATGAGGACTTGATTCGTCTTCCGACCGTGGTTATGTCATGTATGAGGACTTGAATCGTCTTCCGCGTTTGTGTCATATATGAGGACTCAATCGTCTTCCGATCGCGGTTGTGTCATGTGTGAGGACTTGAATCGTCTTCTAGCTGAGATTGTGCCATGCGTGAGGACTTGAATCGTCTTCTGGCTGAGATTGTGCCATGCGTGAGGACTTGAATTATCTTCTGGCTGCGGTTGTGGAGGCGTGGCTGCCTTGTGCTTTGATTGCGAGAGGTGTAGATGCCTCGTGCTTTGTCCGCTGGGGAGAAGGTTGGACTTACTCTGATTGCCAGTGTTCGTCCGTTGGGGATTATCGTGGCCTTGTAGGGGCTTTTTCTGCCGAGAAGGTGACTTTCGGGCTTACTTTGATGGCCGGTGCTTGAGTTGTCGTTGAGCGGGCGAGGTCCGGGCTTACGATGACGGCCGGTGCTGGGGATATGTGGTTTCGTAAGGGTTTGCAAGAATTCCCTTTTTGACTTGCGGGGGAAGGAGCTCGGACTTACTTTGATGGCCGGTGTCTTGGTTGCCATTTAGTGGGCGAGGTCCTGACTTACTTTGACGGCCGGTGCTGCCTTGCCGTTTTGTGGGCAAAATCCGGACTTACACTGACAGCCGGTGCTTGCGTTGATGGGTTAAGGACCAATCTACATCAATCCACAGAAATAGGCCTTTGGACTGCCAGTGGCAAAGATTATAAGGGCGTAAAAGTAATTTGGCCCTTCGTTGCAAAGAGGTCCGTACGGACCATCCCCGGGATGTAAAGAGGTCCGTGGACCAATGTTGAATTTTACGCTCCTGCATTTTGACCGGGTTTAAATGCCGAGGCTTTTCCCATTTCTTCTTCTTCCCGTGCGTGAACCAGAGAGAGAGAAGGAGAAAAACTCCATTGTTGTCCAAAATCTTCCATTTCTTAGCTTGAATTGCTTGCGATGGCGGAAGGATCAAGGAGGGGACGTCGCCAACGGAGTCGAGATGTGATCGAGCAAAGGATGGAGCTTCAAAGAAATTGGATCTCCTTTGTGCCTTCTTCGAAGAATCCGGATGTGTTGTACCCGAATCCGGAGGTGCATAACCGGCGAGTCAGGAACGTCGGGGAGGTAAGAAATCAATTTCGTCTTGATTCCTTGCTTGAATGCTAGAACTAGATTTTAGTTTTTCGCATTTTTGTGACTTTTGTTGTTTGCCATGCCTATTGTGAAATTCGTGATGAATCGTTGAAGTTGAGCATGTAAACATTGTGGGTATGTGATTTTTGTGCAAAAATGTGTAGATTAGCTTTTATTTGTAAAAAATAAAGTGCCTCTCTATGAAATGCATGCTTTGGTGTTTTGTACCTTATGCTATTTCTGTATGTACATTGTGAGAAAATTGCTACGTAGGGGCAAATTTTGTGAAAAATGCGACATGTGCCGTGTTTTGTGACGGGTTTTATGTGCCGTGTAGGGGCAAATTTTGTAAAAAATGTGACATGTGCCGTGTTTTGTCTGAAAGTATGTGCCGTGTAGGGACGGACTTTTTTTTGAAAATGTGTCATGCAGTGTGTGCCGTGTTTTTGGTGACGGACTTCGTGGGGAAAATATGTGCAATATGTGCCGTGTTTTGTGACGGGTCTTTTGAAAATGTGTCGCAGTAGGGCTTAATCCCTTTGTTGGAGAAAATTTGTACTGTGTGTGCCGTGTTTTGCGACGGACTGTATGGGGAAAATTATGTGTAATGCATGCCGTGTTTTGTGACGGGTTGCATGTGAAAGTAATGTGTGCCGTGTTTTGTGACGGGTTACATGTGAAAAATTTTGTGCAATGTGTGCCGTGTTTCGTGACGGACTTTTTTTTTTATATACTTGGTATTAAGTACTCGTGATCGACGTACCTTGCCGTGTTTACATGCAGATGAGGGGCTTTTGGCCGGGAAAGCCAAAAAGATGAAGACTCGGGATCGCTTCGAGGCCGTAGTTGAGTTGTGGTGCAGATGCCGAATATCTCGTGGACGGCGGGCCGAGCCCTAGGAGGCCGGTCTATGCTTCGGCCCGGGCGTGTTTGTGGAGAACTTGACCTGGATCTTCGACACGAGGAAGAACAAAGAGTATCTTCCGGGGCCTATCTGAGTATTGGTGGGATACTACCCACACCTTCCATCTGAGCTGGGGAGAGGTGATGGTGACGCCCACCGATTTTGCTGCTATCACCGGGCTTTCCTTCAAAGGAGGGCCGCTATGTGCGGAGGGATAGGATAGCCGAGGACGTGGCCAGGACCAGCCGGGCTGGGATTTGCGCCTCCTTTCCTCGCAGGGGCCTAGGCATGTCAGACTGGTACACGTATGTGTGAGACGAGGATTACGACCCGCATCTGGGGCCTATTGCTCTATGGGTACCGGCCAGGTGTGGACGGCGGAAAGCAGTACCTCGCCGGCGCGCTTCTTTTCTCGTGTGGTTTGCTCTCTCCCGAGACTCCGCTTCTGAACCACGACGACGTGGGCTCCTTTTCGGCCTCATTCCGGGAGAGCTTCGATTGATCTTGGAGAGGGTCCGTGATATAGCTTGGGGCGAAAGGCGGCCCTGGCCGAGCTTTACTTCTCCTTGGACCGATCTCGCCAGAGGTGTGGCCATGCTTCCTCGGCTTGTTTTGATTTTGCTTTGAGGTATGGGGTTTATTGCTATTTTTGATTAGCAACTCCGTCATTTTCTCTTCGCATTCTTTTGCACACGAGCCTTTTCCCTCGCTTTTGTCGCAGTGTGTGGTTCTACGAGATCTTTCAACAAGCTGTTTTCCCGTGGGATAGAGATCCTCTGGGGGCCATAGCCGCCTATCCCCGCTACAAGTTAGGTCGGGCCCTGCTCACGAGGAGGAGTTTATGAGGACCAGCAGGGGTAAGCTCACCATTACCTACGGGGAGGTGCAGTGCACATTTGGGGGAGAGATAGCCTTGAGGAGTTCGTTCTATACCCCCGGGCTCGATATGAGGCGTACGATTTTCGAGGGGGCTCCAATGGGTGGACAAACAAGCAATGCAAGCATGCCGTGCGTGGCCTCGACCAAGCGAGCAGTTGGCGTACTTGGGCGCAGGGTCTTCTCTGGCAAAGACGTCTGCATGCTCTCAATTGGCTCCGAGGGACCCGCCCTTTGGGATGTTAAATTCCCTGGATATGGACGACTCGGAGTTTGAGAGGCTCGCGGCGCAGTGCTCATGAGTCACTTCAGTATCGAGAGGAGCATTGGGTCTCAAGTGAGGAGGAAGTCGAGGACGCCACAGCGCCGCGAGGAGAGAGGAGGTCAGTCCGCCGGGTCCCCCATAGGTTCCGTGTCTGGGTCGGATTTCACATATGTCCACTGTGGATTCCTCGAGGAGGGAGGGTGTTCAGTACTCCGTCCCCGAGCAGGGCTCCCCGCCGCCTACCGAGCTGATTCCGACATGCCGGCGAGTGTTCTTACTCTTTTTTCCATCTTGGCATCTTTTCCGTGATTTTTCTCTTTTTATGGCTGAGTATGACCGTATTGCCGAGCGTTTCTTTGTCCGCTTGCTTGTGCAGTCCCGGGAGAGCCTATGACATGCTGACCCGCCGTTATGTAGCGATGAGGTCCTTCGCGAAGAAGATGGCGTCGAAGATGTCTTGCCAGTCTTCTCGACGTGTGCCGGCATACGAGCCGATGCCTTCGAGGCATTCTGTGGACGTTCCTCCACTGCGAGCCGAGCCAGAGCCACATCAGGAGGGACCTTTGCGGGGGCGGCATAGCATGGATGTCGGGACGTCCTCGGGAGCTCATAGGCCGCACTTTCATCGCTTCTTTCCTCCGCCGGATGCACAGGGTGAGGGTTCGTCGAGCATGCCTATTTCGACCCTTTGTCGGGTTCGATCCTTCCGAGTATCTCGAGTACCTACCCCAGGAGGGGGTCCAAGATTCGACGACGAGGGTGACCGGCGAGTTTTCCGGATGCCCGACTTCTCGCTTGAGGACGTTGATGATGATGATGATGCCGAGGAGCCTGACTAGGGTTCATTTGCTTTCCCTCTTTCCATATCCCTTTTTTTTTTAGAAACAGACATTTA